>CAJQZP010001707.1:707500-1307500 GCA_907164705.1 Parnassius apollo
TGCGGAGTACTAATTGCTTGTAACACCTTCTCAGAAATGATAGGAGTCTTGCATCCACAATTGAAAAGCATAACATAAACTTTTAGTTCACTTAACTTTAAACCATTCTTACAGGATTAAATAAAATTAATTTATATATCTGAATTTGAAAGCAAACGCAACATAACCAAGTTAGCTTTGATGGTCGGTGTTTATTAATATTCCTAAACAAAAGGTGTTATTATAATAAAATATCTTCTTTCTTTTTCTATACAGATGCTGTATTCAGTATAATACAAACTAAGCTTTTAACAAGCGGTATATAGGTTTTTATTTAAAGCTAGAATTACAATCTATTAAGTGTTAGTCACTATGCTATGATAAGTTAAAACATTTTCCACAATAAGTACTAAATTAACCGGTCTTAAGTAAGAAAAGTTCTTCGGTATTAGGTCGGTACTTAATTCGGAAGAACTTTCTCTTCAAAAGATTAAAATCCACTTAATTTTCATTACAAAGCTTAATAAAATTTTTCTTTTCAAAGAAGTCAACCCTTGTATGAATTTGATTTTGCGATTACTATTTTTTTTTTGATTACGGCACAGAAACAATTGGATACAGCGAAAATGGTACCATAATATCTCATTCGGGAAAACTTACGTTAACCTCTGTGTAATAAATATTACTACCCTCAAGAATGACTTATTACTCATACACATGAATTTATAAGTTTTTATTGTAAAGTGTGTTAATGTTTTTTTTTCTCTTTGTTTTTTTGAGAATTAGGCAAGCGCTGTATCTCAAATAAACACATGACGGTAACTAATACCTAGAGTTGCGTATTAGTGTTAAGAAGTATCGCAGAAGTTTGCTGAATTTCGCTATTTTAATATGATAGGATAAATGAATGAATAAAAAATAGGTCAAGCATCGCATCGCAGGACCCAAAATCTGGCATCTTTGGCACAGCTCCACGTTACTACTTCTATTATTTTATGTCGAGCATATAGGAAATGATGTATCTAATGAAAATTGTGGGCTACTCCGAACGTTACCTATCATGTTACGCCTGGATAGTATTTCTCTCCAAATTTTGGAGGATTTTAAAAATCTATATTAGCAGAATACTAAATGCATCGCAACGTATATGATAATCTCCGTTAAAGTTTGGGGTATTTAGTATATAGAGCAATTATTTCAAAAGGAAGGATAGGCCCATCTAAATATTTTACTCGTAACTTTTTCACACAAGAAAAATTAGCGCAGCTGTCATAATACAAACGTCATATCATAACACGACGTAACCAGGGTCGGATTTCGTAGCATAATTATCCTAACTGTACTATTATTTCAGTTTGTAGTATATAGAATTGTAATAATACTAAGCGCAAATACCATCATTTTACCTAAAGATTGACTTGTATTATTATTGGGTCCTTTTACTTTTTAATATTAACCATACGATATCGAGAATTTCTGTATTGATTTCTTATATTTACGCGAACACTACACATTGAAATAATACTAGTTTAACTATAAATACCCGACGTTTCGAGCGCTTTACAGCACCCATGGTCACGGGGGGACTGAGATGTTCAACGTCCATTTGGACGTGTTTGTGTCACAAATGTCATAGTTAACAGCGGTTATCATGGATAAAAATTAGTATTATTTAATTGTGTAGTGTTCGCGTAAATATAAGAAATCATTATGTAAACCAGTACGGTCTGGTAATTGCAAATAAAATACGCCGATTAGAAAATTTAAAGACCAAGCGCGCAAGATATCTAACAGCCTTAAATTTCTTGAAGAGATGCCGAGAACATAATTTCATTCCTACGTGTGTCAAAATATCAACAAAGAAGGCCATTTGAGGAAGCGCTAAGATCTTAAATCAGGCGAGTAAAAAGTTTTTACGGATGGTAATCCAACAAAAACGCTCCGATATATATGACATAAATAAATCCATAGACACATTATCCAGTGAATTAAAGAAAGTTTTAACGACGTTTGATTATAAATTTTGCATGTAAACATATGGAAAAATATCAAAAATTAACGACCGAACGATCAACAATGTCGAACAATCGAATCAATGCCAGAACCAAAAGCAACTATTGACAAATACAGATCATAGATTAATCGCGTTCTATAATCTGTCAAAACAAACACTGGATGATGCAACAATTAAGGTTTTATCCAAAGGCCTCAACTTTGCAGCAACACCACGCAGATTACCGTACGAAAAAAATATCTGCAGTGTCGAGGACTGTTTATTTAAAAACAATATGCGTAAAGAAGATTTGGAAGCGATACAACAAGACATTTCGTCTATGTTACGTCGATGTTCAGTGCGTAAACCGAATCTTCCCAAAGACGAATTTATAGCGTTAAAGAACCTACGCAATAAATCAGAAATCACGATTCTCCGCACAGATAAGGGAAACGCCACGGTAGTCATGGATACGTCAGATTATAATTATAAAATACAAGAACTTTTGTCGGATGTAAGCACTTATAAAAAGGTTAAAAACGACCCAACAAATAGCACACTAAAATAACTAGTGACATCATAAAGAAACACTCCGAAAAATTAAATCTGGACGTAAAATGGATAATACCTACGTGCGCCAAATCACCAAAGTTGTGTGGGTTACCAAAAATACACAAGCCCAATGCTCCATTACGTCCCATAGTGAGCCAAATCGATTCACCAACTTACAGATTGGCTCAACACTTATCAAAAATACTCTCACCGCTCAGGGGACATACGAGAGCACACATAAAGGATTCCTACCATTTTGTCAGCGAGATTAAAGATCTACATCTGGCAGACAACAAAACTATGTATAATAATAATAAATAATAATAATAAATATACAAACTGTTAGTTTTGATGTGCAGTCATTGTTTACATGCTAACATCTGACTGAAGACTGCATCTCAATTGTAACTAGAAGGCTGGAAGAAAACAACATGCCCGTAGAATATGCAGTATTACTCAGACACTCCCTTACATCTGGCTACCTATTGTGGAAGGAGGAGTTCTACAAGCAAGTAGATGGTATGGCGATGGGTTCACCTGTATCTCCCATTGTCGCCGACATATTCATGGAAGACTTTGAGGAGAAAGCCCTGCTTACTTCTCCCATAAATCCAAGATTCTACAAGCGGTACGTAGACGACACTTTCACAATTCTACCTTTAGATGAAGTAACTGCATTTTTAGACCATCTCAACTCTATAAATTCTAAAATTCAGTTCACAATGGATTTAGAGGCAAACAATTCTTTAGCTTTTCTAGATGTGTTAGTAATTCGGAATCCTGATAACACCTTGAGCCATACTGTGTATATAAAAAAGACCCATACAAATAGATGTTTAAACGGTGATTCTCACCACCATCCTTCACAGTTAGCTACCGTGGGTAAATCTTTGTTTTAGAGAGCACGAGGGATCTGTGACAGTAAACACCTGCCTGCCGAGCTCCACCATATCAAGCAAGTTTAGCATGATAACAAGCTTCGGGTCCCGCGCCTACGTCACAGTGAATGAGTGAAGCCGGCCACAGTTGAGCGTGTTCAAGCCGCCGAAGAAGATTGGTCAGTTTTTACCATCAGTCAACTGTAACGTCCCTCTGCAAGATGCAGGAGTGTACAAGCTTCATTGTGAGTGTGGTCTCTCCTACATAGGACAAACTAAAAGATCAATTGAAACCCACGTTAAAGAACATATAGCTGATATAAAGAATCGACGCTCCGGGAAGTCTGCAGTCTGTGAACACGTACAGGATCGCCCCCTTCACTAGATTCAGATTTGATAGACCACAAATCCTCGCTAAAGAACACCGATTCCTTCCAAGTGTGATTCACGAGGCTATTGAAATCAAAAAACGTCCTAATTTCAATAGAGAAGATGGCTGGGTGCCATAAAATTAAATCCCAAACCAAGCATACAACTGCAAGACTTCAAGATACCATAAGTTCATACTGTGTAGATCGGAACAAAAATAAAATTTTTATCTATGGTAACCGCTGTTAACTACGACATTTGGACGTTGAATATCTCAGTCTCCTCCGTAACCATGGGTGCTGTAAAGCGCTCGAAACGTCGGGTATTTATAGTTAAATATACGCGATAAAATCCGTAAAACTAGTACTCGTATTATTTCAATTTCGGTATTATACATGAGTACCGTGATTTTTAAATAAAATCAGAATTAGCTCCCTTTCTGGTCAATCGGTGCTCGATCGATGCATTTATGTTGCATCCTTGATACAACTATAAAGAGGGGCTACCACGATAAAAACACTATGCTCCAGAAGCAATCGGTTTGAAAACAAAATTTCAAAATATTTTATGAATCATATTTCAGATTCAATTAAGCAGATATTGTATCTTTTATACTCTTTTCGTTTTACCCTTATTGAATATAAAATATATTAGGTACCAATAATAAAAATTAAATTTATTCTAAGTTTTTTAGACAAAAATAAAACAGAAATAAAAATAAAACCGTGAAAAACGAAACGTATAGATAAACTAGACGCGTGACGCCAAAATCCCGCCACATAGGAAAAAAAGAAGCATGAAACTTCAAACGTGATATAATTTTTTAAAAATAGTATAATTTTATTTTCACGCAGCTTGACATATTTATGACAGACAAATCTGTGTGTTGTGATTCGCGTTGGCCCTAAACTGTAATTTTAGGGCCAGCGCACTGGTCCGTTTTAGTTGTTCGGTCGGCCCGGTCCTTACGCTAGTAATATATGAGTCAATGATCTAGAGTTAAATATTTTACGAAGTTTAAGATTTTCGTGGCAAACAGTTTGGGAAATGTACATTTGTGAAATAATATTATAGTTTCCACATGTTTTTGCCTTCTACGACGTTCAAATATAATTTGGTAAAAGGAAGTATAAGTAGTTAGGTAGTTATAGTATAGAGAGTTAATTTCATAAAAAACTAAGGAAACTCAAAAGTTGAAAGAAAATAAATAGGGTGTCTTAACAGAAATCTATGGAAGAGAACGGAAGTAACGAAACTTGTTTACCGTAACCATTAAATACCTAGACCGATGGCAGATAGAAATGTATGAGGAATGTGTCAAATTGTCCCGACAAAAGGAGATATCTATGTCCAATAATAAACTTCTACGCGTTGTCAAAGAAGAAATAGGCAGTTTTGTTTTCTTAAATGACAAACGAGAACGTAGTTAGACGGTAAGTTGATGTTGTGGGCCATTGACATCTACATCGGTCCATGATTAATAATCAAAGTGTAGATGCGTTGTCACCCATGAGGTCTAAGATGGAATACCTTGTTGTTTCAGTTAAAAGGTTCTCTGGTTTTTTTCACTCACCATACCATTAAACTGCTATTTTACGTTGGTATTCCGCGACTGCTTGGTATTTCCCTGGTTGAGCCGATCTACTAATACTAAGTAGCTACAACCATGATATAACTGCATGTGGTTCTACCACACATACAGGACACCCAAGACTGATAATATGGTAATGGATTTATATTGTTTCTATTTAATATTATAATGATACATTAAACCATACATATGGTACCCGTATTAATTATCGTTAGCAGTTACTGTAATTATACGCAAAGAGCTTGCAATGGATTTTTTATAAATTATTTAGAATTAAAATATTATATTTACTCAATAAGTGATAGATATCCGTCAGCGCATTTCATCCGGCATTGAACCGTGGTAGCTCAGGGGCTAAGCACTTGCTGTAAATGTCACACGTGTACGTGAGAAACCCGGGTTTGAACCCTGCCGGCACCAAGTAAATTATTAATTACAATTTTATGTGCTGATTTACACATGCTGTACGGAAAAATAAAACATCGTAAGGAAACCTGCATGTCTTAGGAATTAATAAAAATAGATATTTCGAAGACATGTGAAGTCCACCAACACGCATTGGGGCAGCGCGACAGAATTTTTCTAGCCCCAAAACTTTCTTAGAAATGAAAGGTCTGTGTCCAGGAGTGGGACCTAGTAGGCTGTAACTTAAACATTTTTTTCTGCCATTCAGCCATATTGTATGTTTACCATACTGTATCTTTTTTTAAATTAAATAATATTAACAATACTATAAACATTACTAATATTCCACTTAACCACTCGCGGTAAGCTTAAATTGCTTGTGTTACGAGTGGTTCACGCAAGTAACAGTGGCAGAGTTCGCGGTCCGCGCCCTGCCATTAGGCTACTGTTGCTTATAAATCTTATAATATCTTAAAATTACATGGAAAAATTATCGGAAAAGAATAGAAAAAAAATGTTTTTCAAAAAATTCAGTACATATTACAATAATAATTCATCCATTAATTCATCGATTACAGCCTATAAAAGTCCATTTCTGAGCCTATTCTTGGGCTTAGAACATAGAATATTGATTACATCGTAGGAGGGATTTAACCATAGTTGCCACACTTTGCGGACGGATTGGTAACCACAGCTCTTTTATTATTTTGTTATTCGGAAGACACTGCTGCTTACATCCTATTAAAGTTTCCCTATTTCGCCTCTTACGACGTACAACACACCATAATATGGAGTGGTGGATATTTTTACACAGCCACTACGCGGCCATGTGCACAATAATGCTTCTTAAGAGTCATGTACGCTTGTTCCGCTGATATTGAAAAAAAAAAATGTTTTGAAAAGAAACAGCAAGAAACTTAACAGGGATTTATAAAAATATAATTTTCAATCACATAAGGTAATGATGAATCTCTTTTTGGATTAGAGTAAGCGGTATCACTTGCTTGTGCCTATTTCTATTACTAATAGAATATAAGTCACTATTTTTAATAAAACTGTTTTTGCTTTTATGTCTCTCAATATATGTTATATAATAGATAACTCTCTATTGCATTTAAGTAGAAAGTTGTTGTAATAATGGAAAACTCATGAGCTACAAACTGTAGTCATATCGATTTAAGCGGTTACTATCTCACAAACAGACCGTTAGCTGATTTAAATATATGGGGCCACTCTTAAGCTTCGCATCAACTGTCATTTCGTGAAAAAAGGAGTGGATTCAACAAAACTTGTAGTAACGTGTTTTATATTGGGTGTTATGAGGAAATACAGAAAAACGATATAACATTCTTCGAATAAGTTGAAAAATAAAAAGTAACAACTCCTTGTCTATAAGGAGGTTATTTATTATAAGTAGATAAGAAGTTTCCGACATAAATCATCTTGGTTTGAATTAATGAATCATTAGAGACAAACTGTTATGAGTAAAAACAAATTGCTCCAATTTAACATCGCAATTAAAGAGCCAAGGGGGCGTGGGCCTGAGTTCATTATTCTCAAAGTTGCCTTGAGGAATTAGTTTCATAGTTTTAAACTAATGTTATGTAGTCTTTGATCGTATTTATCATAAAATACAATGCTTTACACACACATAAAATAAATTTTTAGTATCTGTTTATTATATTCGTTAATTTTCACATCAAAGACTGAAATCGGTGCTAATATCATAGTGTATAGAAGAATTAATGTATCGGATTCAAGAACTGTTATGTGGAAATCATTTTTTATTTACTTGAAACAGGATTTTATTAAACAAAAGTTTAATTTTTTACCTTTTTGAACGGATAGAAAGAAGAAAGAATATCGTTGGCTCAAGTTTAGAAATAACTAGAATGTCGTTTAAATAGTTACGTAAAATACCTCTTCTTGTTAAAAAATATACTTACTGACACTACTGTAATTACTGAATTTGACCTACAATATGCACAGTATGACCCAGTGAAATTAACGAAAAAAAATCCTTATGGTATCTCGGTCCCGACTTGTTGATACCGTTTTTGCGAATCGGTTGTACACCTTCATACCGTTATTAGTCAATATTAAAGCACACTGGTGAAAATGAAATGTTCAGCGGTAGACTTTTAAAGACTGTAATAGATGGACTAGAGTAACGAAACACCTCAAATAAATTACTCTCTGAGTTTGCTTCAACAGTACGTTATGGAAAAACTTATTGAGAAATAATTATTTTTATTATTATTTTGATATACAATTTTTACTAAAAATGTTATCCCTTACATGTGGATATTTTCTCCGAATTAATATGATCGCAACTAAAGTTTAAAATTAATATTCTTGCAATGATATCACCTATTTAAATTTAAAGAATACATTAAAATCGGTCAATAATAAGCGAAGATATCGCGTAACGTTAATAAAAAAAAGAACAAACAGTTAAAAAGGAGGAGGTTCTTCCTCCTCCTCTTTTGAAGTCTGCTAAAACAAATTTGAATCGTAAGTTATTGAACTCCTTGGCAGTAAATAAACTCTAAAAGAAAAACAAAATAGGAAGTTACTGAGACCAACTTGTTTCGTTTCCGTAAAATGAATATTTCACGTAATCACGCGCATTCAATAATTCACGCGGACGAAGTCTCGGGCCCAAAATAAATATTTATATCACGGAAGTCAAACAGTAATTTTCATTCACTTTTTTATTCATCACAGCAATTCTTGACCACATCTGAACATAGCCAACAGGCTTCCCTCGTTGCCACGATTGGCAGGCGGGTTGTCAATCGCAGTTTATTATTTTATTTTATTTTTGAGTTGTTATCGGGATGATACCGAATTGTTATCGATAACATAAAGGCGGATCTCAAAGAATTAAAAAGAATTAAGTAATTTCCTCATATCAGCTTGAGAAGTTGGTGGCAAGACATAGTGTATATGTGAAATAATGGCCTGATTTCAGTTTTGTTGAATTTATTTCCCTCTTTTCAATTCTTTGAAGTCGGCTTTTATATTTTATTAAAATAATTTTTTTAGAAATTCTTGAACAAACAACTGAAAACTTGTCTAGTTACATTTAAAATAAGAGTGGAATTTTTTCTCAAAATTAATATAGTATTTAGTAGCGCGCTGATATACTCTGCAAGTTTTAAAAACTTTCAATAATTCAGACTCTCAGAGCTTATGCGTTATCATTTACTTCGCCACGAAACACCCATGGTGGTCCATAGACGCCTTAATAGCTCTTCAATTAAGAATCAAAATGCAGATGCGTTGTTATCTCTTAGAATAACTATAGAAAGCTTTGTCCAGTCAAAAGTTTGTCTGGATTTCATCCTTTAACATATAAATACAGAAGAGTTATGCTGGTACTTTATGCAATCACGTCCTACTCCCGGTCAAGCCTACCCAAAGTCGTGCTAAAGCTATTATAATTCAATATATTGTGTCCTCCAGACCGAATTTCGGTCACGGCGGCTATCCTCAATGAAGACTAGCCATCAGAACAAGATAGGATTATAGTGCCCAAGTGTATGCGCAAGCACAGGTGCACTCTCTATAACCTCACACTCATAATTCAATGGGACGATAAACGGACACGACCTGAGAGAGATTAGGCGCAGTACCAACGGCTTTACATACTTTCTAAGGCACTTGGGTGAGACACCGCCAACTTCTTGACTCCGGGCAGCTATCGAGAAACGACGGAAAACTCAATAATTGATTTTTTGGCCCGAATTCAAACCTAGGAACTCATTATCAGCAGTTGCACTACTACAACCAATAGACAAACGAGGTAGTCATTGTTGTGTATGTCAAAAGTTAAAATTAATTGAGCATACACCTAAGAATTTTTCACTAATTAAATAGTTGAATTTTGGCTAGATGATATACTAGTATTAATTAAATCATTATCGTCGAATATTAATACGCTTCACCAATTCAGCAATTAAAATAGAAATATGCAAATCGTTGCGGGCATATTTAATTAATGGAATTATTTACATCTACCATTCTGTTACAACTTCAGCTACAATATTGTTAATTCAATAAAATGGGTTTACTCTTAGAGTAGGTATACAATATACATACGCATCCCTTACCTAATATATACTACGTATACTCTATAATATGTATACTCTAAGGGTTCACTAAATTGTACCATTAAAATAATTTATGTATTATTTTACTAAACTAATGTTAACTTTATCGTTTTTAGTGTCTGTTAAACATTTTTGTACGTAGTTACAAAAGTCGACCACATATGGAGAGAGCTCATTTTCAGAATACCTAAGTATTAGGATTGCGAGGATATCACCTAAACGACTATAAAACTGATATAGAATGCATAAAGTGATATTGAAACTGTTCTTTATTATCCCAAAGAGCTGACAATCACTAGATAAGGGTTGTTTATCTCAAACTCAAATCGGCAACTTCCAAGAGAGGGCGTCCAAGCATGGTAACAAATAAGGGGGGTACGAAAATAGCTAGAATCTCTATGAAGCAATCCAAGGGTGAGACCTATGTTTAGAAGTGGACATTCAAAAGGCTGTAATGAATGAAAAAACAATATTCGAAGGAAACTCGGAATATGAATGTGACAGATAAAACAGGTGAAATTTTTAAAATTCTGTTTAAAATAATTCTGTAAAAAATGTTTAAAATTTCAAGTCGCTAACGGGAATTTAGTTTAAATCTATTATTAAATTTTATTCAAACAGTCATACATGAAAGCAAGTTAATAAAAAAGTGGTGAAATAATATATTTTAGTACTAAAATTCAATATTTACAACCCAGCTCTTTATTCAGTTTAAATAAAATCCATTCGGTTCACTTTTATAACTTCCAATTTGCTCCACACTTTTACCTGTATTGCTGTTATTCCAACAAATCGCATGTAAAACGTAAACGTTCTTTATTTTCACGGCGACGTTGACAAGGATTTGTATTGATTACTTCGCTTTTTAGGCCGTGATTTACGACCCAAGTGTCTCCAACTACAAAATGTCTTATTTAAATTCCAACACTATTGCTATCGGTAGGCGAATTAATCTTGCGCAAGTCACCCGCTTGCTTTGAGTAGGGTCTCGACATGTCACGATAACTTGCTCCCAGGTGGCTGGAGTTATGGTACGAGGCTAACGGATTGTCTTTTGAAAAATATTTTGAACTGTCAAAATTGAGTACAACGGTCGACGTAGATATACTGTAGTATTATTTTCATTCATAAATCTGATCTTGTTAGATAATGTCAGTTTTTAGATAGAAAGTCACCATGTAGTGGTGGTGTAACCCATTGCCCTTTGTGTGTTCTAAGAGGTGACTGAAAGAAACAAACCAGAATGATGTACGGCAGTGCCTCATAATAACAACTAAATAAATAGAGAACTGCGGTCTCCAGCGCGCCTTTCAAGCGTTGTAACCTCTCACATTGTTGCATTCCATCCGATGTAAGAGTAATATTTGTGTTTTTACCTCCAAAAAGTAATCCAAATTCTGGAAAAAGTAAAAGTCTAAAGGTGTAAGGTATGTTGAGTACGACGAATGACGGAGAGTTGTCGTGCAGAATCGGGTTGGAAATGTGCGAGCTTCTCCATCATTGTGTTCAGTTCATCACAGTAAACATCTGCAGTAATGCTTATTCCGTTTGGTAAGAAGCTGTAATGAATGTCACCGGCACTAAACCACCAAAACAATGACAATCACATTTCTAGGGGCTGTTTCCGTGAAGGGCATTGTTAAGGTGCTAAACCAGCATCCAACTATTTTGCTGAGCACTTGCGATTGACAATAAGATTCCAATTTTCGCCGCAGATAAAAATGCGGTTAAAATTTTTTGCCATGTCTTAACGCGTAAGCTGGCAATCATTGATTCATGGGACACCCACTTTTTTACGTTTTTGCCTTGCCGATTTGACGCAAATAATCAATATTGTTTTGATGCTAAAGCTCAAAATCTGTTGCATATTCAGCCGAAGATTGAGTATCAACAGCTTCCACAATGTGCCGTGTAGTGGCGGTTGAGAATATCCACTACCCCATATCTTCCCGTGGGTGTCGTAAGAGGCGACAGAGGGAGACAGGCAGGAGATGGGCAGCAGCATCTTCCTGATAACAGCAATGATGTAATAAAAAACTGCGGTTGCCAACCCGCTCGCCAAGCGTGGGAACTATGGCAAATATCCCCCCATGAGTAACGACGCAAACAAACGGCCCCCAGTCCCCGACGGCCCCGCTATTCCTGGCTACGGTGGCGACCATGGTAACAGCGGGGCAGGGGGTGCTAAGAATCTCCGGTGGAGGTTCGGTTGCCACCTACGACGACTCGACCTGGCAACATATAACGCACACACCCTGAGGACTGACGAGAAGATACTGGAGTTGGAAGAAGAGGAAACAAGTTGCGCTGGCATATTATTGGGTTATCCGAGGTCCGAATACAGGAGGAGGACACGGTAATCCTCGAGTCCGGCAACTTGTTCTATCACCGGGAGGGCGACCATCTGTCCCAAGGAGGTGTTGGATTTATCGTCCACATGTTCACTCGTCAACAACGCTGTTGTAAAGATTGGGAGTGTATCGACGAGGGTCGCGTACCTGATACTCAGAATCACCAAACGGTATTCGCTGAAGGTCATACAGGTTTACGCACCAACCTCGGCACATCCCGATGAGGAGGTGGAGGAAATGTATGAGGATATTTCCAGAGCCATTCATTCCTCCGAAACCCACTACACGGTGTTGATGGGAGACTTCAACGCAAAACTAGGCACAAGAGAAAGCGGTGAGTTGAAGGTAGGGAAATTTGGAGTAGGGCAACGGAGCCGTAGGGGCCAGCAGCTGGCCGACTTTATGGAGAAAGAGGGATTCTTTATGATGAACTCTTTCTTCCAGAAGCGGCCCCACAGGAAATGGACCTCACCAAACGGTATTCGCTGAAGGTCATACAGGTTTACGCACCAACCTCGGCACATCCCGATGAGGAGGTGGAGGAAATGTATGAGGATATTTCCAGAGCCATTCATTCCTCCAAAACCCACTACACGGTGTTGATGGGAGACTTCAACGCAAAACTAGGCACAAGAGAAAGCGGTGAGTTGAAGGTAGGGAAATTTGGAGTAGGGCAACGGAGCCGTAGGGGCCAGCAGCTGGCCGACTTTATGGAGAAAGAGGGACTCTTTATGATGAACTCTTTCTTCCAGAAGCGGCCCCACAGGAAATGGACCTGGTCGAGCCCCGACGGTTCGACAAAAAATGAGATTGACTTCATTATGACGACCAGACGCCAACTGTTCAGTGATGTCTCAGTGATCGCAAGGGTGAAAACTGGCAGCGATCACCGAATGGTTAGAGGCACACTGAACCTAAACGTTAAGTTGGAGAGGTCTCGTCTAATGAAGTCAACGCTCCGTCCCCCTCGTGCTCTAATCCAGAATCCCGAAACCTTTCAGCTCGAGTTACGTAACCGCTTTCAGTGCCTAGAAGATTGCAATGCAGTAGACGATATGAATGACAAGCTCGTGGAAACTGTCCATGCGGTCGGAGCTAAGTTCTGCAAGACCGGCCGCAGAAGAACACAAAAGCTCTCCGATCACACTCTTAATCTCATGGCTGTTAGACGGGAGATGAGGCTGCAATCGTCAACAGATTTGACAACATACAGGCAACTGAACAGACAGATCTCCAAATGCATGCGGCGAGACTTACGCAAATTTAATACTGCTCGTATTGAAGAAGCGATTGAGCGGAACCAGGGGATCCAAATTATTTGCCAGAGATCTGTCTGCCAGTAAGAGCCAACTGTCAAAGCTGAAGACTGAGTGTGGCAGCATCATTTCCGGGACACCTGAGATTCTGAGTGAGATTGAGAGGTTCTATGGGCAGCTGTACACATCATCGTTGGAGCCACACGCAAGTGTGAGTAACGATCCAAGAGGGGGGGCTTATCAGACACTATTCCGATGATATCCCGGACGTCAGTCTGAGCGAGATTAGAATGGATCTCCAGCACCTTAAAAATGGCAAGTCCCCGGGCGAGGATGGAATTACAGCGGAGCTTCTGAAAGCGGGTGGAAAACCGGTACTTGAAGTCCTTCAGAGGCTCTTTAATTCCGTCCTCCATGGTGGCACTACTCCGGAGGCGTGGAGCAGAAGTGCCGTGGTCTTGTTCTTTAAGAAAGGTGACAACGCTCTCTTGAAGAACTACAGACCGATATCCCTTCTGAGCCGCGTCTACGTGCTGTTTTCGAGAGTCATTACGAATCTTCTCGCAAGCAGACTCGACGACTTCCAGCCTCCCGAACAAGCCGGTTTCCGAAAAGGCTTTAGTACCATAGACCACATACATACCCTTCGGCAAATTGTACAGAAGTCCGAAGAGTACAATCTGCCACTTTGCCTGGGGTATGTGGACTATGAGAAATCTTTTGATTCCGTCGAAATTTGGGCGGTGCTACAGTCTCTTCAGCGGTGCCAAGTTGACTGTCAATATATCGAAGTTCTGAAGTGTTTGTACAGTAGGGCTATGATGGCTATCCGAGTACAGAACCAGAGTACGAAACCTATCCAACTGCAGAGAGGTGTAAGACAGGGTGACGTAATATCCCCGAAACTCTTTACCGCTGCATTGGAAGACGTTTTCAAGCTACTGGACTGGAAAGGATACGGTATTAACATCAATGGTGAGTACATCACTCACCTTCGATTTGCCGACGATATAGTTCTTATGGCAGAATCGCTGGAGGACTTAAACACTATGCTCAATGACCTCAATAATGCCTCCTAACGGATAGGTCTTAAGATGAACATGGACAAAACAAAGATCATGTTTAATGTCACACCTATGCCGGTAGTTGTTGGGAGCACTAAGCTCGAAGTTGTTGACGAGTCCGTTTACCTGGGACAAATAGTCCGGCTAGGTAAGTCCAACTTCGACCGAGAGGTCAATCGACGGATTCAACTCGGCTGGGCAGCGTTCGGGAAATTACAACGCATCTTCTCGTCAGGTATACCTCAAAACCTGAAAACTAAGTTGTACAACCAGTGCGTATTGCCAGTGATGACATATGGAACTGAGACGTGGTCCTTCACTGCTGGCCGTATGAGGACGGTCAAAGTCGCTCAGCGAGCTGTGGAGAGGGCTATACTCGGAGTTTCTCTGCGTGATAAACTTAGAAATGAGGATATCCGCAGTAGAACCAGAGTGACCGACATAGCCCAACGGATTAGTAAGCTGAAGTGGCAATGGGCCGGCCATATAGCTCCAAGAACCGACAACCGTTGGGGAAAGAAGGTTCTCTAGTGGCAGCCTCGTACCGGTAGACGAAGTGTAGGGCGACCCCCCACTAGATGGAGTGACGAATTGGTAAGACATGCAGGAAGTCGATGGATGCAGGTGGCTCAGGACCGTGCTTTGTGGCATACCTTGGGGGAGGCCTATGTTCAGCAGTGGACTTGTGAAGGGCTGTAATGATGATGATGATGATGAGCTTCCACAATCGTCTTTAATTCGTCATTGTGGACCAAAGTTTTCAGACGACTATGGAGCAATTTTTCAAGGTCACAATTTCCGGAATAGAAGCGGGGAAACCAATGATAGGTACATTCGTCTGTAGTATTACGTTGTTGATGTTGCGTGGCGTTTTCGACGCGTTGCTACTACGATGGTACTCATATACTCGAGTTCTAACGTACCCATGATGACGACAAAGATTAAATTGCGATGAAAATGTAGCGCTAATCAATATACAAATAACTTATCATGAAAAAAGAATTCCGTGTTTTTTTAAATAAAGTTAATTCGATATTAGAATTCTTAGCCAAAAAATAAATACTTTCATATAAAATAGCCAGTACTACAGAACGGCAATTTCATGGGTAAAGTTGTCTAACATGCAAGAAATTATAATTATGTGCAGGGCGAAAAAAATAACTAAAATATTCCACGTGCGAAAATTGTCAATCCTGGTCGTGTGATTCACGCCTTTGAAGTCTATATTTCGTCTGTAATAAGTAACAAGTATAGGAAAAAATATTCACGGTACTTCTCCCAGCTAATTTCGTGAAACGTAATAGGCTACAAACTAGTTAAAAATTGTTTTTGTTTTCATGATACCTGTTGTTGTGAGAAGTTCTGTTTTTGGATTATATTAAATTGTGTATTTGTTTACCAAGATATTTGAAAATGTGAAATATTTTTCTAAGTAATATAAGCCAGTGCTTGATTAATTTTCCACCCGATGGTAATGTAAATGCAGTAGAAGAAGGTAAAGCACACTGTGTGGGGATGTGAATAGTGTGATTGTGCAAGTGCATATTGTAAATTAGTGATGACCTGTACTGATGAACCGAGTCGTGATCCTAACTATATGTGGTATGAGGAACAGTTCGCTCTAGGAAGATATGCTTGGAGTTTCTCGCTGGTAAGACATGCAAGAAGTCGATGAATGCTCAGGATCGTGCTTTGTGGCATTATTTTCGGCAGGCCTATGTTCATTAGTAGATTAGTGAAGCGCTGTAATAACGATGATGGTGGTGATGATATTAAAAGAAGACTACAATATAGACATCGCTTGAATAACGTCTTGACTACAGCAAACATGGGCACATTTAAGTACAAATTGTTAAATATAAAAGTGATCGAAGCTAAGGTGGTAATAAAAGCAGAATATTCATTCTCGACTCGATTCACAGCTCGAAAGATTGACTAATGATTTGAAAGAAAGCTTAGCAAGTGACAGCCTGACACTGACAACGGCACAATTGAGCGACTTCTACCTAATAGGGTTTCCACCCATTGAGGTGATATTTGTTTGTTGCCACTCTTAGCAGGCAGGTTTTTATTTACTTGCTGTTATCAGGAAAATGCTACTACCCATTGCCGAACCGGCTGCTTTCCTCTGTCACCTCTTGCGTAACTCACGGGACGATATGGAGTAGTGAATATACTAACACTGCCACTATACGGTATTAAGAACAGTGTTAAGACTCTATAATTGATAAATAATTACATACACACAGGTATCTGTGCACGTAACGCTTTTACCGCTAAAACGTATTTCATAAAAACATTTTTCTTTTAACAAGCATCCTCGTTCTATCTAAAGCGAAAAGCACTTTAACACACTCCACTCACTCTTTTGTTCTTCGCGTTGTACCTCAGATGCAATAGAATGAAACAACAGAGCTGTGAAGATTATATATTTAAACTGTTATCTTAGTTTATTAAGATTATAAAGGTATCGTTTTGATGACGAATTGAATTATCTAACGACCGTTCGAACAGAGGGCTGGCGGACCCCCTTGCTCTGACGATTGCTCTGACACACACACACACACACACACACACACACACACACACACACACACACACACACACACACACACACACACACACACATTATCTTTATATATATAAATATATATATATATATATATATATATATATATATATATATATATATATATATATATATATATATATATATATATATATATATATAAAGATAAAATAATATAAATAAGAGGGGAGCGTTACAATTTAGTGCCATGACAAGGATACATTTTAAAAATAGGTCGTCTATATAAGAATTATAAAGTAGGCATTATGCTTACAATTCGTTGTCCGTGAAATGGAGAGGTGTCCTGGAGGATTGTGTTTGCTTGGGGTGGTTGAGAGTCTGGGGGTGGGGCTTTAATATTAATATTGATTATTTGTTATAGGAAGTATGTGCATTGCGGCGAAATAAACTATAAAATGAAATAAGTGAAATGACGCAATAACATTTTTATAAATAAAGGACACAAAAGTCGGGTCATAAGTTCTGTCAAAACCATATTATTTAAAAATTTTGAATACTAAGATGAACTTCACCAATTTTGAAAATACGACGTTTGCGCTTGCTGCAAATAAAAAGGACATTATTTTTCAATTATTTTCAAATATGGAGTGGTCTAAGAAAAAAGAGTATGACCACAAAAAGTAGCATTAATCGCGTTGCACCGCTGTGGTTACGCGCCAAAAGAGATTTTCAATACACTACAGAAATTTAAAATAACCCTACGATTTTTATATCACACTATCAAACAATTCACTGAAGATTCAAGTTTCGAAAATCGTAAGAAGACCTATTGACCTCGTACAGTTAGGACACCCGCGATCACCAAAGCAGTGAAGGCGTGAATCCAACGAAATCCTGATCGTAAACAAAAAATCTAAGCTCTTCAGATAGGCCTAAGCAGAACTACGGTCAAAAGAGTGATTAATGAAGGCCTAGGACTACGAGCTAATCGTAAGAAAGCCGGACATTTTTGAACGAGCTTTTTAAAAAAATTAGAGTGAATAGATCCCGCGCCTTGTTACGGCGGTATGCGGGAAAAAATACCACGGAATTTCGTACAGTTAGGAAACCCGCGATCACCAAAGCAGTGAAGGCACGAATCCAATAAAATCCTGTTCGTAAACAAAAAATCTAAACTCTTCAGATGGGCCTAAGCAGAACCACGGTCAAAAGAGTGATCAATGAACGCCTAGGACTACGAGCTTATCGTAAAAAGGCCGGACATTTTTTGATCAAGCGTTTGAAAAAAAAACTAGGCTGAATAGATCCCGCGCTTTGTTACGGCGATATTCTGGAAAAAATACCACGAAATTTTGTTTTTAGATGAAAACATTCTCAATATCGAAGAAAGCTATAATAAACAAAATGATAAGGTGTATGCTCACAGAAGTGAAGAAGCCAACACGCGTATTCCGAGGGTTCAACGAGCTCATTATGCTTCTTCACTCATGGTTTGGCTTGGAGTCTCATATTCGGGCTTAACTGAGGTGTATTTCTGAGAAAAGGTGTAAAAACTAGTGCCAAGATGTACCAAAGAGGTGTAATCGTAAAATATCAGTAATGCCAGCTAAAGCAATGAAAATAAAAGGTGCTGTTGGGAAGCACAGCACAAAAATACAACAGATGATCATATTGCCTATCAAGATAGATCAGGTAGTATTTTTGAAACAGAAACTTTAATTATAATTAATTATAATAATAAGACCTTTAATATTAGGCTTGGACTGGCTCAAGAAAAATAAAATATTGATTGATTTAAGAAACACGGCCATTGGTATATATTTCAAGATGAAAAACAAAGACTACTTCATACCTTTTAAATACAATAGTAATTTTGTATTATATAACAACTCCATCGAAAAATGTACCGATGATCCTTTAACAGATATAATGATATAATCAAAATTGGAGCTCTCTGAAAAAGCTAAGCTAAGTAACGTCTTGAAAAAGTATAAGAATATGTTTTCGAGTAAATTAGGTAGAGCGAAATGCTATGAATATAAAATTGAAATGATCGATGACCTATGGTTACTAGATCTTATCCGATTCCATATGCATATAGATCAAAAACGGCAGAGAAATTAAATGAGATGGAACAAGTTGGTATCATCACAAGGGCATCAACGCCTTATAGTAGGCCATTAACATTCAAGCTTAAAAAAGATGGTTCAGCTAGAGACTTATTAGATGCCAGGAGCAAAATAGGAAAATGACTGCAGAAACAGAGAAGCCAAAATCAGATGTTTAAAATTCATTTCATGGAGCAAATTATATTACTACCATTGATTTAAATAATACATATTTTCAAATTCCAATAAATAAATATGGTAGAAAATATACTGGATTCACATTCAATTGAAGGTCATATGTATATAATGTCTGTCACAAGGATTAAAAACATCAGTAGGAAGCTTTAGCAGAGCCATGAGTTTAATATTAGGACCAGTAGTCAAAGAATTTTGTGTGAATTACTTAGATGATTTAGCCATTATGACTTAGCCAATTTAGGTAAACATTTTGATTTATAAAAAAAATTAAGATGCTGGGTTTTATAATTTAAACAAATAGCATATAGTGCGTGCATAACACCTTTTTGTGAATTATTAAAAAAGGGACGCAAGTTCCAATGGAGTGAAAAAGAATAAAAAGCGTCTGATTTTATAAAACAATAATTTATTAATACAATACAATTGCATCATTCTGATTTTAGTTAACCATATTATTTGCAAATAGACTGTTCCGGTGTGGGTATGGCCAGAGTACTATTTCAGATAGATGATAATAATGAAATTGGAATATTAGTCACGGTAAACACACAGTAAAGCCTTAAAAGCTCCTGAATTGAATTGGTCTGTCACTGAACAAGAGTTTTATGCTGTAATAAGCTGTCTAAAAAAGTTCTAGACGTATTTAAGAAGAAGCAAATCAATAATTTTAACTGATTATAAAGCATTATTATCATTAATGATATGAAATTATTCAATGGTAGAGTCGCTCGATTATTTAGAAGATTTATTAGCATTCACTACAATATTTATATTAATATTCTTAACTTTAATAACGTATGTTCGGATATAATCTCTTTTAGACTCGTACTATTTAGGATTTATTCAGCAACGTAGTTGACAAAATGCGGCAATATTTTACATACGTTATTTTAGTTTATTTTTATTTGTTAACTGCTGTATAAACTCAAACAAAAATTGATTAAAACGCAATAATACTATAAGTTTACATAAAAAATACGTTCTTTAAGACTAGTGAAGACACTTTAGCTATTCATAATTAGTATTAAAATTTAAACAAGGTTTTTACGTTATTTTGTATACATATTATCTCGAAAACGAAAATAGAAAAATGCTGACAAGATCAGTAAATAGATATTCACTTCAACGTTATAGTATTATTTAAAAGTTAAATGCAAACATGTCGAAAAGCAATGATTTCAAGAAGGATAGGCCCATCTAAATATTTTACTCATCATTTTTTTCATACAAAAAAAAAGTAGCGCATTTGTCATAATACAAACGTCATATCAAAACACGACGTAACCAGGGCGGCAGCGGAAAATATGACACGCGGGGTTGCGATAGTCGTTGAGAGGATTCGGCAACTGGGTCTCGAGGTGGCTCTGCACAAGTCCGAGGCCATGCACTTCCATGGTCCTCGGAACAGGCCACCACCGGGATCCTCGGTAATGGTAGGAGGGGTATCCATCGGCGTCGAGTCGACGCTGAAGTACCTAGGACTCGTCCTCGACCGCCGATGGAACTTCGTTGAGCACTTCCGACGTTTGGCTCCCAAACTGGAACGGACCGGGGCTGCCTTCAGGCGACTCCTGCCGAACCTGGGGGGGCCAAACGCCTCCTGCCGGAGGCTCTACGTGGGGATCATGCGATCCATGGCCCTTTACGGGGCCCCGGTGTGGGCGCGTGGTTTGGCGCGGCTTGCCGTCCACCACCTGAACGCGCCCCAAAGGGTGGTCGCCGTGAAAATGGTTCGCGGCTACCGCACGATCTCCCGCGAGGCGACGAGCCTCCTTGCCGGATTGCCGCCATGGGATCTGGAGGCGGTAGTCCTCGCACGCCTGCACGAATGGCGCGCGGAGGCACTATGCCGGGGGGAAACCCCGCTGCCGCGGCAAGTTGTCGCGCAGCGGACAGACTTCCGGCACGATCTCATGGCGACATGGAGAGAGCGACTGTCGCAACCCCGTGCTGGGCACGCCACTATAGCGGCGATAAGACCCCTCTTTGAGGAGTGGCTTGAGAGACGCCACGGCATCCTCACCTTCCGCCTGACTCAGGTCCTGACCGGACACGGTGTGTTCGGGAGGTTCCTGCACCGAATCGGGCGGGAGGAAACGCCCGGGTGCTCCCACTGCGAGGATGGACCGGAGGACACGGTGGAACACACCGTGGAGGTGTGCCCTGCTTGGGCGGAGCACCGCCGTGTCCTCGTAGCGGCGATAGGCGGCGGCGACCTCTCGCGTCCGGCCCTGGTCGAAGCCATGGTCCGGAGCGAGACGGAATGGGATGCCGTCACCACCTTCTGCGAAGCAGTGATGCTAGCGAAGGAGGTGGCGGAGCGGGAGAAGGAAAGAGCAGCAGCTTTCCTCCCCGGCCGCCGCGGGAGACGCCCCGGGCGTCGGGGGCTACGTCGTGGCCCCCGGCCACCGTAGGCGCGGGCCTGTGGATGGCGAGCAATGGGTAGCTCGTCGTCCGTCCGTCTAACGACGACAGGCCGTGTCGACGGCGCGTTTTGTTCCACGCGCGCCTCAAAGAGCTGTCAGCAGCGTGATGGGGCCCGCAAGGGCCGACGCCTGCCGGGGCTGCGGGCTATTCGAAAGAGATACCGCGGCTCCGGAACGTAAGGGCACAGAAGGAACACGGATGGTTTTTAGTCAGTAAAAGTCTGACACTCCCTTACGCTCCACCCAGAGCGAGAGGGGTCATTAGATGATTTTCCATCCGCAAAAAAAAAAAAAAAGGGTCGGATTTCGTAGTATAATTATCCAATTGTACCATTATTTCATGTTTGTAGTACATAGTGTCGTAATAATACTAAGCGAAAATACCATAATTTTAACTAAAGGTCGACTTGTATTATTATTGGCTCCTTTTACATTTTAATGTTACCCATACGATTTTCGAAATTCTCGAATTTCTGTAGTGTAAATGAGTACCACGTTTTTTATAAAATTAGAATTAGCACCCTTTCTGGTCAATCGATGCATTTATATTGCATCCTTGATACAACTATGATGAGGGGCTACTGAGATAAAAACTCTATCCTCCAGAAGCAATCGGTTTGAAAATGGAATTTCAAAATATTTTATGAATCAGATTTTCAGATTCAATTAAGCAGGTATAGTTTCTTTTGTACTCTTTTAGTTTTAGCCTTATTGAATATAAAATATATTAGGTACCAGTATTCAAAATTTAACATACACTAAGTTCTTTACACAAAAATTAAACAGAAATAAAACCGTCAAAAACGAAACGTATATAAACTAGACGCGTGACGCCAAAATCATGGCAGATGGGAAAAAAGAAACATGAAACGTCAAACGTGATATAATTTTTTTAAAATGGTATAATTTTATTTTCCATGTACAATATTTTTGAGGGTCTGAATCCAGCCCCGGCCTAATCTTGGTGATGTAACTAACTGTAAAATGAAACTTTAAAAATGCGTTTATAAAATAATTTAATTGTAATAAAATTAATATAAGGTTATTTACCGATGATACGTTTTTTTTAAATCCTTGTATCGTAATTTTTGCATTCTTTTACCACGCAAATGGACATATTTGTGACAGACAAATCTGTCCTGCACGCGCACCACTATCGACTGATTCTCGTTGGCCCTAAACTGTAATTTTAGGGCCAGCGCAATGGTCCGTTTTGGTTGTTCTATCGGCCCGGTCCTTACGCTAGTAATACTTAAGTCAATATCGAAAAGTCGCTTTTTCGTTAGCACGACGGCGGCAGTATTATATAAACTAATAATATAAAATTAAAGCAATAAGGTCACTCATTTTACATGTAGTGTATATGTGATAGTAGTTGTTTTTATTTTCTAGAAATCTATTGAAAATTTATGGTGAAAATTAGCTAAAGTGTTTGTAAATGTTATAACATTATACAGCCAATAAAATGAGCCAACAGATTCATAAGCTAATTAACTATTTTTTATTGCATTTCTTTAGTACTTGAATATCTTGGAGCTGCTATCATTGGAAAATATTTCTCACTCGATCTTCACTTTGCCAAGATTAATTACTATAGTGTTGAATAAAACCACTTGTACAGATTATCGCGTTTAATTGTACTGATTTTTCCATACATAAATTGAAAAAATGAAGTTTTATTTAATATGTGAAGTTCGCGGAAATATAAGAAATTATTAATTAGGGTAGGTATTAAGATATCTTATTAGTAAAGTCCGTTATGTTTTTGATATTATAGCTCGGTAAACTTGTCGTTGATTTCATTAATAAGACATTTAATGAGACGTTTTTATATACAGTTTTTTAGTTCACATAGCTGGACTACGAAATATTAAGTAGACATTTAAATATTAAGTAGAACGAAGATATTCTCATAAGAAGACATACAGCGAGTTAAAAATGCGGACATAACACAGGATATATCTATTATATTAAAAATACTAATGTCTGAAATGTAAATTCGTCGGAATCTTTTTTTATATATGTTCATCGATTACTTGATAACGCCTCAACCAATTTGTAAAATTATTTCCTTTATTTCAAAAGAGTATCTTTATCAGGTCACCCTATTTAAATTTTATCGAAATCGGTCGAGCGGTTCTTAAAATATTAACAATAAATTATAGAGTTTTTGCCAACGAATTTTAAGAAATACCATATAAAATTCCATAACGCGGGATATTTATTAATAAAGATATCATTATGGATATATCATTTTTCTTTCTCTTAACTTGATTTCTTGAATACATATAAAGACAGGAAACAGTGTAGCAAACAGTGAAGCTAAGCGTAAAATAGCATTTAAATAACAGTTATTACTGATTGCTATAAGGACTGTTATTTTTATTTAGCACAAATATTTTCGCTGCTTGTCAGCCTCTTACAAACAGGCATTTTATAAACTACAGTTGGGCCACCTAATATATATATATATATATATATATATATATATATATATATATATATATATATATATATATATATATATATTTCGAATTTACTCAGAACTCTTACTTTTTCAGATGGTGGTAGAGCATTTCCCGGAGTAGAACCGTAACGCCCCGTTTATTATTATATCCACTAGCTTAACACCTTTATGGATGGCAATAAAGGAAATCGAACGTACTTCCCCTCTAAATAGCTTTTATTCAGGAGGGAAGCCGACATATTTTAGTGTGTTACGACTTTACTTTATTAGCTTAGTATGTTTTTTAGATCGACGATTTAATATATAATGAAAAAAAATGTTAACATATTTAAAAATATAATGTATATTATATATAAATATAATACAAGAACTTCTTCTTTATACTTTTTCCAAGTGTATACTTAACATTAATTGGGAATCTTGTACAAATCGGATATATGTTCTACCAAATATTAATCAACGCGTAATTACATTAAACTGGGATAAAATAAGTCTGCAGACTGGACGTTCATTCAATTTTAGCTGATTTGGCTGCTCACAGCAGCGCATCCATTAGAGATTGCACGAAATGATGAGCTAAATTTGCACCATATGCATTAGTTACGAAGTAAGTATCTTCTATATTATAATATAACTCTAACAGGACGATAACTGTACATTGGATATATTGGCACATATATAATTTACTACCGATACAGATTTAAAACAGTTTTTGTACATGATTTCTGTCTATCTGTCTGTCTAAACGCGCGTCACACGAAAACCTTTGAACAGCTTTGTATGTGATCTCGTATTTTTACTATATTTTTTTACTCATATTTTTACCAGATATGTGTGGCTTCTTACAAGGCTTCTCGAGCGAGGCCGCAGGTTATTTAAGAAATCATTATGAGTTTTATTCAATATCTACATCTTCCAAAAAATGTCTACAAGGGAACTATATTTTCAATATTATTTGCAGATGATATCTTCGTAAACACAAAAATAAAACCCATGAATATCTAAATATTGTAATACATTACAAAAACGCAATAAAGAAAATAAATAAACTATATTAAAACTAAAATCATTCAGTTCCGATCTTGCAATAAACCACCCAAAGATATCAATGTAAACGTTGAACATTCGCATGTAGAGACTGGTTAATACGTTTAAATTACTAGGTATCAACTTTGACATTCATCTTAATTGGAAAGCTTATATCGAATACGTAAAAATCTAAGTAATGCAAGTTCACTTACATCTCTTAGAATTTATGCAGGACGAATACAGAGAGAACATTATCTGCGTACTATACAAATGCTTACTCACGGTTACAATACGGAAAAATACTATGAGGCTGTTGCCTCATAGTGGTGCGCGGTGGTTTTTGTACATGCATTGTTCGCTTTAGTCTCCCAGTGTGTATGCGTGAGCGACGTTATGTATTGATATATCGGCATGTAGACGTATTAGAGTCATTCTGAAGTTATATTATGGTTGTAGTACGAATGGGTCGACTCGACCGGGGTAGGCTCCCACTGAATACTAGCGTAGAATAACAGTTAATGCTGCTTTGTTTCGTATGGTGTGTGTAAAGATCCTTTTACTGGAAACTAGGCATTACATCTTGGTTCTCAGGGGTGACAACGCATCTGCATTTTGATTCCTGATCGAGAATAAATATAGATGTCTATGAGCTTTATCTTAATCAGATGGACTGTGAGCGTTACTACCATTATTATGTATAAAATTGAATTTGTGAAACGGTGGTTTGGTAGTGGTTGTGGTGGTGCCCGGTGTACCTACACGCAACTTACACGCGTTACGTTCGCATTGGCGCCCCGGTGTGAATGCGTGAGCGATGCGATGTATCGAAGTAACCCATGTTAATTGTTGAATTTGTCGGTGGTACCCAGTGAACGTACGTGTCAAAATCTTTACCGTTATACGTAAATATAAAACGGTATCAAAATTTATTTCGCAACTGAAACATCGGTTCTACATTGCGATATATAGAGCGGTCGCATCTTGACCGACTTTACACTGATCCCGAGGATTGTGAAGATATCCTTAAATACCCTTTTGTGCTGACGACATTCAACAGGTATGATTTTCAAACAGTAACTGTTTAAATGTATATAAATACACAAAATCTGTTTTGGATGACTTAATGTAGTAATTATATTTTCTATTAATATAATTATTGAAACTAATATTATTATATCTGCGGGCAAAAAATCTAACGAATCTTTTTCTAATGAAATATAATAATAGAAGAGCGGTCGCATCTTGACCGACTTTACACTGATCCCGAGGATTGTGAAGGTATCCTTAAATACCCTTTTGTGCTGACGACATTCAACAGGTATGATTTTCAAACAGTAACTGTTTAAATGTATATAATTACACAAAATCTGTTTTGGATGACTTAATGTAGTAATTATATTTTCTATTAATATAATTATTGAAACTAATATTATTATATCTGCGGGCAAAAAAATCTAACGAATCTTTTTCTAATGCAATATAATAATAGAAGAACATTCTTTCCTTTTTTTACACAACGTAGTAGTATCTTAAGAAAGTTTATCACCACTTTTTAAATATATTATGAATTATTTTTTTCTCTTAAAAGCTTTTATTTATACATACTACTAATTTTTAATTAGCAGAACAACTCTGCAAACTACATTTGTGTTATGAGATGACAGATATTATCACACATGACGCATCTACGTCCCGGGATGTAAACACCAGCGCTCTAAAAACTAATTATGATTAAATTTATTCATATACCTCTACCCACTTCCCACTACACAAGACCCTCAGCAGAGCCAGTATCCAGTCCTGTCGGAACGGGCAGTCTGGTTTCACCACAATAACTCTCAGGATGCTATTGATGCTCCCCCGAAGCCTGCGCATTAGGGATGCTGTTCTTTTTGCAGAATAGCTTGAAAGCTGTCCGTTTCCGCTTCAGCAAACATGCCTGACGCACTACAAAATCGTTGGGGCCCAACAGCGTCCTAAACGCATAATTAAGTTGCTCACGAAGAACATTTTAGGCCCGTTGCGTATGTTGCGTATCATCATCATCTCAATCTTCATTAAGTATGGCCAAAGTACTAAAAATATGGTACGCTCTCGAGTGCTATACCATGAAGGTATACAGCAGGAACTGTAATAGGCTTTTTAGTTCCAGCCGAAACACCATAAACTCACTCTCCTCTATATAATATAGGCCGTGAGATATGGCGTATCTTACACACACTCAAAGCATATGACTGACCGCATCAATCGAAGGACTCAGTATCGTCTGCATAGCCTATGCTATTTATTTTATTGCCATCAATGCAGCATCGGATACCGGTGCTGCTAAGCACCTCATTTTAAACTTAGTTTTAATGTAAGATTTTTCCTTAACAAAGTAATGACGAAAGAAAGCTTAACGCCATTAGGTTCTCGTCGTATTTGCGCTGCAGACTGTATTTGCAGTAATCTGATTGCAATCAAGCCGTTTACTGCTTCCTCGATTGCACGGGAAATAATATTTACAGAGTTAGCTGACTTTAAATTTTGGACTTTATTGCTGCTTATAACTGGGTTAATGATTATTATATTGCGGTCGTCGTTAAATTGTGCTAACTTTTATTTTAATTTTATTTTATTCTGTTTCGACTAAGAAATCTAGTCACTGGTGACACGCTCTAAAAAAAGTTGAAAGCTTGCGCATCGCCGTAGGAATCCGGCTAGGAGCGGCAATTTGTCAACCTCACCAGTGCTCTGTGGTAGCAGCGTCGATAAGTTTGGGCTTTCATGCAAGAAAAGTGCTGGTAAGTTTTCCCGTCACGGTTCTTTGAACGTAGTCATGCGAAGGGCTCTTGTCTCAATAAGTATCCCCTCGGTTTTAGAGCCGTGCGGGTTATTTAGCGACGATGGCAAGAGACCCGACGTTATGACTTTGTTCCCTTGGGAGAGAGGTAAAGCCCTGGTGTGAGATGCTACTTGCGTTGACACTTTGGCGGCCTCTCATCTCAAGGGTACCTTTTTTAGAGCCGGGGCGGCATCAGAGGCAGCCGAATTTGGTGTATGTGTCTTTGAGAATGAGAAGTAGAAACTATCGGTCTGTGGGGTCCACGTGCAGTGAAGTTCCTAAAGGAACTGTGTCCACGACTGGTCGTCGCTTCTGGTAATAAGAGGACTGGTTCTTCTCTCGCTCAAAGGCTAAGTATAGCTATTCATCGAGGAAGCTCAGCCAGCGTTCTTGGCAGGATACCACGGGGAGTTTTTCTAAATTATAGTTTCTTTTTTTTATTGCTTATAATTAGTATTCATTGTAAATATTATAATTTTAGTTTATATTCTATTTATAATAATTCTTTAGTTGTATGAAATTTCATAAATATAATAATGAAATAATTAAATATTTCGCTATTTAAAAAAATTCCATTATTTGTGGCATTTTGTTGAATAAGAGTTATCGTTTTGAACATACTGAACTAAACATACATGTTATGTTTAGTAGAGGCCAATATTTTTCGTCTTGTGTTTATTTATTTACATGTGTATGTACAGTCGATACGGTTTCTCCAAAGTTAAAATTACTACTGACGCAGTCATTGCATTTATGAAAGTACATATTTGAAATTCAGAAGAGTAAACAGGATACGAATGTTTTTGATTGCGTGAATCGTTATTAATTAAGGCATTATGGTGTCTCAAAAATCGGTTAATCTTATAATATCATACTCATCTAAACAAAATGTGGTTATTAATGGCCCTGAGTCTTCTTGGAGCACCGTAAATTATGGGCGTGCCCGAAAAACCAATATAGGAACCATTGCTCTTTTAGAAATACATACATAATCTTTCTTTCTAAACTAACATTTTATAAAATAGTATTTCTTGCCGAATATAAATAGGCAAAATCTTACTTGACGTTATTAATAATGCTGTCTTAAGGATTACACTGGTTTACAACTAACACCTAGCTTTTGAATGCCAATAAAACGAAATGCATTAAATTGTCCTTGCCAAATATAAGGCGAGTTAATATAAATAATAATAATAAAACATTTATTCATTGCCACCAATAAAGTTACAATGAGCAGTACACACAGAAATATAATTAATTAAGAAATATTATTACATAGTGTAGTAATGAATGGGCTCTAGCTCAGCATAAATGTTGCAGTTGCCCACAACGCTGTGATTCTGCCAGCGCCCAACAAATGAACAGTACAGTACGCGCGCATCCCTGCTTATATTACAGTTATTCACAACAGTTCATATTAGAGTACATCTCGTGGTTTCCCAAGTATTAGCGAGTATTAGCCAGTTGAAATTACTAATTAAGAAATATTTTTAATTATCATACATTTTTTCCATAAAATTTATATTTTTAATAATGATTGCAACTATACAACTAATAGTAATAAACAAAGTATTAAATAATATTTATTTTACTAAACCTACTACCGTCTACCGGCAATGTTTATTTATCTTATTTATAAGACGACTCTGTAATTTAGTAAAAAATAATTCGATTATGACGGTAATTGTTCGCTTAATAAGTGACGTCTATAAGTCTTTTTAAAACTGGTTTTACTGGTTTTAATACTAATAATAACGATAAAATAATCGAGTTGGTTGTTTCCACAGACTTTCTTAGTATGACAATTTCGCCTACAAGAGGTCATCGTCTTCGTAGAGTTGTTTTCGCTGTATATGTAGTAAAGAGATAAGGCTTTTAAAATATTGGTATATTTCAGCTATTTCCACAGTGGTATGTCCTATAGATTATTATTGTGGGGATCAGCAACTAATTATCGAAAAATAATTTATACTACTGTATGTATAAGCTATCATCATTCACTATCATCACAGCCCTTCATAAGTCCACTGCTGAACATAGGCCTCCCCCAAGTAATGCCACAAAGCACGGTTCTGAGCCACCTGCATCCATCGACTTCCTGCATATCTTACCAGGTCGTTACTCCATCTAGTGGGGGGTCGCCCTACACTACGCCTACCGGTACGAGGCTGCCACTCGAGAACCTTTCTTCCCCATCGGTTGTCGGTTCTTCGAGCTATATGGCCAACCCATTGCCACTTCAGCTTACTAATCCGTTGGACTATGTCGGTCACTCTGGTTTTACTGCGGAGAACCTCATTTCTGAGTCTATCACGCAGAGAAACTCCGAGCATAGCCCTCTCCATAACTCGCTGAGCGACCTTGAGCTTCCTCATACGGCCAGCAGTGAAGGACCACGTCTCAGATCCGTAAGTCATCACTGGCAATACGCACTGGTTGTACACTTTAGATTTCAGAGATTGAGGTATACCTGACGAGAAGATATTAACCTAAGAATTCGCTTAGATACCTTCTTTAAAGAAATATACATCTAAACTGTTGCATAATATTGTTTATGAAAGGGGATATTTTAATTAAAATGTATTCAAAACGGAGGGCCTCTATAGAATACGTACAAATATTTATAACTTTAACTGACGTCGTTATGGTGATTGAAAACTTTAATTAAGATTTCAATTAAAGTTCAGGCGATTGTTGAAAAGTAAGAAAACAATATTTTATGCGTTACAAGCATATGTACAGTATGTTTGTCATAGAATAAAGGGATCAACCAACTATTTCTTTAATATAATAGGTATAACCCTTACCTATAAAATTTATGTTATGCAGTACTGGCTATTTTACTACACTTTATTCCATAAGGTAATTTATACCTGTATGTATTTGATATTAGTTACTTTTGGCTGTAAATTAACTGTCCATGATCAACCGCAACACCAGGGGAATTTCAGGTGCGTTGCCGGCCCTTTAGAAAGGTGTAAGCTCTTTTCTTGAAGGTCCCCAGGTCGTATCGGTCCGGAAAAATCGCCGGTGGTAAATTATTCCACAGAGAGGTTGTACGTGGAAGACAACTCCTTTTGAAACGTACAGAGGTGGACCGCCAAGTATTCAGATGGTGTGGATGGTATCGTGACGTTTGCCGCGTAGTGCGTTCATGAAATTTGGCGGCTGGTATTAATCTGAACAATTCCTCAGAGCACTCGCCATGGTATATGCGAAAGAAAATGCAAAGAGATGCAACATCTCTTCGCAGCGCCAGTGAATCGAGCCGATCGGAAAGCACTCGTTCGTCGACGATTCGAGCCATTTTTAGAGGCCAATTTGGCCTTCTCTTCCAAGTGACCACGAAACTGCACGTCACTCGATATATCGACGCCGATGATTCCGATACTGGCTGAGGCAACAAGGGGAGTGCCTTGAAACTGAGGAGATACGACAAACGGGTTCTTTTTAGCGGTTAACGCGCAAACTTGTGTCTTCTGGGGGTTAAACTGGACTAGATTTAGTCGCCCCCAATCCGAGACTCTGTTCAGCAAAGACTCGACTTCAGACACAAGTATGTCCCGGTACAAGGAGAAGTTTTCCCAAGAAATATTGTCTCGGCCGGTGTAAAGAACATCACCAGTGCTGTCATCTGCATAGAAATGAATGTTACGGGTTTGCAACATATCATTGATATGCAGAAGAAACAGAGTTGGCGATAGCACGCAGCCTTGTGGAACACCAGCATGATAAGCTTGCAATCGGAGCTTGCACCATCTACAAAGACCTTGATGCTCCGATCTGCAAGAAAGCTGATGATCTAATTGCACAATTTCTCGGGAAGCCCATAGGAAGGGAGCTTCGAAAGAAGCGCTTTGTGCCAAACCCGATCGAAGGCCTTCGCAATGTCCAAACTAACGGCCAATGCCTCCCCCTTGGACTCTACTGCCTCCGCCCATCTGTGAGTTAGTTAGACCAGAATATCACCAGGTGATCGACCACGGCGAAAAACGTATTGGCGATCACTAATCAGCTGGTGATCCTCAAGATACCTCATGAGCTGGCAGTTAACAATGGACTCCATTATGATTTCTTATATTTACGCTGCACATTAATTAAAACTACTTTTACGGATTTTCTCGCGTTTATTTTACTTTTAATTACTTTTATTTTAAATTCCCGACGTTTCTGGCGCTTCAGCACGTCAAGCAAGTTCTGCACGACAACAAGCTTCGGGTCCCGCGCCTACGTTACAGTGACCGAGTGAAGCCGGCCACAATCGAGCGTGTGCCTGCTGTACTACCATATGTTAGAGGTGTCACAGACAAGATTGGCTACATCTTGAAGCGAGCTTCTATTAGAAAATTCTACAAGCCGCCGAAGAAGATTAGTCAGTTCCTACCATCAGTCAAGTGTCATATTCCTCTACAAGATGCAGGAGTGTACAAGCTTGATTGTGAATGTGGTCTCTCTTATATAGGACAAACAAAAAGATTAATTCGAACCCGCGTAAAAGAACATATAGCTGATGTGAAGCATAAACGTTCCGGAAAGTCTGCAGTTTGCGATCATATCTTAGACGGCCCCAACCATTACATCAGATTTGATAGACCACAAATCCTCGCGAAAGAACACTGATTCCTACCAAGGATGATACGTGAGGCTATTGAAATTAAAAAACATCCTAATTTCAATAGAGAAGGAGGCTGGGTACTACCACCTGCTTGGGATCCTATAATTAATAAAATTAAAACTAAACCCAAGCATAGCACCGCAAGACCTCAGGACATAGTCAGTTCATTTTGCATAGATCGGACCATAAACAATAATTAAAAAAGCTGAAGGTACTCCGGGTTTAACAATGACATTGGGACGACAGTCATCTCAGTCCCCCGTGACCATGGGTGCTGGAAAGAGCCCGAAACGTCGGTAATTAAAAATAAAAGTAATTAAATGTAAAATAAACTCGATAAAATCCGTAAAAGTAGTTTTAATCAATGGACTCCATTGTTTTGGAGAACAAGGAGGTGATGGCGATAGGCCGGTACTCGTAGTTGAACGGATCTAAGCGGTCGCATTTTTTAGGGATCGGGTGGACAAAGGCCGTCTTCCATGATTTTGGGACTACGCCTAGGGAGTAAGTGAAAAGATGCGTTAAAACCGGTGCCAACTCCGAAGCACACATCCTCAACACAATTGGTGGGATTCCGTCAGGCCCACTCGACTTGTGGATGTCCAGGGAGAGGAGTGCTTTGCGAACCGAGCGCTGTGTGAACTGCACTTCCGGTATGGAGCACTCACACCGCGGGATGGTCGGCGGCGTACTACCCCCGTCATCGAGAGTCGAGTTAGACGCAAAGAAAGAGCCTAGCAAATCGACTTTCTCCTTAGCGCTATGGGCCAGTGAGTCGTCCTCGCTTTGCAGAGATGGAAGAAATGGCTGACAGAAATTCCCCTGGACAGCCTTGGCGAGAGACTAGAATGCACGGGTTCCAGAAAGAAAGCGAACTAGTTTCTCACCAATTCTGCCTATGTGCTCTGACTTTACCTTGGCAATGACTTTTTTGAAGGACCTAGAGGCGGAATTATACTTCTTTTTTAGAGCGCTGGTGTTTGCATCCCGGGACGTTGGTACATCAGCCCAGGCATGGTAGCACTCCTGCTTATAGCATGATGCTATTTTACAGGAGCGACCAAACCATGGCTGAAATTTGCCTCCAATGGGCACCACAGAGCAAGGAATAAAAAGTTCCATACCCTGAAGTACCACATCAGCAACAGAATTCGCAACAACGTTGGGATCATCTGGCGAGAAACAAACCCGCCCCCAAGGGTAGGATGCAAAGAAAGAACGCATCCCATCCCAATCGGCTGACCTATAGTGCCAAATACGGCGGCAGCCTGCAGAACGCAACTGCGATTTCAGCGTGAGTGGCACCACACTCTGGACAAGACAATGGTCCGAGGAGATAAAGGGGCGTCGACAGAAATCTGATATCCGTCCGGGTAAGAGATCAGCAGAAGGTCCAACAGGGAAGGTGCATGATCCTCTACATCTGGAATCCGCGTAGGCCAAGTAACCAGTTTTGTCAGACCATATGCCAAGGCAAAATCATGAACAGATATCCCCGCATGATCGGTTAAACGTGAACTAAGCCATTCGGCGTTACGGGTGTTAAAGTCGCCGTGGATCACGATCTCTGCGGAGGGGATCTGCTGTAGCAACGAATCTATAGCCATTTGGATGTGGTCGAAGAATCGGTCTGTTTCGGCATTAACGCTATGGGACCTATAGAGGCACCCGTAGACACGCGGATGTTCGTCGTTATCTACGCGTAGCCAAAGGATGGACAGGTCCGAACCTTCAAGCCTGCCGAGGCGTCGAGAACAGATGTCCTCTCTGACGTAAACGCAAACTCCAACCCGAGGCACAAAGGAGTGTTCCAGTGTGTAACCGGGCAGGAGAGATACGAGACATCAGCCGGAGAGGACACCTGCGTCTCGGTCAGAAAGATCAGAGCCGGCCTCGCCGTCTCGAGATGGTAGTGGTTGGCGTTTAGGTTAGAGTGAAGTCCCCTGATATTGTAGAAATTCACGGATAGCGTGGCAGTGATCGCTTTGGTCTTATTGCTACGTTTGCCCCGAGCAGTTGTAGTCTTGAGCGGCATTTTGCCCCCCCCCCCAAAATACGCGTGGCAGCCTGAGCACCCACGCTTGGGAGTGGAGAAAAATGGTCGTGGATGCTCAGCGAGGGATTCTCCAGGGGTGCTTGTACCCTCCTGGGGTAGTCTATCATCATTTAATTCCGCTTCCATGTTGATGTGGGGTTGGGGGATTTGGGTCTCCGGCCACCTGCACTCAACAGACGAAACGCGGAAGCAGTGCTTACACTTCACGCCGGTATTTTTTGAGGTCGTGGTAGCACCCCGGTTTGAGCCGACCCATACGTGCAACAGCAAAACTGCCGCGTGTTAAAAAGTTTATCAAATAACGGTAAAAATTGGCTGTCTATTGTTATTCACATTTTTGCATCATACTTGAAGCGGACGTAGTGCCATTCGATAACCCTTGTAGTTATGCCCAGTAAAACAATGCAAAAATTCCCTTTTTAACAGAGTTCCAAAAACGAGAAGTGTTTTTATGTAGGGGAGAGTGGGAAAATCACGGATGACGGTTAATGGCGAACACGCTTTTTTAAGCATTTTTTATAAGTGTGAGAGATATTTTATACAATTAATTATCGAGCCCAAAAGCAGTATAAAACATTAAACGGCATAGTGAATTAACGTTTGCAATACAAGGTAAGCTTAATTGAATTTTTGTTTACAATTTCATCTAATATTTGAGTAAAGTTAATTTGATGTAAAATATTTTGACTGTAATACTAAAAGTCCCTGCTTGCATTTTTGCTGAATTAACAACCTTCACAAGCATCATTTTAAAAATATGCCCTGTGTTCACGCGACTCGAAACTCGATAAAAACCAATAATTTTGCCATTTCATATGTGTTGGTTAATGGCGGACAATTTGAGTGGGATTATCTCGCACGTCCGTAGTTACCCCTAAACGGTTATCATTACTTTTACAAATATTTACCACAAAAAATTGAAGAGAAAAAACTTGAATTGTAAGACTACGTAATCGAAAATGGTCCATGAGCGAAGGAAAATGAGTGTTATTAAATATTTTTGTTCAAATGTATAAAGATGTCCTAAATGAAGAATCTATAAGCTGTAAAGATAGCTTGTGGACTCAAAATTTGGTGCACGAGTGGTGAAAGCACATCAAGAGGATGCATTTGTGACTTTTGTGGTGGTCCACCTACGTTCGTGATTACTTCACGCACTGTTCGTATCTACCCCACATGCTGCGCGTAAGGCCATACACCAAGGCTTAAAAATTGATTCGATTTAAAAAAATATTTTTTTGAATATGAGAATTTATGACTGAATAGTTTACCGAACCGATTTTAATGATTCTTCGTTAATAAAATAGGTAATACTTCAGGAATGTTCCACATAAATTTGAACAAAACGTTTCACTCTTAAGGTTAGAAAAATAGGGGATTAAATATTTAATGTAACTATTTATATGACATTCTGATTGTTACCTTGAAGTTATGACTAGGCCAATCAAACGGATAAAAAATTAAAATTTTAAATAATAAAGTAAAACTGACTTCAAGAACAGCAAAAAAAATTACTTTATAGCTTCTGAATTCTTCATTCTTCGATACACTGCGAGCATGTCTTCCCATCTAGTAAGTTAGCCGCAATAACTTAACCTCTCTTTTATAAAATTAACGTATGCAGAAAAACAAAGAAACATTTATTTTTAAATAATACGGTCAATAACAATCAATAACCAATAGTTATCAATACTGACTGACTGATGGTTACTCTGTACAATTATGGCCAAGTGTGACAAAATATCATATTTAGACACGAGTTTGACGCGCGAGAATTGATACTTCTTTATAGAATATTCAATTAAATTCTTAAGCGAATGAATTCTAAATATACTTTCAAACAATCGTGATCAAAGTTATAAGTAATTTATAATAGATTCCATTTCTCGCCTGCCTTCACGGCTGTACAGCAAAACCTTATTTAAAAATAAAAAGCAAATGAATAATATTTAATAAAATAAAAATTAAGATTAAAAGTTATTAATCAATAGATAGAGATAACTTTTAATCTGAATCAATAAATTAATAACTTTTAATTTAACAACTGAGATACCTATATACTAGTTCACATAGTTATAGTTAGATACTCCGATAAGTTAGTCAATTCAATTTATCCAAATCGTTTACTTACGTTGAGCGTAAAGCTAAGCTCGTTAACACTTATTAGGTTAGACTGAGTTGCTACAATCTGAGTTTGTAAATGACAAACTGAATCATACTTTATTTTCTGAAAATAACGTCAAATTAGTGGTAGGAATAGTATTAGTAATAGGAGAAAATACTCTCTGTGGGATCTCTTAACATTATGTATAAGTGTATTCGAGAGAATCATATGTATATATATATATATATATATATATATATATATATATATATATATATATATATATATATATATATATATATATATATATATATTAACTTACCTTAGCATTACCAAAATCGGTAATTTATTTAAGGATTTTAACGTGTAAAAAACTAAATTCAGGTTATGATGGTGCCGAGACAGGGAACAGCTATTACAAAAGGATTTACTTGCCTTAAAACATTAGGTCAAAAATATCAAAAATTGTGGAGGAAAACCAATAAATTAAAATGTAGAAACTAACTTTTCTGTGAGTGTTGGTCCATGATCATCAAATGCAGCAAATTATAATTCGCAAGAAAACATTCGCACCTTCACAACACTTACGAGAAAGCAACATCTTAGAACGATGTCTAAAAGTTTTTTTTGTCCCATCGAGAATCAGTGGGTGGGCGTAGACATAACTAATACACAAAAATAATATGTACCACTAACAATTGAACGGTGTCCGCGACCATGGTTGCTGTAAAGCACCCGAAACGTCGGGAATTAAAAATAAGTAAAAGTAGTGAAATAAACGCGATAAAATCCGTAAATTTAGTTTTATTCAATGTGTAGTGTTCGCGTAAATTTAAGAAATCATTATTGCAGATAATGCAAAAACAGCCAACGTCTGGAAGAAATATAGCGCTATAATTTAGGTGTTTCTGGAAAAATATCAACGTCCAGACTGTATCTGGTAAAAAGAACCTAGGTCCATGGACTTTGGCGGTTTAAAAAAAATTAGTCTTCGGTCGTCAGTCATTTCAATTCCATAAACCAATATTTTTGAACATACACTAGGCCTTCGAAAATTAAGAATTATTGAAATAAAGGCAAACTGTCACTATGTAAAAAGAAAGATGACTTTCACGGCTTGTACACATGTTGCACAGTTCGCAAACAAAAGAAGCTGAAGAATGACATTGCATTACAGCAGCTATATTTTGAAAATATACCCATACCTGTAGCAAAATCAAAGCATTTACTTAGTCCGTCGACAGAGAAACCTATAGACAAATTGACGCCTTCCATCTTCCATAGACAAATTGTCCCTTTCTCCGTGCCGGTTATTTTGTTTAGCAAACTACACTTTGCTGAACAACTTTGACAGTTCGTAGCGATCTAAGGAGTTTACAAGGTGGTTTAAGTAAGAAAAAAGTGTTTTGTGAACTTAAAATTGGTGAATCTTGTTCAGTTCAGTTCTTAAAACAATATTTGTTTTTAATATAAATATGTTCAACAGTCATAAAGACAATAGTATAACCTAAAACTACGTTATCATCCTTTCTCACTCGAGGTCACGCTAATCATTAATATATAGGTTTCTCTATCTATGACTTTGTTTAAGTGTTTTTGTTAAAACGCCTGATAGTAGGGCACATTATTTAGACCTATGTCAAAATGACATCCCACGTGCTAACCAAAATTATATAGAGGTTATAATAGTGTTGGTTGTGAGTCCTAAATGTTTTGAATAAAGTATATAAGTAAAAACTATTATTTTATTTCATAAACAATTATTTTCTTACAGGTAGCATTCAAAACATTTACAAAGTTTCATAAGAAGAACAGCTAATATCCAGAACATTGGCTGTTTTGGCTGGAAAATTTATCTATAGAAAAACTTTTAAATTAAAAATATGATATAATTAGAATAATTAAAGATTTAATTGTAGATAATATTATTCATATTTATATTCTCTAAGTGAATTAAATATCAAAAGATGTTTTTATTCCCATATTTACATTTTTATAAGTTTTATTTACTTCCTGTAAAGTTTTATGAATTTGACATTCGTTGTTTTTCGAAAACACCCTTCAATTCCAACATAACTATAAAAATCAATATTGTTACTAACAACACTATTAACAATATAATGTGGACTCGTGATCTGAAATAAAAACTATTATTACTACATCATTAATATTGTTGCCAAATAGGGCTGTAGTGATAATGATGAAGATAAACAGAACATTATATATGAATTACGTGTGTATTCAAACATATTAAACATATGAACTTTCTATACGTAGTCTAAAATACACCTCCAGGATCGGTATACGGTTCGATAGCAATCAGTACGTTTCAAGCTACGTTACGTAATTAAGTTTGATCTTAATCATCTTCATTAGGTAACATTTACTCCGTAAGAGGTCTTTATCCTCTTCAGTTCCATTTAAAAAAGATAGCAAGAAATTTTAGCTCTTACTCTAACGTTTATTTGCTCATGTCCTCATGTCAATGTCTAACATAAACGAGTAAGTCCAGTATATCGTAAAGTATATATTCAAGTAAATAAATAAATCACAAGATAAATAGATTGACAAGTAAATGAGCAAATAGTCATTTGCGTTATCGTAAATAAGATATGAAGCAAATAGAGGAGTAAATAGACAATTAAATAAATAAGTATATGGAGAAGTTAATAGCTAAGTAATTAAATAGTTATATAAATCGTCAGTTAAATATTCATTTAAAAAAGCAAGTATATGGTCAAATATATAATTAAGTAAATAAGCTAGTATATATACAAATTAAAACTAAGTAAACTGTCAAGCGTATAATCAAGTAAATTTGCAAATACTCGTACATGTACATGTGTTTTTTCATTTATTTCAACAAAGCAACAGGTTTAGTTAGTAAATAATTTCTTGTAAATAACATTTTGTTTGTATTGGCACTGCACAGTATTCTCTAATTAAATTAAAATTGTGTAACAGAAAATTAAATATTTTTACATTTACATTATTTTATCTCAAATATTTATAATATTACTTATACTATCCTTTTTTGTGGAGTATGTAGTAATGAGATTTTATTGTTAGATTGTTTCTCTATATTGTATCTTAATTAAAAACCAAGTAAATAGAGAAATAAATAAGCAAGTATAAATTTAAGTATATAATCAATTACATAAGCAAGTAGTTAAATAAACGAGCAAATAATTTAATTTCTAATTTATATAAGATATTGACATCAAAACCGAAGTCGTTTCTCGTGAACCGCATTAAAATCGCTGGATTCTTTCGAGACATATCATAGTTGACAGAAATCTCAAAAATGTGTTTTTTTTAAATAACTTGAAAATTCGGGTCAAATCAATTTTTTTGTGATAAAGTTTTTGTTAAGCTCAAAAAAATGCGTTGATTGCCGCAAACCAAACCAAAATAAAATAAAAACTAGATAAAGCTCGAAGACTTCAAAATTGTCGTAGCAGGTGGAATTTGAGACGCTTTGAATTTGAAATTAGCGGGGAGTTGCAATAGGCCTGTAAGATCAACCATATTTTTTTCTTATTTCTCGGACATGCAGGTTTCCTCGCGATGTTTTCCTTCTCCGCCAGGTACGTACAGCACTTAAAATTACAATTAACAATTTCATTGGTGCCGGCAGGGATCGAAATCGTTTTGCTTGCGTACTGTGAAATTTACAGCGAGCCGTAACTATCTGAGCTAACACGGCTCTATTCATTGGAATTTTTTTCAATACTCTTTGCAATTTCAATATTATTGAACAAGCCTTTAAATTTGGTAAAGCAATAATCCGGCGACAGTAGTAGAAGAATTTAAAGAATTTGTTGGAAAAACCTGTGATTCTTCTTGAAATCTGCAGCATCTTCTTGATCAGATTTAGTGTTTATATCTTTATATTGTTTACATTCATTTCGAGTTGAGTGTAAGCAATATTTAGGTAAAAATTAACAGTGGTATAGCCACGTGGCAGCCTTTGCTGTTGCAAGTATGGACCGGCTCGAATCGGGGTGATATCACGACCTCACAGAAGACCAGCGTGAAGTAGAAGCTTTGCTTCTGCATTACGTCTGGTGAGTGCAGGTGGCCCGAGGCCCAATCCCCCGCCATTAACAAGGTAGCGGAGTTAAATATAACACCACTCCAGGATGGTAGGGTGACGGAGAATCCCTCTTGGGATTTAAATACCAGTGTTCTTAAAGAGAAGTTTAATCCCGACTCCAGGTCCTTCAAAAGTGTCAAGGCATAGTCAGAGCACATTGGAAAAATTGGCGAGAAACTGGTTCGTCTTCCTTCGGGAACACGTGCATTCTGGTCTCTCGCCAAGACAGTCCAAGTGAACTTCTGTCGGCCCTCTTTCCTATCACTGCACAGAGAGGATGACTCACAGGCCCATAACTCAAAGGACAAAGCCGATCTGCTGGATTCTCTCTTTGCCTCCAATTCGACTCTTAATGACGGGGTAACACACCGCCGACCAACCCGTGGTCTGACTGCTCCATGCAGAATGTGCTCTTTACCCAACGCTCGGTGCGCAGAGTACTCCCTGGACGGCAACAAGTCGAATGGGCCTGATGGTGATTCTATTGTGTTGAAGATGTATGCGCCGGAGTTGGCACCGGTGCGTAGTCAGGCGTAGTCCCGAAATCATGAAAGACAGCTTGCGTGCACCCTATCTCTAAAAAAGGTAACCGCTCTTATCCGTCCAACTATAGGCCTATCGCCATCACGTCCGTGTTCTCTAAAATAATGGAGTCGGTCACTGATGCTCAGATGGTGATCTTTCTAGGTCACCTAACTCATAAATAGGTGGAAGCTGTAGAATTTTAGGGGTAGGCGTTGGCTGTTAGTTTGGATATAGCGAAGACATTTTATCGGGTTTGGCACAAAGCGCTTCCTACGAAACTTTTTTCCTATGAGCTTCTCGAGAAATTTTGCAATTGGATCATCAGTTTTGTTGCAGTAGTATCGTAGTAGACGAGGTACATGCTCCAATTACAAGCCCATTAACGCTGGTGTTCCAAAAAGCTGCGTGCTATCACCAACGGAGTTTTTTCTGCATATCAATGAGATGTTGCAAACCGGTAACATTCATTGCTATGCGGACGACAGCACTGGTGATGCTTTATAAACTAGCCATGTAAATATTTCTCGGAAAAACATCGTTGAGTACCGGAACATACTGGTGTCTGAATTCTAGATTTTGTTGAACAAAGTCTCGGACTGGGGTCGACTAAATCTAGTCCAATTGTATCTTCAGAAGACACAAGTTTGCGCGTTTATCGCTTAAAAGAATCTATTCGTCGTATCTCCTCAGTTTCAAGGCACTCAGGTTGTTGCCTCAGCCAGTATCGGAATCCTCGGCGTCAAAATATCAAATGACGTGCACTTTCGTGGTCTCTTAGAAGAGAAGGCCAAATTGGCCTCTAAAATCTTGGCATGCTCAGCAGAGCGGCATTTTAGGACATTTCAAGCCGACACACGGTTTGCAATTTTACAAGGCGCAGGTTTGGCCGCACATGGAATACTATTCCCATCGCCGGCTTGGGTTCACCAGTGCCAGCTCCTTCCATTTTATCGCACCCAGCGCAGAGCTGTTCGAATCGTTGGCGACCGAGCTCTTTACGATCGGCTGGACTTACTGGTACTGCGAAGGGATGTTGCATCTCTTTGCGTATTTTATCGCATTTACAACGGGAATGCTCTGAGAAATTGTTCGGACTAATTCCAGCCGCACGATTTCACCATCGCTCATCTCGACAAAACTTGCGATACCATCCATACCATCTGAATGACTGGCGGTCCATCACAGTGCGATTTAAAAGAAGTTTTCTTCCTCGCACAACTTCCTTGTGAAATCTACTACCACCAGAGATTTTTCCAGACCGATAAAACTTAGGGACATTCAAGAAAAGAGCCTACTCCTTTTTAAAAGGCCGGAAACGCATCTGCAATTCCACTACAGTCAACCAAATCTAAGAAATACATTTTGACAGCTGTCAGACTTATTGCACCAAGCATGCCAACGAAAAAATCGTATAAAGACCGATTTACACTTCGGTAAGTACAGTAGCGAGTTAACTTGCGAACCTGGCGAGTTAAGTTGAACCTCGTTTGAACGGCAATAAGCGAGTTAAGTAGCAAGTTAACGATTAAGTTGAACGGGATAGCCGGCCGAGCTATTTCTCTGCGAGTTAAGTGCGAAGTGCTGCCCTCCCGCGCGTCTGCCGCTACCCGCAACTAAACTCGCCGTTCGTGTAAACGAGCGAGTTTAGTTCAGTGCATAAGATGACAGGACGCAACGTTTGCGCGCCGAAACGTACAATTGTACTTTTATAATTAAACTCGCCACAAAGTTTGTACGATACTGTTTATTGAATATTTATACGTTTTATATTGAGTTTTAATAATGAAATGGACGGAAGATATCACGTATAAATTTGTACAGGAGTATTAAAATAACGAATGTTTATGTAATAGTAGAAGTTCAAATTGTAAAATGAAATCTGCTCGAGATGCTGCACTCACGAAAATTCTTAAAAACTTCTTTAAAAACAACCATTAATGCTTCTCTGACTGGATCATTTAATTCTTGAACGAAAACCAGAAAAATTCTGTAGTCTTGAAACGTCATACTCCGACGAATTCTATGAACTAATATCCCTAACTAAACTCGCCACGAAGACATTGTTTGAACGCTACTGCCCACTTAACTGTTTACTGTCAACTGCCCTGTAACTAAACTCGCTACTGTACTTGTCGAAGTGTAAATCGGTCTTAACGTACAATATTTGATTCTTAAAAAAATTGATTGAAAACTGTAATTGAGTTGTTAATCATTTACAGTTTGGTTTGAATAATACCAGAGTAAATGAAAACGGATAATTTAAAATCCAAAATTATCAGTTTCTTCGTATTTGTTGTTACTGCTTATTTCTAGAGCCACACTTATAAAAATTTAAGATTTAAACTAGATAAAAAATAAATTTATTCAATAATTTTCAATACAACTAGTTGAGCTGCCGTTGTTTAGATTAATTATTATTTGATTTTCAATAATGCAGTCAAAATTAATGTTTCTTTCGAAGTCATCCATAATCAATTTTTTTTTATTTTTCTACTACTTTTTCCCAATCAACCTTTCTGATATGGGCACATGCTTACACGAATATAGAAGAAACAGTGTAAAAAGTTAAATCAGTTTCAAGAAATAAGAAGACAAACACAAAATTACAAAATTACGCACAGTAAGCTCCCAAAATGGCGGGAGATTGAAATTACGTAGTGGTTTTTTCAGCGCGACCATGTATATGAGTTTTTTGCCTACACAAATTAACGTTGACAAAGTAAGACAAATTAACTTGTTTTATTCGTGACTTATGTAACTTAAGGAATTTTAAAAATAAAAATTTGATTAAACAAATAATACATTAAAATATTAATGATTCCATTATTTGAATATTTTTGCCAATTATTTGCATAACAATAAATTTTAATCATCCAAACACTTCGGTAAGGTACATAGCGACATATCATTGATACGACGTCAAGTAAAAAAGTTATTACTGGTTATTTTTTAATATTTTGCTTTATCTGAAAGATTTGATTTTAAATTAGTGATAAAAAACTATAAACAATGTTATAAACTTCATAATTCTTCGGATTTACGTAAAACGTTATTTTAAATCGTGTAAGTAGGCTTGTGTAAAGTTATAGCGGAATGATTAATGTGAAACGTCAAAAGGTATTTCTTAGATTTGGTTGACTATAATTCTTATATTATTACTTGATTATTGTTCTATTGTTCTTGTGATTTCTCAATTTTTTATGTTTCATATTATACTCATTTTTATTTTATTTTTCATGTTCTTACTTATTTGACCTATTTCTTAATAGATTCAAGGTTACATTTTTATTCAAATTTTTTCATGCAGCGGTATGTTTAATCTAGTCTTCGATTTTATTCAATAATTTTACTCAATTTAAAAGACTGTTTATTGTTTATAGTATTTTACTTAATTTAAAAAAATTATACAAAAAGACTGAATTGGTTACCCTCACAAGAATTATAAAATGTTTTAAAAATTAAGCTCCGTTTAACATATATAATTCTTCCAATGCAAAAAATATTATTATTAAAATTAAAAAAATATATTTGTTCAATAGAACCGTTTAATGGATTAGTATATATTCATTGAACTTTAACCCCTGTTCTCCCTGATACATTGCGCACTCCTGTGTGGAGAGGAGCCGCGAGTGTTAAAAAGAATGTTTAAGAAGTAAATATTTTATTATACTCATATTTACCACATACATTTTAAACAAATCTCCATACTGATTATTTGAATCAGTAATAGTTTTACAATTATTAATTTGTAAAAATAATACTGATATTTCTTTGTACCAGTACTATTTTAGTACTGGTACTAAGTAGTATCACAATAGTAAAAATGATACTTATTCAAATAATCAGTATTATTTTTACAAGTAATGAAAGTCATTTTACTATATTAAGACTAAATATCCGCAATCGATTTTCAGTATTGCATATGTAAGGTAATTTTAATGATAAATGTACGCAATTTCAAAAAAAATCTATATTATCTATAAAAACGGCGCCAAGTTTATGCAAAACTTCCACAAATATTTTAAATGATGAAATTGAAAGAAATGACATTAAAAGTTAAAGCCGAAGTCGGTGTGATTCTTCGACAAACTGTCTGAACATTGACATTTTTATAGCTATTATGTAGAAAAATAGTTCTGTAAACACTGTATTTTATATGGGAAAAGGGTGACAAGCGAGCACACAGTCCATCTGATGGTAAGTGGTTGCTGTGGCCCATAGACGTCTACATTTATCTTCGTTTGCGAATCAAAATGAAGATGCGTTGTCAGTCTTGAGGACTAAGATGGAATGCCTCTTTTCCTGTAAAAGGGGTCTCTGGTTCTCTACACTCACCATACGAAACACAGCAGCATTAAGCTGCAATTTGATGCCGGTATTCTGTGAGAGCATGGTTCTTCCCCGGTCGAGCCAACCCTTTCGTGCTACATCATGGCTCTACCACATAAAAATGTATTAAACACACAAAACACTGTATTAAAAGTGCAGTTTTGTATTTAAAACTTTTATGATCAAACGATACAAGACTATTTATGAAAAGAAGACCCAGTAAGAATAGTTTATATCATGTAAAGTACGAAAAAATAATCAAAACATGTAATTTGCAATGTAAAAAAGTAGTGACAGCGGATCCGATATTTTTAGGTTATAAGATATTAAAATAAATCGAATTTTATTAGATTCGTTCTGCATGCAACCATGGTGTCCACGTCACTTTATGAGTTACTCATGATTTATATTGCGACTTTTATCTTTTTGTTCTCTTTTATAGCGACTTATTCAAAAATCCTATTAAATTTGTTTGCTCAGAGGCAGAATTATTTTAAATTATTTAATAAAAAAATTAAATTTACAGCCTGTTTATGACCAATAGCTGGTTATAAATAGGCTGTAAATTTAATTTTGTTCAGTCGTTTCAGTTCGTCCGTTTTCCCTGAGCAAGTGGTAAATGAGACGGTCGACCGAAACCAGTTTGCTCGCGTATTGTGAAATTTACAGCAACAACTAAGCCCGTAAATTAACCCGGCTCTGATGATCTGGAATGATAACAAGAATTGTAATTAATTTGTGTGTAATTTTATTTCATTTATTACAATCCATCAAAAGTCCACTGCTAAACATAAGTCATTCATCACACATAAACATGAGGTAATCTATGGGACCTCATGGGTGACATGACTCATGACCTCATCACCTTATTTATATAAGGGATAGTTACCACGTTTGGCAGGTGTTTTGGCAACCACATTTTTTTCATTATTTGTAAGTCGTTATGGTGCTACTGCGAATCTCCTGTTCCTAATTCACGGGTTATAAACGGGTATTATAACTTCCTTCACCACTACATGACACATAATATGTGTATAGTTTAATGCAAAGACGTGCAGTACCGGAGTAAGGAAATTCAGTATATCTTTCTTCCTTTATACTTATATATAGTAAGAGTTATTGAGTCCACGTGGGGGTTGCAATTAAAATAGTTTTTTAAATTAAGGATAGTTAAAGTAATATTTAAATCATAAAACCTTAATATAACTTTCTATGTTTCTATTGGAAACAATTGTATACATTTTACGTTCAATTACTCATATGTATTATTATGATGTATGTTTTCCTTGAAAAAAAAAAACTAATTTTGTTTGCTCACATCCCGTGTCATTTTTGGCAGTGGATTTTAGCGACCTGATGAAGAAGATAAAGAAAGTTGTCCTAATTAATATAATCAAACGCTACTTTGCAGAAGTCTATTGTAAGTATTAAAGTTTCTTCTAGAGACGAAACACGTGTCGTATTATCGACGGTGGTATGTTTTCCTAGTGTAGTGATGTTGGGAGTAGTGTTGCTAGGATTATTGATGATGGGGATACTGCACGCAATTGAAAAATGGCGGGAGGTGCTCTTCAAACTAGGTAAGACGCATCTTTTTATTTTTACGCGGATCTTAGCTAGATAATTTTTAACGTCTTTAATGAGAAAGTTATCCATTAAATTATCCGGTGGGACCATTTTATCCATTTAAATCACTTGATTAAATTGAATAAACTAAGAACATCTTGAAACTTAATATGTTCCTAATTTGTGTTACTGCCACAGAAGTAGCAATTGAGAAAGAAGCAGCTTGAAGAATATTAACATATGGGGTATCATTAGATTCATATTAATCGTGGAATTGGTACAGTATAAATATTTGCTCTTTTCATTAATTTTTTTTTAATCAGTCGGGTCTTTTTTTTATTAATACCCAATGTGATCTTAAACATTGGACTTGTTTTGTATTTATAAACACGTATAACTTATTTTTTAATTTTTATTGGACAGTCACATTACATAAAGTTAAAGTCATTTAAAATACTAAATACATTACCTGAAAATAATAATATTTACAATTAATATAAGTATAACTTATATTAATTTTAAATATTATAATAATAATATTTAGCTTGAAGACAACCTCATTTTATTTCTATTACGTGGTAGCTTCATAGCGGTTCAATGCTGCTGTCTTCCTATAGCATTCTGTTTTAGTTCTCAGGGGCAACAACCCATCTGCATTTTGATTCTTAATCGAGGATAAATGTATTGTATGATGATAATTTATATGGGCCACAGAATCCCCTTACCATCAAGTGGACTGTGTGCTTGTTTGTCACCTTTATTACATAAATAAATGACTTATGTTAGTAAACTATTGGGGGTCCTTACATTATCAATTAGCGTTTTATCGTACTGACCACTTTGATCTGATATATATCCTCTTTGGTTAAGAATTCCAAATTAAAATTTAAAAGTTCATTTAGCTGGTATATTTGAGTTTTGAAAACAGTCATTCATTTGTTTTTTCTGCATTATTTTTTCTTTGGCGTCGCTTATTACCACACAATGGAAAACATGAAATATCGGTATATATACGAGTATGAGTTCTACCGTGCTCAAAGTAAACAGCTCAAAGGATTAATGATGTGTACGGCGCTGGTGTCGCAAAAGAAAGCACGGTACGTTTTTGGTTTCACCGTTTTCGTTCTGGAAATTTTGACCTTCAGAACCAATCCCGTGGACGGCCGGAGACCAAAGTGGAAAATGAAGAATTAAAGGCTATTGTGGAAGCGGATCCATCACAAAGTACTTCAGAGATAGCTGCAGGCTTCGGGGTAAGTGATAAAACTGTATTGATCTACTTGAAGCAAATCGTCAAAGTAAAAAAACTTGAACGAAAGACCTCATTAATTGAGTGAATCGAACTTGCAAACACGCGTCGACTACTGTGTTACTTTGCTCAACCGACACAAAAATGAAGGGATTTAAATCGAATAATTACTTGTGATGAAAAGTGGATATTGTACAATAATCGCAAGTGCTCGTCGCAATTGCTGAACCCTGGAGACCCAGTCAAATCCTGCCCTAAACGAAAATTGACTCAGAAAAAGTTACTCGTGAGTGTTTGGTGGACTAGCGCCGGTGTCGTTTACTACAGCTTTCTAAAATCTGGCCAAACGATTACGGTAGATATCTATTGTCAGCAACTGCAAACCATGAAGGAAGAACTAGCTGCTAAACAACCGATATTCGTCAATCACTCTAGGCCACTGCTGCTTCACGCCAATGCAAGACCACACACTGCAGAACAAACAACCACTAAGTTAGATGAGCTACAATTGGAATGTCTGCGACATCCACCGTACTCCCCGGACCTTGCTCCAATAGATTACCATTTTTTCCGGAATTTGGACAACTTCTTACAAGGAAAAAAATTCAACTCCGATGCGGCAGTCCAAACCGCCTTCAAAGAGTTTATTAATTCTCGCCCCCACGGTTTTTTTTAGTAAAGAGATCAATGAACTACCTATGAGATGGCAAAGGTGCATAGATAACAACGGTGCATACTTTGATTAATTAAATGTATTTTACAAAAAAATTACTTTATATTCCTCCCGAACAAAACGCCAATTTCATACGTAAGGACCTCTTATTTTACTCCTTAGCTGTACGCATTACAAACAATGTTTACTTTGCTTCAAGTAAACGTGTTTGTTAGATAAAACTTGATTAAAGTGTTTAACTTCAAAACTGCATTTACAAGAAAAGTGCAATATTTGTTCAGCCTTTTAAAAATATCTTTATCGACGCTACTTACTACAAACTATATCCCGCAGGCGATAATTCTGAAAATATAGATACAATATTGAACTTTTGTTAAAAACATCTGATCCCACTTTCTGGTTTATTTTATTTTATAACCTTTATAAATTTATGAAAAATGTTATATTTTCAAATTCTTTGAACGAATAAAGAACCAATTAAAAAGACAGTAACCTAATGGCAGGATGTGAATCGCAAACTCAAAAGGTCGTGGGTTCGAATCCGCCATTCGACTACTGTCGTGAACCACTCCTAATATAAACATTTTAAGCTTATGAGGAGAGGTTAATGGGATTAGTAGTAATGTTAGCAGCATTGCTAAAATTTCAAAAAATTAAAACAATAACAATAATACATGTTTTAGTAATTTTCTAGCTAATCAAATTATGGAATGTACAAGATTTGAGATTGTCTTGTTAAGCTTCGAAATTAAGGGATGCAGGTGATCCAGGATTAAATTTTTGTCGCATTTTTTGGGAGAGGCCTATTGTTAACTAGATTAACTAGTTGACCTATGTAGTTGACCTGTTATCCTGCTGATACACTAGAAGGGTTGTTTGTAAATAAAACGATCCGCAACAGTGTAAGATCTAATTTGGTCTATATATTTTTACTATATTTTCAGTGCCTTTTATAATAAAAATTGACATAACAACGTCAACGTCATTTCTCAAAAAAAGAACTAAATCTTTTTAAAAATTCAAAAATATGTTTTCTTCATAAATTTGGAATATACTGGGGTATAAGTATATATATCATAAACATACCGCCCACCAAGGACATTTAGTGATGGAATGGCCTTCAAAAAAACTTACTAAATGTCCTTCTAAATTGTACTTACATCTAAAATTTGCACTGAGTACTTAATAACAAATTAGCTTAATAAACTAAGATGTAGTAACTCTAAACTTATCTAATACATGTTATCGTAAATGGAAAAGTAGGTAAACATTTAATATAATAATATTTTACATAAATTTGACATAAAAAGTAAACAATTCATGGATCTGCTATAGGTAAAATACATAATTTTGATGTTGGTCTTTTAATAACTGATGTTTTCGTGCGCAATGTGACCACACGGGTAACCTTTACATCACCGGGGTGTTTCTCTATAACTCGACCCAATAACCAACGACTTGGCGGCAAATCATCTTCTTTAATCAAAACAATGTCCCCAATGTTAGGTTCCGGAACTTGTGACGCCCATTTGTACCTATTCATGAGCTTTGACAAATACTCCTGGGACCATCGTTTCCAAAAATACTGTAGCATCCTTTGCACAAATTGCCCCCTAGTTAAACAGCCTACGCTTGAACCTTTGTAGTCCATATCTGATACATCAACTATCGGTTCTCCTATTAAGAAATGTCCAGGAGTTAAAGGCAGTGGCTCACCAGGATCAGTAAAGTTGATGACGCTTATTGGCCTCGAATTTAGACAAGCTTCTACTTGATTGAGAAATGTGGTCATTTCTTCGTACGTGAGGGCAGAGTCACCGATAAATCTTTTAATGTGAAACTTGGTGGATTTTATACCCGCTTCCCAAAGACCACCGAAATTAGGTGCATGCGGCGGAATAAAATGCCACTGGGTGTTGTTTGCTTCCAGATATTCTGCTATGACTGGCTGAATAGATGCCAACTGTTGCAATTCTTTGGAGGCACCTACAAAATTGGAGGCGTTGTCGCTCCACAATTCAGCGCAGTGACCTCTTCGCGACACAAATCGTCGAAAAGCAGCTAAAAATGTTTGTGTACTCACGTCACTTACGACCTCTAAGTGAACAGCGCGAGTGGACATGCAAACGAAAAGGCATATGTAGCCCTTATAAGAACGATACCTACGTCCTTTGGTCGCTCTTATACTTACAGATCCAGCATAAACCACTCCACTATATAAAAATGGTCTTGATGGTGTACATCGAACCGATGGAAGATCACCCATCAGTTGATTTTTGATAGTAGCTCTCTGTTTTGCACAAGTTACACATTTGCGAACATATTATTGAACTAGAGATCTAGCACCTATTATCCAATAGGCTGACCTTAAATAATTTGCCATTAACTGAGGACCACCATGCAGTGTCTTCTCATGCGCATCTGCGACTAAAAGATGAGTCAAATGACTTGAATGTGGTAGGACTATCGGATTTTTTACTTGGTTCTCTAGTTCTGACTTCTCAAGTCGGCCACGAATTCGCATGATACCATTTTTATCGAGAAAAGGACAGAGTAATATTAGTTTACTTTTTTTTTAAATTCAAATACCCTTTTTCCTTTAATTATTGGTATTCTATTGTGAATGAATCCATTTGTGTTTTCATTATACAAGTTTGTAATGCTGCTTCTATTTCGTGATCTTTCAAATATTTACTGTCGTGTTTTTCCCGTTTTAAAATTCTAAGACAATACGCAATAACTCTTACTAATTTTCACAGACTAGAATAATTTTAGAAAAACACATGCTCTGGAACTACAGTTGTGTGCGCCTTTATAGTATGTTCTAAATTTGTTTTTAAATCCTTTGGCCTCTTGTACTCAATTAATTTGTTTTTCAGAAATGATGGTCCTGAAAACCATAACTCATTACCGACTAAAAAACTGGGTAGTATTCCCCTTGAGGCGCAGTCAGCTGGGTTCTCTTTGGTCGGCACATGAAACCATTGTGACGAATTCAAAGCGCCCAAAATTTCCGAAGTCCTGTTGGCTACGAATGTTTTCCACCTGCTAGGGTGACTGTTAAGCCACGGTAGCACTACTGTAGAATCAGTCCATGCAAAAATCTTTTCCTTTGAAATATTTAAAACCTCTGCTGTCTCTGTCAATAACTTAGATAAAAGTAAAGCACCACATAACTCCAATCGAGGAATACTAATTTGTTTGATGGGAGCTACTCTTGTTTTAGCCACTAACAACGACAGATGAATTTTGCCTGAGACATCAATTATTCTTAAGTAAACGACGGCTGAGTACGCTGCTTTAGAGGCGTCACTAAAACCGTGCAATTCAAGGTCTGCGAGCCATAATTTTTGTATGAACATCTTTGCTAATACCACACTAGGAGCTAACCATCCTAATGGGTCGAACAAACGAGCTATATCCGATATTATTAGTCTTTTTGTTACAGGTGCGGTCGTCAGCGGTGTAAGATTTACCGAGTACTGAAAGGAGTCTTCGTGGCGGTTCCAGGTAAGTCCCAAAATTTTTATAGTACTATCTAGCTTAATTCCTATATTCTTATTATCTATTTCTTTTCCCTTAACTACTATATTCCCTTTGTTGTAATTGTCAGTGTACTCATTTTTTATGTTTATTTGACCTGTTTTCTGTACTACTTCACTTGTATGTATTGAACTTATTCTATCTAATAGTTGCTGATTGTTACTATTCTATTTCTGCAAGGCAAATCCTCCTTTTCCTAATAAATCTATCATTTGTTTACACATTTCCACTCCCTCTTCGACACTATTACTTCCCATCATCAAATCATCCATATAAAAAGAATTTAAAACTCTATCAGCCGCAAGTGGGTACTTATCTCCTTCATCATATGCAACCTGATAGAGTGATCTAACTGCCTAATATGGTGCAGAAGCTGTTCCAAAGGTTACTGTTACCAATTCATAATCCCTAAGTGGTTTTTCGGGGCTTTTTCGCCAAAGTATCCTCTGGAATATAGCATCCTCATCTGCAATTCTGACTTGGCGGTACATTTTAATTATGTCCGCCACTATACTAATAGCGTGTACTCTCCATCTAAGAACTGTGTGTCTCAATTCTGCTTGCAGCGTTGGTCCAACCATTAAAGTGTTATTGAGAGAAACTCCCTTTTTGTTTTTCTCAGAGGCGTTGAAAACTACACGAACCTTCGTGGTGGTCTTGTCGTTTCTTATCACCGCGTGGTGTGGTAAGTAAACTACTTCATCTTTCTTATCATCCTCTTCTTTTACAGGTCTCATGTGTCCTAACTCCAAGTATTCATTAATTACTTCTATATACTTTTGTTTTAAATTTGTGTCCTTATTTAATCTTCTTTCTAATGATTTGAATCTTGTTTCAGCTATGTCACGTGAACTTCCTCCTTTGCATGCAGGATCTTCGTCTCGAAACGGTAAACGCACTATGTATCTGCCTGTATCATCCCTCTTAGTAGTTTTAATATAAAATTCTTCACATTTTTGCTCTTCTGGATTAAGTTTTTTTTTCTACTAACTTGTTCTTCTATCTCCCAGAATTTCTTTAGAATATTGTCTTCACTGAACTGTGTGCAGTGTACACTTATATTTCTACTGTGGTGTTTTACACTTTCATTACTTGAACTGACTACACCGGAAAGGACCCACCCTAAAGTGCTGTTCTGCGCTATTAAAGAACCAGACGGACTCTTTACTACACCTTCCTTAACAATGCAGCAGTAAACATCTGCGCCCAAAAGAACGTCAATTTTATTGGGTGTTTTGAAAGAAGGATCTGCTAGACACAGACCGTTGAGATCAATCCAATCCATTGAACTGGTATTTACAGTTCTCTCAGGCAAGTACGATGTAATCTTACTCAAAACGTAAGCATTAATTTGAAGTTGAAAATCAAGATCAACCGTGGACTTTATAATCAGATTTACCATGTAATTAGCAATGGTTGACTTGTCTCCTAAACCTGAAACATGACCTCGGACTGGAATTTTCTTAAGCCTGAGAAATTGGACAGTGGACTCTGTTATAAAACAAGCCTGTGATCCTTGATCAAGTAAGGCTCGAACTGTTTGAAATTCACCCGTCTTAGACTTAGCTTTTATCAATGCAGTGGCTAATAAAACCTGTCTGGGTTTTAAAACTTCTCCCGAAGATAAGGATGCAATTATTTGATTATCACTTGTTGGGTAACTAGTGTTATCGATAGCAGACTTTGCTCTAGAATCTCGACCCTTATTTTCTGCATAAGGTTCTTTATTATGGTGCAGCAAGGAATGGTGGCGTTTTTTGCAAATTCTACAGACAGTCTGCTTTTTACAGTTGTAAACTGTATGATTGCCACGTAAACAATTAAAACATAGTTTATTTTTTGCTACAAACTCTCGTCTGTTTTCTATGGACTCTTTTGCAAATTGCTTACAGAAACAGAGCTTATGAAGTTCCGAGCAGAATTCGCAACGGATATTCGGCGACTTTGTGGCCAGCAATAATTTTGAACTATGAACATGAGAACTATTATTGATCTGGTGAGACACAATCTTCCTTGGCTCTTTAGATTCTAATGCGCGGAAACGACTTTCAATAAATGTCCTAAACTGATTAAAGGTGGGCAACTCGTTGCTGGAGTCATTAGAAATGCTTAACTCCCACTGCTTTCGCATTTTATTATCTAACTTGAACATCACTATATGGATGACAATAACGTCCCATGTGCTCACTTCGATTTTCAAATTTTTTAGTGCATTTAAACAGTCACATGTGGTATCTGGCAGCTCTTTTAATGAGTTAGCCGACTCCACATGTAAGCATTTCTGGTCGAACAATCGTTTTAAAATACAACTGGTTAGGTACTTTTTATTTGCATAGCCATCTTCTAGTTGAGACCAACATTCGTTATAATTGGCATCTGTGATTGGTGTATGCCTAATTAACTGCTCAGCTTCACCGGTTATGTGACTTTTAAGATAGTGCATTTTTTGCAAATTATCTAAGGATGCATTGTTGTGTACTAGTGAAACAAAAAGGTCGTAAAAAGTTGTCCATTTACTGTACTTGCCAGAAAAAGTAGGAATTTTTATCTTGGGTAACTTTACAAATGAACTAGATTGCTTAGAAGAACTACTACTACATCCACTATCTTGTGGTAACGGTTCTCTAATACTTGTTTAAAGTTGATTTCATTAAAGATTTACATAGTATGTAAGTTTCTTCTGTCGCGTCATACATATCGACAATATTTTGACCTATATCTTCTAACTTAAACTGACCATAAAGTTGAGATTTAGTATTTTTGAAGAAGACCAATCATTTTCTAATAATTCAAGCCTTGTTTGTACATATTCAACAGTAAGTCTATTCTTTGGACACTTTTTTAAAATTAGTAAAGCCCTTTTGTATTACTTATTGAAGGTCTTTTAATATATTAATTGGTCCTTCCATCGTAAACAACAATCGTATAGAATTATTAACTAATATTAAAAATAGTATAATTCAATTATTTGTGTAAAGTTAAATTTATCAATCTGAATGTAACACAATATCATCTTTGTAACAGAAAAACCTAAATTGAAACGTAAAATTTAACAAGTTTATTTACTTTTACTTTTACTTTAGTGAAAATTTATAAGTATTTATAAACAAAAATACACTCTTGTAGAAATCGGGCATAGGTTCCCTGTTTTTATAAAACTAGTCTGAGTCCTTAATCTAACATGCACAAGTTAAAATCTTCCTTGAAATCAATATTCAAATAAGTAAGAAATTGTCACAGCTCCTATGAAAATAACTAAATTGTACTCACGTTTGCACTTCACTAACACAAACACGGGTTGAGCTGATATTGTACTTGCGGCGTTCCCCTTCGGATTCACCTTGAACTTCGACACCCGGCTGCTATTGGCGAATTCGAAGATTGAACTGGCGATGTACTACTGAACGTTACGTTGAACTAGCACTCCCAATGTAGCTGAGTTTGTCTACCTTGCTGGACAAAGCTGTTACCGCTTTTCCAGGGTGTGCGGTGCTCTTGCAGCAGCGATCCACTGCGAGTACTATGGCGTGCGGTCCAAACCTGGTACCGCTTTTTAACAAAAACTTCTGACTAATCTGGGTCTGATATTCGGCTCGACTGGACCAATGTTAACTAGATTAACTAGTTGACCTATGTAGTTGACCTGTTGTCCTGCTGATACACTAGAAGGGTTGTTGGTAAATAAAACGATCCGCAACAGTGTATGATCTAATTTAGTCTATATATTTTTACTATATTTTCAGTGCCTTTTATAATAAAAATTGACATAACAACGTCAACGTCATTTCTCAAAAAAAGAACTAAATCTTTTTAAAAATTCAAAAATATGTTTTCTTCATAAATTTGGAATGTACTGGCGTATAAGTATATATATCATAAACACCTATCATATGTTCAACCGTGGACTTGAAGGGCTGTAATGATGACTACGGTGATGTAAAAGTATTTTATTAAGATATAAATATTAAAATAAAATATGATGAGCTTTAAGATGGCGTGTTAATTTTGTCGTATAAAGAATAAGATTAATTAACAATCCTTTGAGCTGTTATATAAATGAATAATATTACAAGCTTAAGTGGTCAAAATCAAAAAAAGTAATTATAAAAGAGCATCGTGAAGCGGTGAAGGAAGAGAGTTTACCACCCCGTATGTATCACGAGAGGCGACTATGTGAAATAACAGAAAATCTTACATGACTTCCAACAGATGGCTGTAAAGAATCTTGTTTATATTAGACAGCTGTCATTGCTGTTATTAAACATTAGCTTCGCGTTTTTACTCTTTGATAAATTCGAAATCTACTCAAAAATCTATATTTTTGATGAAAATAAGAAAATTAAACTATAATACATGTGTGGAAGTGTTATTCGCGAAAATAGTACATGTTTATTCGAGAGAAAATTGAAGTAAAAACTAAGTGTGCCGTTCAATTTAAATTGTCTAATGAAGTGATTAATCATTGGTGCATAATTATATAGACAGTGTATTTAACCCAAGTGAACTAAAATTAGAATAAATATTATAATCTCGCTTATATATATATATATATATATATATATATATATATATATATATATATATATATATATATATATATGTGATTTACGTGCCTAATACTACAATGTATAGCAATTGTTTGAAGATTGTTGTGTGTTAAACTTTTAAACTACCTACAATTATTACTGAATTGATAGTGGATACTAGTGTCATCTATTAGCTAGTAATAGAAACTGGTTAAAGTCGATAAAGTAGTACAAAAAATTCAAAATGAAAAATATATATTAGCCTCAAATAATAAAGGTAAAGCTATATGGAATGTAATAAGAACAAATATAACTAATGGACTAACTAATAAAGAAATAGACACCATAAATTACAATGGAAGAATCCTGGTAGAAGGATATGACATTGCAAATGGGTTTAATAATTTTTTTATAGATTCGACAAATAAAGACAAACCAAATATGTCGAATAATTGTATGTGTAAACAATCCCGTCACTCTACTATATTCTTACGACCTACGACTCCAGATGAAGTTAATCAAATTATATTATCCCTTCGAAACACTAATTCGGTTGGGTATGATGAGTTACCGACAAAAATAAGTTAGTTAACTAAGTTCTTTAAATATAGCACCAACACATAGTTATATCATAAACTTATCTTTTACCCAAGGAATTTTTCCTGCAGATCTCAAGTATTCAGTTTTAAAACCCATCTTCAAAAAGGGCAATACTGAAGATATTGTTGCATGAATAAGTCAACTAGCGCCATCTAGTGTCGGGAACGGGAGCGAGGGGAGCTTGGCAGTAAATGACATCACAAACCTTTCGACCGACAGCGCCACCCGAAGAACTAAGTTTCTAGAAAATCTATACTCGAATTCTCGGTGCCTTACGCGTGTTTGCTTGAACATTCCGGATATTTTGCTAATTTAAATAAATAGGTGGCGCAGGATGCGATCGCGGCAGAGTGAACTCGGCGACACAAGCGAAGCTTCGGAGTGGAATTAAGTGAATTAGTGTGTTTAAATTATTAGTGTTTTAACTTTAATTGTGCAAAGTAAATTAAAGTGTTAATTTAGGTAATTTTATCGGCAATTTTTATTGTCACGAACCTCAAGCTCGTAACAATTGGTGTCAGAAGTGGGATAAAATCATGCCGATTTTGCCTAAGGAGGAAACGGAGGGTGTCCGTACCCGAAGTCAACGCCAGCAGGAGACGGACCAGAGGAGATTTGGTGGTGCAACGCCGCAGACGTCGGAGGGCCAACGGCCAGCCACGGAGGTTGCGGGCCCGGCAGTAGCTCCTACACCTGCAGCACCTGACTTAGGTGCTCTGATGGCGATGCTACAGGAGCAGCTGCAGCGCGGGCGAGAGGAACAGGCCCGTCTGTTGAAAGAGCAGCAGGAAGAACAGGCTCGCCGACAGGAGGAACAGGTCCGTCAGTTGAAAGAGCAGCTGCAGAGCGGACAGGAGGAACAGGCCCGCCGGCAGGAGGAACAGGTCCGCCGACAGGAGGAACAGGCCCGTCGTTTAGAAGATCAACTTCAACGCGATAAGGAAGAGCAGATGCTCCTCATGAAGGACCTGCACGCTATCTTCGGAAAAGAGATACGGGAGGTGAAGGATAAGGTTGCTCAACATGACAACCGCCTGTCGGAGGCCGAAACCCGAATCGACCAAGTAAACAATCGGGTTGACAACGTAATGGCTGACGTGAAGAAAACGCTGGACGACCTCAAACTTGGGGATGGAACAACAGCTCCCGTAGTAGCTACAACACCTTCGCTACGTGGATTCAAAGTGCCGCCGTTCGACGGGACCTCTTCCTGGTCGTCCTACAAAATCCAGTTCGAGGCCGTCATGGAGGCAAACGGCTGGAATAAAAGCCAGGCCATAACTGCACTCACCTTAGGCCTGCGCGACCAAGCCTTAACTGTGTTGGAAGCTCTCGGTAAGAAAGTGACCTACGAGCAGCTCCTTGAGGCATTGGAGGCGAGATATGGCGACGCTCACCTGGAACACGTCTTTCGTGCGCAACTTAAAGATCGTGTGCAGCGCATCAACGAAAACCTGCAGCAGTGGGCTCTAGAAGTGGAGAAGCTGGTGCGAAAAGCATACCGGTCTGTACCTGCGCTCATTGAAGGGAACCTGGTGCAGACATTCATCGACGGCATCCGCGACCGGGAAGTCAGAGCTGCTGTGAGGCTCGGGCACCACGAGACGCTTAAGGACGCCTTGGCCCATGCACTGGAAGTGGAAGCCGTGCGGCAGGATCATCGTTCCCATCGCGTCAGGGAGGTTGCAGCAGCTACAGTTCGCGACCGCAACAAAGGATACAGCCCAAGGTGCTATGGCTGTGGGGAAAAGGGCCATCTTCGATCCAGCTGCCCTAAGCGAACCCTAGAAAGGGAAGTTGAACGATCTCAGGAGGGTAGTGCGGCCAACAGCGCCGCCCAGCAGCAGCAGGGAAACGAGTAAAAGCCAGAACTGCGGGGCGGGTGCTGGCTGATGTTAAAAGAGCCCCAAGGATCTCGATCTCACAAACCCATGATGGGAACAGCCTAATCATAAAGGGCGAGATCAACGGAATGCCGTGTAAGCTGACCATAGACACTGGAGCCTCCCGTACGGTTGTTAGTTCCCAACTTATAAGTCAGTTCCTTGGGGACTCCGCATACAACCGAGAACGCATTAATTTGGTAACAGCCACCGGTCAGCGTATACCCGTCCGTGGAGAGAAGGAGATGAAGTTGAAGCTAGGCAACGTGATCTACCTGCATAATGTCATCGTGGCTGATATAATGGACGACTGCATCCTAGGCTTAGACTTTATGAGGAATAATTGTTGCGAGATCGACGTTAAGCAAGGTGTTTTGAAATGTGGACAGGAGGAACTTTTTATGGAAGGTGCGTTACCAGGGAACGTGTACAGCATCAAGAAGATTGTTCTTCCGCCGAGATCGGAAACGATTGTTCCGGTTAGTCTTCCTCGAAACGCTGGGCAAACTCACCGTTGTGTACTTGTGGAAAGGGTAAACAATGACCTTCCATGGAAAGTAGCTCGAACCTTGGTCAGGACCACTGACAGCTCAGGAGTACGTGTGCTGAACCTTTGCGACCGGGAACAGATTATAGAAAAAGGCACACTGGTTGGTACTTGTGAGGAAGTGGATTGGTTACGTCAGTGCCAATCTATATCGAGTGGGACCCCCAGCAAGGATTCAGAAACGAGAGTGACCACACTTTTGGAAGACTGTCGCAGTGTTCTGTCCCCGAACGAATTGGTCAAGGCGAAGAAGTTGTTACTCAAGTACGCCGATGTATTCTCATCAAACGATGCTGACATAGGAAAGACTGGCTTAGTTCAACACAAAATAAACACAGGAGAGGAATTGCCTATCCGTCAGCGGCCAAGAAGATTGCCGGTAGCACGTGAAAAGGAAGTGGAAACCATGATTGAAGGAATGGTGAAGGATGGTGTTATTGAACCTTCCTCTAGTCCATGGTGTTCACCAGTGGTGCTGGTGAAAAAGAAGGATGGCAGCATGCGGTTCTGTGTTGATTACCGCCGTCTGAATGACGTTACAAAGAAGGACAGCTATCCCTTGCCAAGAATTGATGACACGCTGGACATGCTTACAGGAGTAAAATGGTTTAGCACGCTGGATCTAAAAAGTGGCTACTGGCAAGTTGAAATTGACCCTAAGGACAAGGAGAAAACTGCGTTCTCGACGGGAAAGGGTCTGTGGCAATTCAAAGTAATGCCGTTTGGGTTGTGCAATGCTCCAGCAACGTTTGAAAGGCTGATGGAACTTGTACTTACCGGGCTAATTGGCGATGCCTGTCTGGTCTACTTGGATGACATCATCATCGTGGGCCGTACGTTTGAGGAACACCTTCAAAACCTGGAACGCGTGCTCATGAAGATTCAGAGTGCCAATCTCAAGTTGAGCCCGAAGAAATGTTCACTATTCCAACGGCAAGTTAACTTTTTGGGGTTTGTAGTATCGGAAGAAGGTATCCGCACAGATCCAGAGAAAATCGCCGCTGTCAAGGATTGGCCGGTTCCAAAAGACAAGACGCAGGTTAGAGCATTTTTGGGTTTGTGCTCCTATTACCGGCGATTCGTGAAGAACTTTGCAGATATAGCTAAACCTCTGCACAAGCTAACCGAGGAGAAGCGACATTTCTTATGGGATGAAAGTTGCAATATCGCATTCCAGGAGCTCAAGGACCGTCTGTGCAAAACACCTATTTTGGGATACCCTGATGCAAGCAAAGAATTTATAGTTGACACAGACGCAAGTGATATAGGACTTGGCGGTGTGTTGTCTCAACGTAATGGTGACCAAGAGGTCGTGATAGCGTACTTCAGCAAGTCGTTGTCAAAACCGGAAAGGAACTACTGTGTCACAAGACGCGAATTGCTAGCTGTGGTAAAGTCGTTGCAGCATTTTAGCAAATATCTTCTGGGGCGAAAATTTCACTTACGAACTGACCATGCTGCACTAAAATGGCTATTGCAGTTTAAAAATCCAGAAGGACAAGTTGCGAGGTGGATTGAACTACTGCAGGAATACGACTTTGAGATCGAACATCGTAACGGGAAATCTCATGGCAACGCAGATGCATTGTCAAGAAGAACTTGTCCTGAAGATTGCAAACATTGTACTAGGCAAGAGAGTAAGGAAGTGGTATCCGTGAGGATGCTCAGGGCAGACCACCTCAGCAACGAGTGGAAGGACAGCTTACAACGTGCACAGCAGGAAGATCCGGACATCAAGCCGATCCTGGAATGGATGAAGGTCAGTGCTCCCAAGCCCAAGTGGAGCGACGTCTCAGCGATGAGTTCGACCACTAAAAGCTACTGGGCCCAGTGGGACAGCTTGCTGCTTCAGGATGGAGTACTGTGCCGTAAATCGGAAAATGTTCGGGGAGACAGCTGTCATTTACAAATGGTTGTCCCTAAAGCTAAAGTACCGGATGTTCTACAGCTGTACCATAATGATTATTCAGGAGGCCATCTGGGAGTTAAGCGAACTCTACTGAAGATCCGAGAACGGTTTTACTGGGTCCACTGTCGAAACGATGTCGAGGACTGGTGTCGCAAATGTACAAATTGTGCGGCTGTAAAGGGACCTCAGACTCGTAGTAGAGGTGCATTGAATTTGTACAATGTGGGCGCACCACGGGAGAGAATAGCCATTGACGTGGCGGGGCCGTTTCCGGAGAGTGAAAGCGGTAACAAGTATTTCATGGTTGTGATGGATTACTTCACTAAGTGGCCAGAAGTCTTCGCCATTCCAAATCAAGAAGCTTCAACAGTTGCAGATAAACTAGTTCATGAAGTCTTCTGTCGTTTTGGAGTACCTTTAGAGATTCACAGCGATCAAGGAAGGAATTTTGAGTCTCAAATATTCCAGGAAACTTGCCGAGTTATGGGTACTCATAAAACAAGAACGACTTCTTATCACCCACAATCTGATGGAATGGTGGAACGATTTAATCAGACATTGGAGAGGTACCTAGCAAAAGTTGTAGACAATCGGCAACGAGATTGGGACAAGCACATACAACCGTTTTTGTTGTCATATCGAAGTTCTGTTCACGAAAGTACAGCAGTGACACCAGCTTTCGCAAACTTTGGAAGAGAATTACGGCTGCCTGCGGACCTGATCACCGGGATACCACCTGATGCCCCACGCAGTATAACCGATTATGCAAATGACTTGCGGAACAAAATGAATGACATTTATGAGCACGTCAGACAATCGGGCCAGCAAATGTCTGAGAAAATGAAAACCCGGTACGACCGCAAAATGAACAATAAAGGGTTCAACGAAGGTTCATTAGTGTGGTTGCACAATCCAGTCCGCAGCAAAGGGAAATCTCCTAAGCTTCAAGCTAAATGGGACGGCCCGTACCGGATTGTAACCAGGATCAACGATGTGACCTACCGGATACAGAAAGGCGCAAGAGGGACTCCTAAGATCGTCCATGTGGATCGCTTGGCGCGTTATTATGGGACCGATAATGCTCGGGACGAGCATGTCTTAGGAGGGGGCAGTGTTGCATGAATAAGTCAACTAGCGCCATCTAGTGTCGGGAACGGGAGCGAGGGGAGCTTGGCAGTAAATGACATCACAAACCTTTCGACCGACAGCGCCACCCGAAGAACTAAGTTTCTAGAAAATCTATACTCGAATTCTCGGTGCCTTACGCGTGTTTGCTTGAACATTCCGGATATTTTGCTAATTTAAATAAATAGGTGGCGCAGGATGCGATCGCGGCAGTGTGAACTCGGCGACACAAGCGAAGCTTCGGAGTGGAATTAAGTGAATTAGTGTGTTTAAATTATTAGTGTTTTAACTTTAATTGTGCAAAGTAAATTAAAGTGTTAATTTAGGTAATTTTATCGGCAATTTTTATTGTCACGAACCTCAAGCTCGTAACAATAATAATAATAACAGACGTGTTGCAATGATGCCCATTTTATCAAAAGTTTTTGAAAAAGCAATACTTAAGAGATTTAATAATTTTATGGCAAAATTTAACATTATTAATAACACACAAAATGTATTTGTTAAAAATAAGTCCACAACATTAGCGACCTTCCAACTCGTTAAGCTTATTACAGAATGCGTCAATGATGGTATACCGGTGGTAGCTCCTTTTTTGGATATGAGTAAATCATTTGACTTTGTTCATCATTGAATACTTCTCAATGAACTCGAAAGATACGGAATACGTGGGAAAGAAAATGAATGGTTTAAGAGTAGCCTGGGTCAAGGCAGCAATGCACTGAAATAACAATGCTCAAAAACCTTAAAAAGGTGCACATTCGATCGGAATATCGGTTGAATAAATATGGTGTACCACAAGGAAGTAATCTGGGTCCTATACTCTTCCTAATATATATTAATGAGCTACCAACAATAACTCCTCATAAAACGATTCTTTTCGCTGATGATGCAAAAATCATTCTTAAATGTACGAATAAAAAGATTTTTGAATTTGATATCAATAGTTCACTAAAATATATAGTTGTTTGGATAAATTGTAACAATTTGACTGTAAATATAAATAAAACTAAAATAATGCAATTTCACACGACTAGAAGTAAGCAAATTAATTTAAATATAATGTACAATGAAATAGTGTTTCATTCCAATTACATACTATTGACAATAATTGTAATTGGAAAATGCATGTTCAATCGATATGTGACAGATTAAACAGATTTGTATTTGCACTTCGCCGATTTCGAGAAATAACATCTGCCAAAGCAGCGTTAAACGCCTATCATGGCTATGTTTCATCGATATTGCAGTACGACTTCTAATATGGGGCAACTGTTCTGAAATAGAATGCGTATTTAAAATCCAAAAAAATGCATTCGAGCAATCTGTGGAGCACATTCCATGACATCGTGTAAACCATTACTTAAAGAAATAAAAGTGCTGCCACTCGCATGTATGTATATAAAACAAGCGGCGATTTTTGTCAAACAATTCCCTAAATACTTCCCAAGTAATAACTTTTTAAGAGATAGTAGTTTAAGAGAAAAATCTAATAAAATCATATATAATGGTGATTAAAATCTTTAACTCTTTACTCGACGAGTTTAAAAATTTCCCAATGACAAAGTTAACAAACCAACTTCATGAATGGCTTTTACTTAATTGTTTCTATACTGTTAATGAGTATCTTGACCACAAAAATCAAAAACAATTACATATTTAAAAATCTGTATTCAAAAATGCTTGAATTTTTTTGCTGTGAATATATAAAGGACTTCGATAGTTATAGAATAATTATTAGTTTTTTAATTTTTCTTTTTTGACATATGAACATTTTGATATTTGTAAATAAGTTAAATTCATCAAAAAAAATTTTATATCTAATTAGTCAAAATTTGCACGCCTCGACAAGGCAGACTGTATTAGGAACTGAATTATGAATTATGAAAAATACGCAGACCATCGCTCAGATTTAGGGTCAATGGTGTGAGACTTCGGGTATTACGGTTATCATCCCACTGACTAAACATGATGATTAAGGCAGATCCGCTCTACAATTAGAGGGCTCGATAAAATTCATCATTGGATTTTATCGAGTAAATGAAGCAACACATTCAAATTCAAACAACATATTCAAATTATAGGTATTTACCTATTAATTTGGCGTTCTGCAGTAATGGCCATTTCAAATCAAAATAATTTTTGTTTATTTAAGAATTCTAATTTCCAATTAATCATATTTCAAAAACATGGAATTCTTTTTTCAAAATAATTTTATTATTTATTAACTAGCGTTATGTTTTCATCGTATTTGAATCTATTTCGTCATTGCGGATACGTAAATATTCGAGTAAGGTTAATCCTCAAAGGACACAAGTTTGCGCGTTTACCGCTAAAAACCCCTTTGTCGTATCTCCTCAGTTCGAAGGTACTCCCCTTGCTGCCTCAGCCAGTATCGGAATCCTCGGCATCAATATGACGAGTGACGTGCAGTTCGTGGTCACTTGAAAGAGAAGGCCAAATTGGCCTCTAAAAAGCTTGGCGTGCTCAGCAGAGCGGGACAGTATTTCATGCCGGCACACTGCCTGCAACTTCTCTAGGCTGGGGCCGCAGAGCGACTCGAATCGTCGACGACTGAGTGCTTTTCGATCGGCTGGATTCATTGGCGTTGCGAAGAGATGTTTCATCTCTTATTCATCATCATCGTATTTTATCGTATTTACCACGTTGAGTGCTCTGAGAAATTATTTGGATTAATCCCAGCCGCCAAATTTCGTGAACGCACTACACGGCAAACATCCCAATACCATCTACACCATCTAGATGCTTGGCGGTCCACCACAGTACGTTTCACAAGGAGTTTTCTTCCGCGTTTATACCATTATTCATTACGAATCAAAATGAAAATGGAAATGTGACCCGTGAGGACTGAGATAGTATGCCTCGTTTCCCGTAAAAATGGTTTCTGGTTCCCTACAATCGCAATACGAAACACAGCAGCATTAAGCTGCTACTTTGCGCTGCTATTCTTTAAAAACGTGGTATTTCCCCGTTCAAGCCAACTCATTCGTGCTACAACTAGGTATACCAATAATATAGCTGTAGCATGGCTGTAACGCATAGTAAAATATCTTGTCGCCCGACGATGAAACGGGAAGAGAGGAATCAAATCATGCACTATATGTAACATTTGTATGAAATTAACATGTGTTGATACTATAAAGTCCTCAGTAAAAAGTTAGATTGTTGCATCAGTGCCTGCCTCGATATAATATTTAATCTTGTCTGGGCGTTATACGCAAATACGCAAAAGGCCAACATAGGTTAATGCAATTTGTACCTGTTACTAGTAAGCTGTAATATTTGTTGCTAGTTAGCTATTATATAATGGCATATATAAGATGGCGTCGAGTTTGAAAAATAAATTATACGACTAACTCTACCAGGTTCCAGCTGTCTATACCAAAATTTTTATTGTATTAAATATGTCTATCGTAGCCAAATTATCATGGTCGTAGCATGAATAGGTCAATTGGACCGGTGTAGGACCCAGTTCTCAGCGAATATTAGCGTAAATTTGCAGCTTAATGCCGTGTTTCGTATAGTGAGTGTAGAGAACCGGATACCTTTTTTACTGGAAACGAGACATTCAAGTAGATACTTCAGGGGTGACAACATATCTGTAATTCGTTCGACATTGGATAAACATCCAATGTTGAACGAATATTGATCGTTATTTTATTTTACTAATCCATTATGACATTTATTCTTGTCTAATTGAATTACCTTTAAATGTATGTATTGCTTGTGTTTATAAACTTTACCATAGGCCGCATTCTCACGAAGTCTAAACTTGATACAGTTTATTTGCCAGAAAGTAATTAAAACTTGCTCATTAGGATTCAGCAAGTTTACTTATTTGCTGTTAATATACTTCCAAATGTTTTGTCAGGGTAACTTAAATTACTTTTAAAGTAACAACATTGACTAATTTATTTATATATTTAGTCTTCACAAGGCTTACTTTTATATAAGACCTAAATATTTTTTAATTTTAAACTGATTTTGATTATTATATTTTTAATATACTCGTATAATTACTTTATTACGAAATATTTTATTGACAAGTTTTCGAATATTACCGGACATATTTTAACTTATTTTTAAATTTTTACGTTTCTAATGTTTTGCACCATCCATAATCACAACCCACAAGGATTTACAAAAATATCTGATGTAAAACAAATTAAAATAAAGTGAAAAACAAACTTACAGTTCATATGAAAGCCTACAATAAACTTCAAACAAAAAAGCTGCAGATGCATTGTTGCCTCTGAGGAATAAGATATAATGAGTCACAATCTGTAATGATATTGGCTCTTTATACATTTCAGGCCAGAACGAAGCAATGCACACACTCCTACTTAGTGGAAGAAATATGAATAAAGGTGTTATCCACACAGGCTGACTTCTACGAAGATATGGAATTCCTACCACCCTTAAAAGGTAATAAATCAAGGGAATATTTAAACTGATGTAATTAATATTCCCTTTATAAAAGAGATTATTGTCAACAATAAAGCATATGCACACCTAAATCTTGTAAAGGATATAAACACTTGACAAATGGTAAAAACTCCCAGGCAGAAAGGAACACTACCAACCTGAAAAATTTATGTAATATATGCCCTTTGTAACAGAGACCATGATTTACAATAAAACTGGTATGCCCTTTAATTTTGTTAAGGATTGTAGTGTTATGCTACTTACATATCATTTTACACTATTTTTAATTTATTTTTCCATTCTGTTTTTGATTTTCGCCTACGCCTCCACCTACTAGTGCCCGCGCTATCTTTAGCCGCTGTGCGTGCTTGCCTCAAGCGCTGCGTGTGCCTACTCCGGGCGCTGCGTGTGCCTACTCCCGGCTACCCGGCGCTGCGTGTGCCTACTCCGGGCGCTGCGTGTGCCTACTCCCCGGGCGCTGTGTTTGCCTACTTCAAGCGCTGCGTGTACCTGCTCCAGACGCTGCGTGTACCTACTCCAGACGCTGCGTGTGCCTACTCCGGGCGCTGTGTGTGCCTAGTCCGGGCACTGTGTCTGCCTACTTCAAGCGCTGCGTGTACCTGCTCCAGACGCTGCGTGTACCTACTCCAGATACTGCGTGTACCTACTCCAGACGCTGCGTGTGCCTAGATCAGGCGCTGCGCACCTACCACAGGCATAGCCTGTGCATACTCCGTTTCAGTACTCATTTATCTTCTTTTTATTGTAATTCACGTCACTCATCATCATATTCATATATTTTTTTTATATAAAAACTGTAAATATCTTTTAAAATTTTAAATAAATTATTTTTTTTTTGGTTGTTTCGTTGTTGTTAGGTTAGGTTCTTTAGTTTTTAACTGTCGCTTTACGACAGGATATAAACACTTAACAAATGGTAAAACTGACTAAACTTTTTCAGCTGCTTGTAGAATTGGAATTAACGATGGTAATTTAAAGAGGCGATGAAATATTAAAAACTAGAAATAAATAAATAAATAAATATACTCCTTGGACTCTCTTGAACTTTCTTAACTTAATCCTTAACTCTCTCTTACTCTTTTGAAGCCTGTTATATAAAACTCACACATAAATAAGATTTATCTTACTTTTAGTCTCATATTAAGCATGTGAAGCAATAACTTTCACTTAAATATTATGATTGACCTAAAGAGATCTTTAGGTAAATATTGTTAGGGTTTCAGTACAATTTCTTTCAGCACTAATGTGAGTCAAGCACTTATGTCAGCACTTAAAACTGCAATTGAAAAGAAATTGCTAATTGCAGTTTTGAGAGCTGGCTTACCACAAGCTAAGGTTAAGGAAAGCATCGTGAAGAAACCCGCCTGGAAGAGAGATAAAATATTTCGGAGCATCATGTCAAGTAAACAACAAGCGAAGCACTTAAGAGGTGGAATATATTCACTAAAACACTACCAGATATTAAATGAAGCCTTTGGCCAGCAGATGCTTGGCTTAATAATGAAGCTTATTTAGTTTATAAAATCTCATCAAATTACTCATCAAATTAGTGTAAACTATCAAAGTTTTGATGATGCAAATTTTGATTATTTGTGACCAAATTACAGTCTACCTCATTGTGACTACATCCACCTATAGACACCTGCAATCAATTTTAAACAAGGCAAGCCACAGATGTCTTGTTACCACCGACGAATAAAATTAAAAAGGTCTACTCTATTTTCTTCCTCGATAATGACATAAGGTCGATATTACTTACATACGATCTATTTTATCACTGCCTAGTTGTTTTTTTTCATAAATTACTTTTCTACATGCTAAAGACACGCTGCTGATATATTATGGTTGTAGCAATAATGGGTCGTCACGAACGGGGAAGGACCACGCTCTTACAGAATACCAGCGTAAAATAGCAGTTTAACGCTGCTGTGTTTCGTATTCGTAGATCCGGAGATCCGTTTTACTCGAACTGCGGCATTCCATCTTAGTCCTCAGGGGTGACAACGCATCTGCATTTTGATTCTTAATGGAGGTTAAATGTATGACTATTGGCCACAGCATCCACTTATCATCAGTTCAGTATTCGCTCAGCCTAACAGGTGGTAAGCATTTCCGCCTGTTACACAGAGGGGTAGGCAGATACTACGGAATTCCATCTGGCACGATCTTGACATACCTCTCTCGCCTCCTTTACATCCATATATCTAAGCATACACGCTCGTCGGTTAAGGGTACTTCTAATATGGCCCATTTTTAAAATATCACCAATTTGGTCGATACACTTTCTTCTACGGCGTCCCTTTTCAACTCTGCCGTTCACATCTGCCATATATATCTGCTTTGTCATTCTTTCTACATGACCAAACCACCAAAGCATTAAATTCTTAATCACACATCATCACAACATCATCTTATATACCACATTTTTCTCTTATCACACTATTTGTCACCCTGTCATTCACATTCAACCCTAGCATACTCCTTAAAGACCCCATTTCTATAGCATTTATTCTACTTTCGTGCTTCTGTCACACCAAACATTCACTACCATACATTAAAGTAGGGATTAACACAGCATTATGAATACATGCCTTTTTTGACACATTCTCATTCTTTATAATAGACTGTAGTGCTCCATTTACTCTATTTCCTGCATTCACTTGTCGTTCTATATCCGTATTATATCTACCATCCCTGCTAAATACACATCCCAAATACACGAATAAATCCACTTGCTCAATCAAACTCTAATGTTAATCTAATACGTTTTATATATATATATATATATATATATATATATATATATATATATATATATATATATATATATATATTGCTCGATAACTCAAAAACTACTAGTAAGATCCTAATCAAATTTATTTGGGACTACAGGAGAAGCACCAGCTTTTCAATAATAAAAGGATCATCAAAATCGGTTCACCTTGAAAAAAAATTTGAGATAACACACATAAAAACAGTCGAATTGAGAACCTCCTCCTTTTTTGAAGTCGATAGAAAATAAGCAGTTAACATCTCGATTTATTTCAGCAGTACCCGGTTGACCGAGCTTTGCTCGGTATTTTTCGCTCGGTTTTTTTAATTCCTGTGTTTTGGAAATTATATTTAGATACAAATTACATACTGATGAAATACGAATAATATTTTTTGATCTTAGCGACATAATAGAAAAAACTGAACTGGTTATTTGAATAAAAAATCATGAGTGCAATTAGTTTAATTTAAATTTTCGTGTTTTTAAAAAATACTAAAAAAAAGGGCTCGAAAAAATAGATTTTCTCAAAAAAGAAAGGAACTTGAAAAAAAATTAAAAAAGTCTGTCGGTCGGTCTGGGATCGAACCATGGTATTACGATTTTGTGACCGCCAATATACTAATTAAGCTATTTGTAATCATTAATAAAATGTCAAAATTTACCTTGTTATTCTAACAATATTGTAGCAGTTTTTCATTGCCTAAAAACACGGACAAAAAGACATTTTCTAAAAATCAATCCTAGCAAGATCGATTTATTGCCCCCGAAACTCCCTGCACACAAAATTTTATGAAAATCGTTGGAGCCGTTTCCGAGATTCCGATTTTATATACAAGAATTGCTCGTTTAAAGGTATAGGATTATGCAGAATATCGAGCTTATATTCGAATTTTAACAAAGTCTAACTAATATTGTGTTTAATACTTCACAACGATTATTTAATATTAACATATTAGAAACAAATTAATATTAAATGACAAGATTGATAAAAACTTGCCTATATCGAATTTGAAATTTAATAAAACTTCGAATGAAACAAGAGAATCGACTTGGTACCTTTTGTTTCGTTAACAATAGAAAATGTCAAACGAAGTAAACACACAAAGGGGAAACTAGTAAACAAAGTAAATTTGGAGACAAAGGCGTGAAATCGCTTGTTCTCAGTGGATGTGTTTGTTTATTTATACTTATTTAATATTAAATATATTACACTTTATTATTATTATGGTATAAATATTGAAGTATTGTACAGTTTTTTTGTACCATTTACTTAGTTGGTTTTGAATCCCGGGTCAGAACATAAATCAGTTATTGGTTTTTCTATCAAGAAATTCGCAGTAGCAGCCTCAGAAAGCACATAGAGGCGCTCTTCTTGCACCTGGTTTCTCTACGATCGTGTCCGATTGCCATCCCTGATGTGCATGAATTCTGTCCTACACATATGGCAAATTACTGGTGAGACTGACCGCCGTTACTAAAAGGAGATGTATGCAATTGAGTGCTTGGCATCGTTCGTAACTGTTATACAAAAATATGTAAGTAATAAAATGATAAATTATAAGCATAAAAAATAGTTTTTATTTCTGGAATTTAAAGAAGTATAATAAAAACGTTTTTTAAAACTGAAAAACGAAAGCTAACGCTTTTACTGTAATAGAAACGAAACGTTTTTAAATATTTTTTCTGTATTGTGTCCACGTCAAAAGATAATGAAGACTACTTATTTTTCGTAATAAAATTGCCTTCATTATCAAATAAGTCACAATATTAAAATATTGAGGTGAATCTGTAGAGATTTAAATTGAATAAAAGAAATCTGTTTAGACAAACGATTGAATAGGCTATGTTACTAAATTAATCGAACCTGAATATTATCTGACAACATTGAACAGGCTGTATTGTCATCGATCATAGCCTGTTCCGAAGGAGGCTTAATCTGCCAAGTCCCAGATAAACATGTCAGATTTCAACATACCAAGTTTGTAGACTCTACCAAAGATATAAGCAATATATAGGTACTATTACTACTTTAACTGTTAAATTACAACTATAACTAATAGTTAATAATAATGTTTTGAAAGGACCCCTCAGAACCATAGATAAGAGTGTTAAGAACTTAGAATATAAGTAAGCAATGCATAGAGCGCGCGTATTGCCTATTATGCCACAGCACGTAACCAGATGTTCTATAGATAGTTTCTGATACATAGTTGGAGCGGTTGAATAGTGATGCTTCAAGATTGATTCTATCTTGGTATGCGATAATTATAAGATATGTTTTAGCTCAACAAAACATGGGAACGAATATATGAAACTATGTTTACTAATCAACCACAAAAATCTAATTAATTCACTGCCCCTTAAAATGGGTTAACATATCTTTACACATATATTAAATCTGTAGAAAATTCGTGTTTGTAATTCTCATATTTTCTGGAAAAAAATGTACAGGGAACTAAATAAAGATCACTGAAACCAAATTAGTGGTTTTTAGAATTATTGTCTGTCTTTCTGTCTGTGTATTCACGATTAACGCAAAAAACTACTGACCTGATTTCCATGAAAGGGGCTACTTATAGGCTACTACTACTTCTTTCCGATTAACGGACTTTAGAAACGGAGGTTTAATTATTTTCCTTCCTTTAGTTGTTAATTTCTATTTTACACGATTGACGTGTTTTCTTAAAATAAATAAAATATTCATAAATAAAGCCTGAAATTAGTTTTAACCGTTGCGTAATAAATTGAACTTAGCAGACAATCTGAGACATTTCACTTTTTTAGGACAGTGTCATCTAACGTAAAATACAAAAAGTAGTGATATCTTGATTTCAGTTACTAATAAATTAAATAATATATATAACTATGGTTATTTAATTAAATTAATAATTAATTTGAAAATTCTAACGTACATTTTTTAGTTTTTGATATTTCATTTCAATAAATTATTTATCAATTAATAAGAATTTTTAGTAATTAATAATACTCTGATAGATAATAGTGACATGTATCGAAAATCATAAAATTAAGGATGTTTCAATTCAAATTACAATTAGTACAAAACTCTTATTATCCTTGTAGTTTAAATAAAATGATATTTGTACATAATATGTATCAGTCAGATCTTAAAATTTACAATATTATAAATTAGTCGATTCTTGCGTGAAATGGCGGTATTTCCTAAAATTTAACAGTGTTTGTTGACAATATCGTGATATGGCTTGACCAAATTAGTGAATAGAGATTGTTTGGCGATATAACGACATTGACACGAGATTGCTTTTTCTAGCCATTATTGTTATATCGTAAAATGATTTTCTTACACATCGCTAGCTGCACTGATTGCGTATATTTCTCCATCAAAGTGCACGTCACAAAAATCCGAGGCCTGCACTGTAATTTCAATGCAGTCCTCAATCAGATGTCCTCTAGATGCGGCGTACCTTGGCTGCACTGGATACACATTGGAGCATAATTTCCATCAGTGCGCCGGAGTCTCTGTTTACGTCCGCAACAACATCAGCTGTAAGCGCCTATGTTACCTTGGGGAACCCACTTTCTCTACGATTTGGGTATTCACAGAAACAGGAATGGATAAAATTATTTATTCTTGTGTCTACCGATCGTACAGCGGTGACCAGTAGCCAACTAGGCTATTTAAACGCCTTAGTGAAGTCTCTGATGTGGCTCTAAATCGGTACCCTAATGCACAGTTGATTTTTCTGGGGGACTATAATGCCTATCATTAGGACTGGCTTTTGTCATACTAGAAAACTGACCAAGCTTGGAGAAAGGCGTGGAACTTTGCCTTGTTGCTGGGACTCTCCCAACTGGTACAACAAGCGACTAGGGTACCTGATGTGGATGGGCACATAGCCAACTGCCTCGACCTTATGCTTACAACCGATTCAGACAGGTACAATGTTCGGGTTACCTCACCCTTGGGAACTTCTGACCACTGTCTGGTGAAATCTGTGTCGTTATATTCCCCACTCAACTACAATTTCAACGGTGTTCGACGAGTGTGACTATACAAGTTAGCAGATTGAGATAAGATGCGGCATTTCTTTGCATCATATCCTTGGTAGCAGGTCTGCTTCTCGTCCAAAGATCCGTTCAGCTGCGCGGATACCATAACCGATGTGATACGTCAAGCGATGGAGTGTTTCATACCTTTGCCTGACGTGCCCATTGGTAGTAAAGCTCGCTCATGGTTCAACGCCGAGTGCGCTCGTGCTAAAAAACTAAAGCATATGGCGTACTTATCCTGAGACGATGCTTGAAACCGCAAAGCTCCGGATGTTAGCCTTAAGTAGAGAGCCTTTAACCAAGCCACCAAGTCTTGCAAAAAGATGTTACGACAAGCCTTTTTAGACCGCATTAAACGCATTGGTACAAAGCTCTTTGTCAAACCATCTGGCAGTAGAGCTTTTTGTTTCTCGTCAAAGCGGTCAAGACAAACTTTTGATGGTCTACACTGCCTCCGCTGGTAAAACAAGATAGCTCACTGGCGTATGCTCCTAAGGGGAAAGCGGATTTATTTGTAATTCACATCCAACTACGAAAGGGCTCTCGAAATCCTTTTTCCCTATCTGCTAAAAATCTTCAAAGGAAGTTTTGCATGGATATATTCCAGAACGAGGGACAATTGTTAAAGTTCTATTTATAATGTATGGTAGAAAGGACTATGCTTTACCAAAGTCCTATAAGCCTATAAACCTATCTTCCTTTCTCCTTAAGACGTTGGAAAAGTTTATATATAGATATAGAACGGATGTAGCTCTAGCTACAAGGCCTATACATCACAACCAGCATGCATACCGCAGGCAAATTTACGGAAACAGCCTTGATCATTGTCATTAACAGTGTTGAAAAAGCACTGGAGAATAAAGAAATAGCTCTTTGTGCCTTTCTAGGTATTGAGGGCGCCTGTCATCAGTAGCCCTACATGACTGTTGAATGAACGCCTGACGTCTGAAAATGTTGACCCCACAACTACAAGATGAGTGAAGTCGATGCTCTCAAACAGAAAGGCAAAAATAGCGCTGTTTCAAACTTCGATTGAGATTCTAACTACGAGAGGCTGCCCACAAGGAGGTGTTTCATCATCACTTCTTTGGAATCTTGCGGTAGACCAACTATTGTACAAAATGGCAGCCCTACGTATTGACATCTTAGGTTATGCTGATGACCTTGTGACCATTGCGAGGGGCTTTTGCCAAAGTACTTTATCGTTAATAATGCAAAGAGCCATAAACACCATCAATAACTGGTATAAGGATAACCCCCTATATACGATATACCGTTTACCAAAAATAGACGGTTGGACAAATTAGTCTCACCAAAACTTAATGGTAAAGATTTGGTGAGACCAAAAACTAACGTGAAACTCTCACCGTAGCAACGTACGCCATAAGGCAAAAATTGCTTTAGGTACATGCAGTCGTTTGGTCGGTAATAACTAAGGCTTACGTCCCAGTATGGCTCTATGGCTGTACAGCAGCATAGTGAGGCCGATTCTCACCTACGCCTCTATTGTTTGGTGTAACAAGGCCAACCAAAGGACGACTGTGGACAGACTAAATAGTCTACAAAGGACTGCCTGCTTAATGGCAACTGGAGCTATGCGATCATCGCCTGGAGTAGCTCTTAATGCACTTCTATGCCTAAAGTCGCTTGATCTTTATCTGGACAAGGAGGCGAGGTCTAATTTGTATAGGGTTAACGCCCAGGGCGGTTTGAGCTTGCTCTCCTACAGATTGAGATCCATGCTCGACTCAATTAAGGAGACACCGATCTTATGCATGATCTCAGATATCATGCGTCCACTACACACTTTTGATAAAAAGTATATAGTGAAACCTCCATAGAAAACTGGCTGAAGGGCTAGGTTATCTGTGAGGTCGGTAGCCTCATAAAGTGTACCGATGTGTCTATAATGGGCCTCGACGTAGGCTTTGGAATTTACGAAAAACGCCCCAAATTCAAACGTTGTATTAATTTGCGTAGATTCACCTCTATCTTCGTGGCAGAAATTTTCGTTATACTTCAGTGTTCGGAATAATAATATAAATAACTATAGTTATCAGTCGGGTCGAGACCGTGAACGCAAGCGCACGCTGTCAAAGATCATTGCCGTTGCAATGGATAGCATATCGAAGCGATTGAAGTGTTCAAATTGTAATATTGTAATCTGTGAAGTATTGGCCTTTGTGCAAAATAAACTAGATGTGATGGATGATCAAAGCCTGATACAGATTTGTGAAACTTCTTTTAGTGCTGAGGAAATTGATTTAAAGAAGTCCTTATTATTTGAATCGGTGAGCAAGCGACATAAAATTAGAAAACGACAGGGCAAAACTCTAAGAAATATTGAAGATATTATCTGCTTGCTTAAAGAAACAGACCCCGAACAGGCACCAATTTTTGTAGCAAGATGATTAGAAAACCTACCACTCGTAACGTTTGATCATGTTGATGTGACAGTTTTGCTTAAAAAGATAGTACTATTACAGAAAAACATTCATGACTTTCAACATCGTTACCACGTTACGAAAAACCAACTTCATGATGAAATAAATGAGTATTTTAAATTAACTTCGTTTCCTAACCGTGAACAAAACATTGTAAACAAAAGAGGTGGTTGTGACAATTTTATGTACGATAGCGGACCGATGGCGCTCTCAACATCTTGTAATAATGTGTCATACATTGCAGAGGCTAATGAACCAGAAAAGTGTACATCTCTGTCTAATAAATCACACCAAGAATCTATGCATTCCCGTCAGTGTATTACAAAGCTCACGATGTGCGAATGCGATAGTAGGTGAGTGCACAATGATTCATAGTACAGCTCGACCGTTTATATCTGGAGAGAATGAAACAGCTGATGGGCATGTTAGCAAACCGTTCGACGCGTTAATAAGGATAAACAAACAAATGACACATTAATAGCGAGGCGAAAGACTTTTTCTGAGATGGTTAAGAGAGATGGAGAATGGAAAGAACCAAAAAGAAGCGAAGAATGGATCGTAGCCCAGAAACGGAGACTAAGAAACCGATTTGTGAGTCAAAAAGGAACGGCGGTAGATTTAGAGGGGAAAATTCTAAAGTTTAAATGTAAAATACATAAGGATGTGGATGAACAGGACATTGTTAACTATATATATGAAAAAAACCGGGGAAAAGGTGTCTCTTGTAAAAATTAAAATGAAGCGACAAAGAGACTACAATGCTTATAAATTGTTTATAGCTCAGCACAAGATTGACACATTCCTGCACGATAAGCTGTGGCCATCTGGTATATCATTTAGACGGTTTGTAAACTTCTATGGTAGACGAGAAAATAAGGAAAACACTGAAATTACAGAAAATAAAGATATAGAAATTAAAATATAAATACATTTATATATATATATATATATATATATATATATATATATATATATATATATATATATATATATAATTATACTTATATTACAATATTGTAGCTCAGTATTTTACGTCGAGATATTATATAAATATAAATTAAGAAAGTTGATGGAAAAATACAGCAAAGTAATTAGTTTTCATTACTTTGCTGTATTTTGCAAATCTATCAAAAGGTCAATAGAAGGAGTGAGGACCTTGTGTCAGACAGCTGATGTGGTAGCTCTCCAAGAGACGTGGTTGTTGCCACATGATCTGCCTATACTTATACGATTGACAGCAACTTTGGGTCTACCGGTACGTCTGTAGTCGATACTGCGGCCGTATGGCGTAAGTGTGCCTTCGAGTCAGTTAATGTGATTGAGTGTGATAACGGAGGATCTGCGCGATAAAGCTAAACGTGAGTAATAGATCGGTAGTTATGTTCAGTGTGTATATGCCTACAAACTCATATGATAACCTTTCCGAGTTTACTGCGTGTCTTGGAGCCATTCGCTCTATAACAGAAATAGAGGAGAACAGTGGAGTATCAGCTTTTTATATCTTAGGAGACTTTAATGCACACCCTATTGAATTATTTTATAATGTAATGTTGGACTTCTGTGTGGATCTTAATTGGATTTGTGTAGATTTAAATATGCGTGCCAGTAATACATATACCTATTGTAGTGAGGCTCACGGTTGTAATAGATGGTTGGATCACTGCATTGTCACAGAGTCGGCGCGGAATACAATCGTTAGCGTAACGGTTAAATATGACGTGTATTGGTCTGACCACAATCCACTAGTAGTCGTATATAATCTGGGTAAACTTAAGCCAAAAGTAGCTAAATTGGATATAGAACAACCAATAAATAGTGTCATATGGGGAGAGAGACAGCAGCAGCAAATCCATCAGTACCATGACCTCTGTCATGCTAAGTTAAGACTCATTGAATTTCCACAGGAACTAAGTGCTTGTTGTGATGAGTTCTGTAATAACAAGAATCATCACTTAATCTTAGATAAGTTATATTTAGATATTATAAATATATTGTCAGAGGCAGCTATCCAAACACACAAAGTTAAGTGTCGAAAGAAGGGAGGTTATGTTTTTGGATGGAATAAGCATGTCGCGGGCCCCCACCGGGAGACGAGGCTGAAATTTAAATTGTGGAATTTAGCCGGGCGGCCAGCTAGTGGTCGAATTTTTCACGATATGTCGGAGGCAAGGAGGAATTTTAAAGCGAAACTTAAATGGTGCCAGGACAGGCAGGAGCAACTTTAAATGTATCGCCTTGCTTCCGACCACTCCTCGAAAAAGTTTAAAAATTTCTGGAAATGGTTGCCTCATAAAATATGTAGATGTGCATGATGCCCAGTTCGGATTCAGGGTGGGATTGTCAACGGAAAGTGCAATTCTTACATTGAAGCATACTGTCGGTTATTACACGGCTAGGAGGACGCCGGTATACGCGTGTTTCCTCGACTTGTCCAAGGCTTTTGACTCGGTCAATTATGATATACTATGGAGCAAGTTGAGGGACGCAGGTGTGCCGGCGGATTATACTTCTCTGATCGAGTACTGGTACAGTAATCAAAAAAACCAGGTGAGATGGGCGGGTACGCTATCAGATGAATATAGACTAAAATTTGTTCACCGTTGTTATTTAATTTATATATTAACCAGCTTATCGTGGAACTGGTTAGCACACATGTCGGCTGTCATATTGACGGGACATGTGTTAATAATATAAGCTATGTAGATGACATGGTGCTGCTCAGTCCATCTATATGCGGGTTAAGAAAATTATTGTCTATTTGCGAGAAATATGTGAAGAACCACGGCTTGAAGTACAACTCGAAAAGGAGTGAAATTCTTGTTTTTACAGCACTGAAAACCGCCGCGTTGTGTTCCTCCCGTATACCTCAATGGTGTAGCCCTAAATATTGTTAATACTTTTAAGTATCTCGGTTACATTATAACGAGCTATTTAAGCGATGATTGTGATATAGAGAGGGAACGTAGGGCGCTGGCAGTTAGGAGCAATATGCTTGCCCGCAGGTTTGCTCGATGTACAGATGACGTAAAAGTTACTCTTTTCAAAGCATTTTGCCAATATTTTTACTCGAGTAAAAATATTGGCAAAATGCTTTGAAAAGAGTAACTTTGGGTATCATATAGGCGACGAGCTTACAGCGCCCTTCGCATACAATACAATAACGCTTTTAGGATGCTATTAGGACTGCCATGGCGATGTAGTGCTTTGAAAATGTTCGCGGATGCTAGGACTGATGGATTTCATGCTGTTATGCGAAAGAAATCAGCCTCAATGTTACAGCGTCTGCGAAACAGTAACAATAGCATTTTAAAAATGATCGCGGCGAGACCAGATTGCCACTTTCAGCGACACTGGGTAGAGCTGGCAATAGGACTAAAATGTCAATGAATTTTGTATGTGTATATAATTATAACGTAGGTATAAATACTGACATTACTAACATAGTTATTAAGTAAAATTGTTACTCTTATTATATTTCTACTTACACTTAATATGGACGAAATATGTGTGAAATAAAGTGATATGAAAGTGAACGCAAATAAGACGAAGGTTATGGTTTTTGGAAGAGAAGAAAGTAATACGATTTGTGAAATAAGAATAGAAGTTGAGTTGATCGAGCATGTAGATGAGTTTGCATATTTGGGCTGCGTATTTAGCAGGGATGGGAGATATGATAAGTATATAGAACGACGAGTGAATGCGGGAAATAGAGTAAATGGGGCCCTGCACTCTATTGTGAAGAGTCAAAATGTGTCAAAAAAGGTACGTATAGCAATTCACAATGCTGTGTTGGTCCCTACTTTAACGTATGGTAGTGAAAGTTAGGTGTGGCAGAAGAAGCACGAGATTAGAATCAACGCAGTAGAAATGCGGTCATTAAGGTGTATGTTAGGGCTGAATCTGAACGACAGGGTAAGAAATTGTGTAATAAGAGAAGAGTGTGGTTTGCAAGATGATGTGACCAGGATTAAGAAAGGAATGCTTCGGTGCTTTGTTCATGTGGAAAGAATGAATGAGGAAAGAGTTGCAAAGAAAATTTATGTTGCAGAAGTGAATGGCAGAGTGAGAGGCGAAAGAGGTGTGTCAGGATCGTGCCGAATAGAAGTCTGTAGTCTCTGCCTACCCCTCTGGGTGATAGGCGCGAGTGTTTATAAACTCTGATAGTTAAGCAGCACTGCTAGCGCTGAGGTTAAACTTAGTGTTTAAACGCCCTGGGATGTAACAACAGGGTCGTTTTACGATGGGTTCCGGGTTACGCGGGTATTGTAGGTAACGAATTTGCCGATAAACTTGCACGGGAGGGCTCAAAGTGCACACAATTTGGACCTGAGTCATTTTGTGGAATCTCAAGAAGCTCAGCCCGATTGATCTTTGAAACTCTTTATCACAATAAATCACTTAAGATCTGGTTTGACGCACCAGGCTTAAAACATTTTAAAACCTTAATCTGGGCTTTTGATCGTAAATTCCCTTCAGAATAACTGGGTTTAAGTAAAAATAAATTGTGCATTCTGGCAAGAAGCCTAACTGTACACTGTTGTCTTAAAAAGTACATGTCCTTCCTTGGACTAAGCAACTCAAGGATGTGTTGGTTCTGTTCCATAACGGAAGAAACGCCTCTGCATATCTATTTACTGTATTTAAAATTATTTTAAACAACTTGTCACACGAACGAGTGATTTGACTACATAACATACAAATCACAAAATATAAAATAAAGTATCGAAAACCTCGGGTCCTGCAAAAGTATGATTTTTGACACGAGTAGCAAATGTTTAAATCTTCAAAATATGACATATTTTTACTTTTTTCACGCTGTTCCCAGCGTTGTATGGAACTAAGTTTAATCCCTTTGAATCTGTAGAAAATTTTTTTGGTTACTAGGTACCATTCATCCCGTTACTGCCTCTCAGTAGCAATATATCTACTGCAATATTCCGGTTTGAAAAGTAATAGAAAATGTGTGTATTTAGAATAAGAGAACAAATCACCTCATTATGTTCCGTGAATGTCGTAAGAGGCAATTGTGGAAAATGCCCGAAAAATCTAATATTTTTCAATAGACAGCGACATAACCATATTGTTTACGTTAGACTTTAAAATACCAGACCGGAAAGCAGCGTCAAATTCGCGTAACGTCGTATTATGCGATCAATCCACCTGCCAAACGTGGCAACGAAGGCAAATCCTCGCTATGAAGAATCTAATGAAGAAAAAGAGTAGTACGTAGTTTGAGACTATTAGCAACATTATTATGAGGGATAATAATGTATAAGAAGACTTATTTGTTTCAATTAATACAATCTGTAAATTACAGATATCCACAGGCTATAGTAACCACTAACCATTAGCTGAATTAATAACATATTTCTTATGCTACTAACATCAAAAGCGAAGTAAAAATAACATCAAATGAATTTATTACATAATGTGTTATTTTTATAATTCTAGGTGTTTCAAAACAAATTTAATTTAGTCGAGTTATAAGACCGGTTTCCCTTACAAAATGAATAAGTTTAATAAATTTAGATATAATTAAAATATTGTTCATTAAACATTATTTCCTTTACAGTAAATATGAATTTTCCAACAAAAAATTCGAAATGATTAAATTAAATTCAATATGAAAAGTAGCTTAATTGCTTATTTGATTATTTAAATATATTTTAAACTAAATACCTAAAGAATATTAAGGACCATTTATATATTTTTTTAATTGTGGTTTCAAACGTACACACGATCCACCTGACTATGAGTGAATGGTCTTTCCTATAGACATTTATCCTTGGCGTTGTCAACTCTTAGGACTAATATGAAATGCCTTATTTTATAGGAAAAAGGATCTCGGATTCTTTACACTCACTGTACGAAATACAGCAGCAATAAGCTGTTATTTCACGCTGGTATTCAGTGAGAACTGGTCTTTTACAGGTCGAGCCAAACTAATTTATGCTACAACCATATAATACAGTCAGCATGGCTCTACCTCAAAAGTAAATAAATTTTTGATAAATATTAGGTTTAAAATAGTTTGTTCACATGCAAATTTGCCGCTGTCTAGAGCAAAGGAGATAAAAGTTGCTACATTTTGGTACTTTTTTGATAATATTTAATTTATTTACTAGGAAATAAATTCTTCAAAGGCCTTTTGTACTGCCTCTCAGTATTTAATTTTTTCCAGCAAAAAGTTGTCCTAATTCTGGTAGAGGTTTGTAGGCGCAAGGTCTGGTGAGTACGGCGGACGACGGAGAGTTTCCAACCACAGCTCTTGTAACTTTGAAAACGTCTACTCCACTGTAAGTCCTTTATTTTATTTTATTTTATTTTAAATAAGGATAAAAACAGCGTATATCACTAAATAACTACAATTTCAAATTTACTTCAATAGCAAACGTGTTGAGATACTATTTTTACCATAAAGTGTAGAATGACGAGGCATACTAAACAAAGTTTTCTTGGTGATTCTTGTACGTTTTCTTTGCACATTAAACGTAACAGTATTCAGTAAATCCGGGCGGTCAATACCATCACGTAAGATATCGTATAGAAATCCCATATCTAACAGTTTACGGCTTTCTTCAAGCGTAAGAAGGTTATAGTGTCGGCAGTCATCTAAATATGATGAGCTTTTATGTTTAAATTTATAGAAAAAGGTGTGAGATAAATTTACGTTGAATTCTTTCAATATTATTAATGTAAATTTTAAAAATGGTGAACAAACTTGGCATGCATACTCAAGAGTGGATCTTACATACGAGAAATAAACTATTTTAAAACTTAGTAATTCCGTAAACGGAATCCAAGATTACGAAATTATTTACTACATATACTATTAATATGATCTCGCATGGTCATACCGATATCAAATAGTACGCCTAAATCCCGAACAACTGTGACCATCTTAATTAAAATTCCATTAAAATTATAGGGAAATACTATTGGGTTTAGTTTTCTAGTGAAAGATATACATTGACATTTGGATATACTTACATTAATGCCGTTAGCTACGTAATAGTTATATAAAGAGGTAAGATCTTTTTGAATTGATTCGCAGTCTTCAATAGTACGAACTTAGAGAAAAATCTTTTTTATAATCGGCGTAAAGTAAGAGATGGGAGTTACTTATAAATTTATATATATCAAATATGTATGCGTTGTAGAAAAGAGGGCCAAGATGAGAGCCTTGAGGCACGCCTGATGGGATAGTAATAAAATTTGACCTGTAACCTCTAAGAACAACTGCCTGAGATCGATTCGTCAGATAAGATTTAACTCATCTAAGCAGATCCCCATGAATTCCGAGAGCCTGGAGCTTTTGTAGCATTAAAAAATGATTTACACGGTCAAAAACTTTTCCGAAATCTCTGTATATAACGTCAACCTGACCACCATTTTCCATATTATTAAGAACGTACTCAGTGAAGCAGGCAAGATTAGATATTGTAGAGCGTCTTTTAAAAAAACCGTGTTGTGAATTAGGTACACCTTTTATAATAATTGGATAAATTTTATCAAATACTAGTTTTTCAAAAATTTTCGCGACAGTGCTAAGAATCGAAATTGGCCGGTAATTATCTATTTTAGTTTTGGTGCCTTTTTTATGAACAGGAATTATATGCGCCCTTTTCCATGAGAATGGGAAAACAGAATTTAGTAGAGAAAGTTTAAAAAGTACAGAGATTGGGTAACTTAAACTGTCGGCGCAAGACTTCAAGAAAACAGGAGGCGCTCCATCATAACCAGCGTCTTTGTTTGAATCCAAGCTTTTAAGATACTTAAGGACAGCTTCGCGGGATACATTTATGCTAGAGATCTGATCTACATTCATATTAGGATGATTTTGAAACTCACTTGATGGTAAAGCAGAAGCAGAAAATACGCTTTTGAAATAGTTATTAAAAGCTGAGCAAATGTCCTGCCCATTACAGTAATATTTATTGTCAAGAGAGAAATTTTGAGGATAAGTGGATATCCCTCTTTTTGACTAACATATTTCCAAAAGAACTTTGGCGACGTTTTCAATTTTTTTTTTTCAGTATTATACGTGAAGTATTCGAAACATTTATTTTGTATACGATTTTGTCTATCTCTAAACAGTTTAAACTCTTCATAATCACGAGGATTCTTCCATTTTTTCCATTTTTTATGGGCTTTTGATTTCTCCCGCAAAACTTTTATCAATGCAGGGCTGTACCAACATGGATAACAATTATTACAAGAAGACAAAAGGGGAACAAATAGAGCAAAGCATTCGTTTAGTTTTTTTATAAAAAATTTCTACAGCATGATCTACTGACGCGGTATTCATAAGCAACTCATTCCATTCAACTTTATTCAAAAAATCATTGATGATTGTATAATTACATTTCCGGAAATTATACTTCGGTTGAGATTTCTCTTTTAAAGGTTTAATGGACGGAGGTTTAATAGATCAGGGACTTCAACCATGAATGGAGGAAGAAAATCATCCAATCTGGAAAGGAGATCCAATTTATTTATTTCTAAATATAAATTTGAAAAACACAAGTCAAGGACATTATTACAATGATTTTGAATAAAATTAAATTGATTCATACCTAAAAAAAACAGATCCTCGACCAAGGTATTAGCAGCTACCTACACCTCATATTTCCCAATCGGTATTAAAGACCAACCATCAGCATTCCATGTTAAACAAGGCAAATTAAAATCACCAATAATCATAAAGAAGTCCAAACGTCACGTTTGATAAAAACGCTCAAAACTGATTCTAAATTCATTAATATACTCAGCTAATTTACTTTCATCTGGTGGTATGTAAACTACTATAATATTTAAGTTGTATTGTGAGCTGAGAGATCGGGCTGGCAAGCTGACACATATAGATTCAATATAATTACAACTCCAATCTACACGCTTAGTCGCACCTAGTTCACGACGGGTACAAATAATTACACCTCCACCTGAATTCTTATTCGTAGCCACCAAGTCCTTGTCACATCGGAAAATATCAAACCTCCCATAACATAATTTGTTATCAGCTTCCCGCGCGCCGTCAAGTTGTGCAGACGCAGTTCATATCACTCCGCTTTAAAAATAACTAAAAACAGTCTAAAGTGCACATTTTAACGTAAAAGTGAACGAATCCATTTATAGAAGTGTAAAGTGAACTGAAAAGTGCATTAAAAGTTATTATTATCAACTTTTCTTATCATTAGTAACTAAAATACAGTGTGTGGAATTTGGAACTAGCTACTGTTTTATCAACTAATTTGACTTTGACTTACCTACATTGATAAATAAATAATTTTTTACAACGCCTATAAAAATAAAAAAGCAATACGAAACAAGCGCCTAGTTGCTTATTGTTGCAATAATACCATTGCGACCTTTAGATATTTTATTACGTAAGAATTGAAGTATCATACATACATATTGTTACATATTTATTTATTGTATACATATTGTTTATCCAATAATGCCACTAAAGAGAACGCCCCCAAAGACGCCTGTTTTTAATGTGAACATCTCTCAATCACTTTGTCAATCAGAACCAAACTTAAATATGAGAGATAGCACCGAAGTCGAAGTGACTTATGTTTTCCAGCGCAATAAAAGGAGAAGAGAGGAAGCAGATGAAAATTCGGATATGTCGACTTTCAAAAACGAAGTACTGAGCATGTTTATGGATTTAAAAGTTACTATGAAGAAAATAAAAGAACAGAATATTAAACTGAAAGAATCGGTGGACTTTACATCAAAGAAATATGATGAAATTATTGATAAGATGCAAAAGATGGAAGAAAACATAAAAGAAGATAAGAATTATATTCGATTATTGGAAGCTAAAATAGATCAGCTAGAACGCCAAACCCGCAACAACAGCCTGGAAATTCAAAATATACCCAAAAATAGTTTAGAAACCAAAAAAGACTTGTTGAATCTCATTCTGAAAACAGGTACAGTTATTAAGACCCCAATTCAACCATCTGATATCAAAGACGTCTTTCGCACTAATTCCAAGACCACGAATAAACCGATAATTGTTGAATTTACATCAATTATAGTCAAAGAGAGCTTAGTTAAATCAGTTAAAACCTTCAATAAGGAAAATAAGCACAACAAGCTGAACACTGAACACCTGGAAATTAAGGGGCCCAAAACTCCAATTTATATTTCGGAAAATCTCAGCACTAAAACCAGAAGATTATTCTACTTGGCTAGAGAATTTGCTACTCAAGAAAAATTTAAATTCTGCTGAACAACACATGGAAGAGTATTTCTACGTAGAGAAGAGGGCTCGCCAACAATACGTGTAGAAACAAAATCAGATTTCCTAAAATTAAAAACGCAAAAATCACTAGATTTACACTATCGATGTAATAGCTTTCTATTTTATTGCTCTTATCGAACTTACTTGTATGCTTATTCTTATTATGTAATGTTTCTCTTAGCCATAAGTAACATATACAACACAATAAAACATATTTAACACACACATAATTAATACAATAACTTACACTAAAATCACAATCATAGATAATAACTTCCTACCGAAAACCTACTCAAATACACGTTATTTTACTCACATATACACGTCTGTTAGAAAAATTATTACTTATTACAACGCAATCAAAATAATATGTCAATGTATGCCATATATGAAAGAATATTTCCAAACATCACTGAGAATAGGTCATAAAAAAATAAAAACTTTTAATATTCAATCTTCCTAGTGAAACTGTAATTGATGAGATTGACCAAGTAAACGAGGTAAGGTGTATAAGCTTGACAAGTCCTTCCCTATGTAAAGATGTAAAAAACCATAATGATAAAAACTTTTCTTCTTTTTGTGTATTATGTGTTAATATACGAAGTCTTAACTGTAATTTAGACGCTCTCCTAGTTTTTATGTCACAATTGAATCTTAATGTAGACATTGTAGTTTTCACTGAATGTTGGTTAAAAGATGATTCCATAATACCGGAAATAGATACCTACACGTCATACTATACTAAACGTTTATTTAACCAGAATGACGGTGTAGTAGCATATGTTAAAAATAATATAAGCGTCACTACATATGAACCAATAGTTGATGACGGCAATGTACTAATACTGACTATTGAAACAGACACCACGGTTATCTGTACATATAGATCACCAAGTTTTCGCAATCCAACGAAGTATATCACATCACTTGACAAAATACTAAATAGTATAAATACAAGTATCGTAGTCCTAACTGGAGATGTCAACTTAGATGTTATGCCTTGTGCTATAAAAGGGTATTCTGCAAAATATCTTAACATGCTATCTATGCATGGCTTAAAACAATGCGTTTATCTACCAACAAGGATGGAAGCGTGCTTAGATCATTTTATGGTACGAGCACAATATAGCATTACATCTATTGTTTTTGATAAATTTACTGACCATTACCCTATTTTATTACTTATTGACAGAGTAAAAATTGGTACAAACAAAACTAAATTTTATAAAGAAAAAATTGACTTTGACAAGATAGATGTAGGTATGAATGACCTTAACTGGGAAGAATATTACAGAATCGACAACGTCAATGGTGCTACAGAGTACATTACAAATTTTATAAAAGATTTAATTCAAGCTAATACAATTAGAATATCTCTTTCTAAAAGAAATATGCCATTAAAACCTTGGATAACACCGGGAGTTGTAAGATCAATAAGCAAGAGGGACAAATTACATAAACAATTAAAAAAAGGATAACACTAATGAAGATTTAGCATTACACTATAGAAAATACAGAAACATATGCAATAACATAATAAAAAACTTAAAAAGACAGTATTACAAACATGAACTTCACACCAGTACTGGAAATGTTAGAAAGACATGGAAGATAATTAAAGAAATTTGTAATCTAAGCCAATCCAAACAAATAACGACAGAATTATTAACAATTAAAGCTACTCAAAAAGCTTCACTTAATCTAAACCTATTTCACTACAATTGGTTCACAGCTTGCAAATTATTCTCTGAACACCACAGGCAAATCAGTCTCAGAATTTGCTGATAATGTCAAACAGATAGGTCCAACACATTCGATGGCGTTTTTCCTAACAGACTCTGAGGAAGTAAAAACTACCATTAACGAACTTAAATCAAATAGCTCTACTGGCTGGGACAAAATTACTGTTAATTTCGTTAAAAGGTATAGTCAAATTCTTTGCGCACCTATAGCACATCTATGTAATACTAGTTTTCAAACAGGGCAATTTCCGTCATCCTTCAAACAGGCCATAGTAACACCAATATACAAATCTGGCAATAATACCGCTCCTTCAAATTACAGGCCGATTACATTGTTACCTAATTTTTCAAAAATAATTGAGAAGCTCGTGAATAAAAGATTGACAAAATATTTAGAGCGCTACGGATATCTAGCTGCGAATCAATTTGGTTTTAGGACACATCGTTCAACAGAAGACGCAGTTTTACAACTGACATCAAAAATAACATCTTATGTAGACAAAGGTGATAATTGCATATGTGTTTTCTTAGACTTGCAAAAAGCATTCGATACCGTGTCTATTCCTATACTTCTCGGATGTCTCGAAAATCTAGGTATAAGAGGTATGCCATATGCATGGTTTTGTAACTATCTTATAAACAGAACCCAAATATTACGTGTTGAAGATAAGCTAAGTGATAAAGCCGAATGTAGCTATGGTGTTCCACAAGGCAGCACTCTTGGACCAACACTATTTTTGATGTACATAAATGAATTGTGTAAAATTAACATCGATAGTGCGGAACTTTTTATGTTTGCGGACGATACTGCAATACTCTTTCATGGTACAGACTGGGATACTGTGCAACATTGTGCTGAAATTGAATTACGTGTGGTCACAAAATGGCTGGAAAATAATCTTTTAACCGTCAATGGTACAAAAACAAAATACATCTGTTTTTATAAAACTATAATCTCAAGACCACCACATAGCTTTTCTGTCACCATGCTTAGGTACCCGTGTAATACGTCTCAAAAAAAGGAGAGATGTAAATGTACAATATTAGAACGAACATCTACGATAAAATACCTTGGAGTAATCCTCGACGAAAGATTAAATTGGCAACCTCATATAGCAAATGTATCTAAACGAATTCGGAGACTCACTATAGTATTTAAGAACCTAAGAACTGTAGCGACATAAAAACTGCTAATTGAGACATATAACGCCCTTTGTCATTGTCTCATAAATTATTGTATCTGCTCATGGGGTGGAGCTCCCAAAACGTACCTTGTAGAGGCCGAGAGAACTCAAAGATCTATATTAAAACTAATATTAAATCTTCCTTATACACACCCAACATCTAAAGTATATGAATTGGCAAATGTCCTAAGTGTACGAAAATCGTATATATACCAATGCATAAAACGATATCATAATATTTGCCCCATAGATGTATATAGAAACAAAAGAACACAAAAATTTCCAGTACCATTTGTCAAAAGCGCTTTAGCAAAAAGGCAATATGACTACCAAGCACCCCATTTATACAATGCTATTAATAAAAAAATTAAATTAAAGAACTTAAAACGACACCAAATTAAACAAACTATTTTAATTTGGCTAAAAGAATACGACTATGAAAACTGTGAAAACCTACTTTAAGCACATATTTTAACAAATACAGACACACAGACACACACACACACACACACACACACACGCGCGCACACGCACGCGTGCACGCACACACACACACACACACACACACACACACACACACACACATACACACACGCACACGCACACACGCACACGCACGCGCACGCATGCATTCATACATACACTTTGTTTATTTTTTTTTATTTTTCTTGGTCTATGTTTAGAGTCTGCATTGTGCACGGAATGTAAGATAACTGAATGGGAGGGGAAACTGCCTCCTAACATACAGGGTAACCTAGTTTAGGAGTCAGGGTATCTATGAATTGTATATTAATTTCTGTGTTCAATAAAGAATTGTTATTATTATTATGTGTGGGGTATCTATATAGTTTTCTCATCTGGTTGGGATGTATAAATATATAATTATAAACGAAAATGAAAAGATAAATATACATAAATATCAATAAAATAAAATAAATAGGAAAATACATAAATAAATAAAACCCAACCAGATGGAAGCCCTCGGCAGGGGAGACCAAACGGACAAGGGTTAGGGTGAAAGGGAAAGAAACCGGCGGAGAAGGCGGCGGAGTATCAAGGAGCACCGCCTTCTGCATTTGAGCCCGGAGCGGTCCGTCACGGAGTCCCAGTTGCCTCAGATGACCAGAGAGGCTAACTGGGATTAGCCCATTCACAGAGACGACTACAGGAATAATTTCGGTCGGCAGACCACCCACATGTCGGTCACCTCGTGAGCCAGGTCTAGATATTTTGATTACTTATCTGTTTCGACTCTCAAGAGGTTCTCGTCATACGGGATGGTAATATCGACCAAAAATATCCTTGACTTTGCCCGGTCCATCAGCACAATATCAGGCTTATTCGCAAGAATAGTCCTGTCTGTGATGATGGTCCGGTCCCAGTAGAGCCTGGCGCGGTCATTTTCGAGCACGGCTTCCGTCAAGTACATGTAATACGGCAATTTCCGGTCCACGAGACCGTATTTCAGAGCGAGCTCCTGGTGTAGAATTCTGGCTACTAGGTTGTGCCTGTGCAAGTACTCAGAGTTAGAAAGCGCCGAACAACCGGAGATGACATGCCTGAGTGACTCCCTGGGATGGCGACAAGCTCGACAGACGTCGACGGTGCCATTCTTTAGGATGTATCTCCGATAGTTGTTGGTCTTAATAACCTGATCCTGTATTGCACAGACAAAACCCTCGGTTTCCCCGAAGAGGTCACCGAAACGTAGCCAGTTGAGGGAGGCGACTGTATCTACGAAGGGCTCATGTAGAGCCTTGTAGTACCTCCCGTGGAGCTCTTTCTCCTTCCATACGGTCTCCCGGTCGGAAATGCTAAGCACTGCTGGGTACTGCCATTGCTCGTTGGCTAAGGATAGAGGGGTAAGCCCTTTATCACTAGAAATGACGTCATTATAGAATGGATCATCCGATGTCGCCAAAAAGTATTGACGGAGACTGCACACTTCGCGATTATGTATGGTGAGCGCGCTCAGAAAGCCACGCCCACCATACTTTCGCGGCAAGTACAGCCTCATTACCGACGATCTCGGATGATGCATCCTATGGGACGTCATGGTAGTGCGGACTTTTCTATCCAGGGCGTTAAGCTCATTCTGAGTCCACCTGAGTATGCCAAAGGTATACATGAGAACAGGCATGACCCAGTAGTTATATGCGTGTGACTTATTCACACCGGACAAAAGGCTGTTAAGCACTTTGGTCAAGCGTGCATAAAATACGTCGCAAACTGACTGTTTCATACCAGCCTCATCGATACCGATGTTCTGTGACATACCCAGGTATCGGTATGTTTCAGCCTCGGAAAGGGTCCCTAAGTTGACGGGCATAGACAAGTCTATGCCCTCAGAGTTAGCAACCCTTCCCCTTTCAACATGGAGGACCGCACACTTATCCGTCCCCAGCTCCATTCCAATGGAACTGCTAAATTCACAAGTGACGTTTAGCAGTTCCATAAGATGGGAGCGACTGGAGGCGAATAACTTGAGGTCATCCATATAGAAAAGGTGGGTCACTTTTGTCCCTTCTTTCCATAGCTGAAATCTCCTCCCGGAGCCCTCCAGTAAAGTACTGATAGGGTTAAGAGAGAGGCAGAACCAGATTGGACTCAGACAATCGCCCTGGAAGATACCCCTTCTTATCCTTATGTGGTTCTCCGCAGCCGTCATCCGCTCGCCCAGATGACAAAGGATCGTACTCCACTGCCCCATACACTGCTCGAGGAAGTCTCTAACTGTACAGTCAATCTTGTACAGCTCGAGGACCCTCTTTAGCCATGTATGGGGCACCGAGTCGAACGCCTTTCTGTAGTCTATCCAGGCGGCAGAGAAGTTCCGACGTTTGCGTTTCACCACTTTGCCTATGACCGCGTCAATGAGGAGTGGTTCCTTAGTTCCACGACCACCGCCCCGACATCCATTTTGAGCGCGTGACATCACCTGGTTTAGCTCCAGGTGACGAGTGATTCTCGCGCTCAAAACGGATGTCAGTGTCTTATATATGGTGGGTAGACACGTGATGGGGCGGTATTTGCTCGGGTCTGTGGTATCCTGATCTTTAGGAACCAAGTGAGTGATCCCAGTAGTGAAGAGGCTCGTGAGTGACTTCTGGTCGAGAGCCTCTTGAAACTGTCGGGAGAGCACAGCGTGACACACTATGAACCCCTTCAGCCAGTAATGATGCAGCCCGTCGAGCCCCGGACTTTTCCAGTTCGGGGCCCTACGGACCGCCTCAGCCACGTCTTCTGGCGTTATGGTGATGGGGTCCATAGGCGTAACACTCGCACCCTGGCTCGCCACAACTTCCATCCAAGGGCCCTCGCTGTGGTTTACGGGCTCTGACCACAGGCCACGCCAGAATGCGATAATGTCACCCTGATCCGGTCCTTGGCCCGCTCCACATAACTTTGGTTGCTCCAATGATTTATAGAGCCTCTTCTGATCACTCTGGAAGAGACGATTCTGATTGAACCGCCTTGACCTCTCGGAAAATCGTCGAATCCGCTTCCCCCAAGCAGCGATCTTTTGCTTCAGGTCGTCTATGCGCTCCGTTAGTTTCTGCGTGATATCCGGCTGGGACAAACTGATATTTGTCCCAGCAAACGCCATCCTAACGGTGCGCATAATCCTTGGTCTATTATTAGCCGACCTGAAGCTTGTCAGTCTGCCGATAAGGGCCCTTGCCTTTGCGATACGGTCCTCGATTCTTTTTCTCCAGGCTGGAATGGTGCTACTTTGTGTAGTAGCGCGTCCAGCCATGGGAAGTTTTTCGCCAATAATACGGCAAACTGCCACTGCGGCGCCAAAGAGAATCGAGTCCTTCTCGCAAACGTCCCGGCTAGCTTCCAAATAGGTCACCAGCATTGGGTTAAGAGCCCTCACGACAGCCAGATTTCGTTTGCTTAGGGGTATGCGGGGGAAGTTGCGGTCGATTTTCGAGAGGGGTGCTGCGCGTTTCCAAAATCGCCTCTTCCAATATACTCCTCATTTGCTCTAGTTTGTGGGAGACTATTTCATCGTCGTTCGAATCAACCACAACTGGAAGATCCATGGTGGCTTCCACGTGTGGATGCTGGTCTGTCGAATGTGGAGCTGCATCTCCAGCCATAGCCGATTCATTCGACGACGGAATAGCCTCACGTCGTAGTCGTTCGAGTTCGGCATCATCAAATATTTTCGAGCGCATGATGTACCGAACTCGGTCTGCCAGGTTTTGTTCCGTGACGGGGATAGACGACTCCAGCTCAGCAAAAAAGCAATGCATCCGAGACCTATACGCTATTCCTACAGTTTCTTCCCCTTTCGCCCTATAGTACGCCCGCAATGCGTTTTCGTTCATGGATTTTGTCCAACGCATGCGACGTGCTCCACCAGCGGCGGGTGCCGCTTGCTGGGTCCGAGAAGACCCAGCCGACACCAAGCCTTCTGGTGGGGATGATGGATGCGAGGGGCTGCTAGATGATCGTGCAGGTCCTCGCGCTCGGCTGGCGGCCCGCATGCTGCCGCGTCCAGCGCCAGCTCCAGACGCGCCCCGGCGACCCCCAGGCAGCGGCCCTATGCGCGTTCCTTTCTGTGTTTCTTCCATCATCCATTTTATGGGCGCCAAATAACGGGAGACGCCCAAGCCCGGCACCGTTTCGTGGTTGGGTCATATGCACAAACGGACCTTTGCATCTACAATTTTGCCTAGGCACGGCGCTCACACCTCTTGGCAGGATGCTGATTGACTGCGCCGACGTTGCAGTTTTGTCACATAACTGTTACGTCAGCGGGCGATGGGGTCGTCACTTCCCTATTATTATTATTATTATCAAATATATCATCTTGCAACCAAGTTTCAGTGAGGAGTATAACATTATAGTTACACGATAGTATATTATAAGTCAAGGCATTTGGTACGGAGATCACGTACGTTCTTATAAAATATATTTAATTTCCTATCTATAGACACCATTAAGGAATGAATATGAATCTATAAAGTTTTTTTTTAATAACTTCCCGTACAACCAGCACGGTGCAAATAGTAAATAAAGATAGTGAGCAGTGAAAGTAAACCTAAAAATACGTTTTTGTTTACAGCATAAATAAGTAACAGCCTCACAACATTTATAGTAGTGTATTATCTTAGAGACGGCCAAATCGTGGATACGGATGGATCTACTACGGATGGATAATCGTGGATATGGATACGACGAATTACAATAGTTAAAAAAGTTTTAAAAAATATGTTTTGTATACACCTATATGTAGGTATACACCTATATGTAGGTAGCAATACACACAATAACTTTTATATAAATATATTAAAAAAATACTTTATACAATAATACGTATAAATAAACATATAATCTTATTGTTGTACATACATAGATATTGATATTATTGATAACAACTAAATAATAATGCCTACCTATATAAATATAGCCTAACTTTGTGCACAACACAGTATGTTTACATATCATATATAAGTACTGGTAGATGCAAATTACGATTAGATTAAAACTTACAAATAGTCAAACAATTTTTAAAATATCCGAGCTGTCTTTAATACGTAAAGAGTGAGTGGTATCGTTTTCCTGACGAATATTTTACCATCACGAACCCACAAATATTGGTATAGGACAGACTTCATTTTTAATTTAGTATTTTTAAGAAGTAATTTGTTAGACGGTGTTAAGTGTTCATTTACATATATTTTGGACCCCTCGTCAGGAAAGCCGATGTCACAAAGTCCAAGTCCTTTTTTTAGCACGCACCGCAGCAAGGATTGAATCGCGTAGCAAACGGGAACTCAGCTTCACTACGATCGCCTTGGGACGACCGGGAACCACCTTAAACGGACGAATCCTCGACATGTGAATTACGTCATTTGCCGATACTTCGATTCCCAGGAAATTAGTTATGTTACGAAAATGCAATAACAAATCCTCTCGCGTTTTTTCAGGGATTCCAGTAATCTCTAGGTTGTTGAGTCTAGCTTGTTGTTCAACTTCGTCCATTTTGATCTCAAGGGATCGAACTCGTGTGGACAGTTCTGCAGATTGAGAAGTGACATTCTCACATGCTTGCAATCGACTCACAAATAAATCCAGCCTTTGTATGGACGTGCTAAGAGATATTTCCATTTCGGATAAACGAGAATTGGTTTCAGATAGTGATTTATTAATTTTAGAGTTATCCTCATTGAGTTTTTGTAAGGTTAAATTTATTTCACACAAGTTCGAAGTAACGTGTGATAGTTGTTCGATAATTGCGGAGTTGACGGCGATTGTAATACAGTTAGTTATGCTGTCATTCAAAAGTTTCATTTGCTGTTCCATCGTTTGCTCAAAAAATTGCAGACATTCCATTATGTTCGCATTCCATTTGATTTCTTTTACGCGAGTTAACGTAAGATTCCATATCTACCGACATATTAGATAAATCGGGGATCGAGGAGACTTTGATCGGAGATGCGCGTTGCGAGTTGTTCATTGTTTACGACGACACAACAATTTACACGATGAGTAGGAACGGGACGAAAAATAGTAGTCACACTCTTCACGCGGGGGTTAGGCGCCCCTCAGTTATGACCACGAGCAGCGGAGCGAGAACGAAATCAAACAGTGGCAAAAAATAAACAAATTGCACTGCACTTTACGCACACAGTATTAGCGGTAATAGTTAATGCAACTAGGGTGATTATAGCATGCACATTATAGACTAATTATCGCAAAAAGTTGTACACAACTGTTCACAAAGGCAGTCACTGTAGTGTCAAAGGCAGTCACGGTAGAGAAGAGACCTTCTGAAAGCGCGTGGAACACCAGAACTTAAAGAAGCTCTTCGATTCCGTCCTCCATGGTGGCACTACACCAGAGGCGTGTAACAGAAGTGCGATGAAGAACTACAGACAGATTTCTCATCTGAACCGCGTCTACAGGCTGTTTTCGAGAGTCATTACGGATCGTTTTACACGCAGACCCGACGACTTCGGGGCTCCCGAACTTGCCGGTTTCCGAAAAGGATTCAGTACCAAAGACCACATACATATCCTGCGGCAGATTGTACAGAAGACCAAGGAGTACAATCTGCCACTTTGCCTGGCGTATGAGATGAGATAGCCTTCGATTCCGTCGAAATTTGGGCGGTGCTACAGTCCCATCAGCGGTGCCAAGTTGACTGTCGTTATATCGAAGTGCTGAAGTGTTTGTACTGTAGGGCTACGATGGCTATCCGAATACAGAACCAGAGTTCGAAACCTATCCAACTGCAGAGAGGTGTAAGACAGGGTGACGTTATATCCCCGAAACTCTTCACCGCTGCGTTGGAAGACGTTTTCAAGCTACTGGACTGGAAAGGATACGGTATTAACATCAATAGCGAGTACATCACTCACCTTTGATTTGCCGACGATAAGTCCTTATGGATAGGTCTTAAGATGAACATGGACAAAACAAAGATCATGTCACACCTATGCCGGTAGTTGTTGGTAGCACTATGCTCAAAGTTGTTGACGAGTACGTTTACCTGGGACAAATAGTCCGACTAGGTAAGTCCAACTTCGACCGAGAGGTCAATCGACGGATTCAACTCGGCTGGGCAGCGTTCAGGAAATTACGACACATCTTCTCGTCAGGTATACCTCAATCTCATAAAACTAAAGTGTACGACCAGTGCGTATTGCCAGTGATGGGTTACGGATCTCAGACGTGGTCCTTCACTGCTGGCCGTATGAGGAAGCTCAAGATCGCTCAGCGAGCTATGAGGAGGGCTATGCTCGGAGTTTCTCTGCGTGATAGACTCAGAAATGAGGATATCCGCAGTAAAACCAGAGTGACCGATATAGCCCTACGGATTAGTAAGCTGAAGTGGCAATGGGCCGGCCATATAGCTCGAAGAACCGATAACCGATGGGGAAGAAAGGTTCTCGAGTGGCAGCCTCGTACCGGTAGGCGTAGTATAGGGCGACCCCCCATCTAGTGGGGGGTCGCCCTAGACTACGCCTGACGCGAGGGACGACCTGGTAAGACACGCAGGAAGTCGATGGATGCAGGTGGCTCAGGACCGTGCTTTGTGGCATTGCTTCTTTGGGGAAGCTTATGTTTAGCAGTGAACTTGTGAAGGGCTGTAATGATGATTATTGGCTTTTCTCTCGGATTAAAGGACAGTAAGTTGTTGCGCTCACATAATAACAATTATGTGCTACTGAGGTTATAAGATAATAGAACAGTCAATATACAGCCTTTTTTAATAATTGCCGTTTTAATTAAAATTGCCGCTAAAAATTAAATAATTGAAACGTTGAGTTTCATTTCACTTTATTTAATAATGACTACAAAACTACATACTTTTGTGTCCTTTACAGTTAATTCAAACAACTTATGACATGAACGAGTGATTTCACTACATAGCCTACGAATCACAAAACATAAAATAAAAAAGAACCCAGGTCATGCAAAAATATGATTTTTTGACATACACGTATCAAATGTTTAAATAAAATAAAATACACATTAGACACAGACATTCACGTATCAAATGTTTAAATAAAATAAAATACTCTGTGTAATTCGCTTTTTTCTTAGTTATCTTTTATCTCAGTTAACGTTTTTTGATGTAAATTTCGCTAAGTACACTCATCGGCGTCCGTATTTTAATAAAATTTGCTTTAACAAAATATGACGCTCATCATGAGGGAAATAAGGCTTTGGCATTTTGTAAAAGTTTTTTTTTATGTCAACGTACGTAGCCCTATATAAAAATATTTTTAGAGAGCACATTTCTTTCTTCTCAATCTTAACTGGTTTTTAAATCATAAACAAATGTATAAAATTCGGTCAGGGTGGCCAGTATTAACGGAGCCTAGCCATCTCAGCTCAGCGTAGGACGGAATTGTAGTCTACGAGTGTGTGTGCAAACACAAGTACACTCTCTCTTTCATCACTCTCATAGTCCAATTAGACAACAAAGAGACACAACCGGCTAAAGATCGAGCGCAGGACCAACGGATTTACGTACTTCCCGAGATACGGCGTTTACTTTGGCCAACCATAAGCTGACTTCGGGCTGTTACTGAGATCTGAGATTCGTAACCGGCCTCGGATTCGAACCCAAGACTATATGAGCAGTCGCGCTGACAACTATTAGACCGATGAGGCAGTCTACTACTGTCTTCCTTGTAGATAGAATATAATTTAATAAAAGGAAGGGAAGAGCCATTATTCGAGTAATTTGGTGAGACCCAGGTTTCACGCCTACACATCAACTACAAGACAGGGTGTTTTGCACCTATATAGCCTCGTTAAGCCTCATAGCATAGTTAAAAATACTATTGTTCGACTTGTGGTCAAAATTCGATTGTAATTTATTAACTTTTTCAGTTTTTTTTATTAAGAAATGTATATTTACACAGATATATTATGCGAAATGTTAAAAAAGAATGCATTTTGCTTTGGTATACACTCCGCAGACTTTTAAAAATAACATTTGAGATTAAACAAATTTAAGGCTGTATGGCTTAGTTTCTTTGCCTGCTCTCTCGAGCGAATAATAAAAACAACAACAACAACATTAAATAAATTTAAATAGTAATTATTATTTGTGGGCGACATTTTGTTATTCCTTCACTACAATCTCTAACTCTGTGAGCTCGGTGCAACTGTTTGGCCACCGATTATTATGACAGTTTGAACGTAGCCAATTATTTTTTATTTTATTTCATTTAATATGTTTGTAACACATAATAAAATATAAATTTTAGCTTTTCGCCTTCTTTACAAACTTAAACTATGCCTAAGCTCACACTCCTCCGTGCACGTAATAAGCTTAGAAAAGTATACAAAAAAATTTCCTTGCATATGCATTTAAAAATATTGAAATGTTTATAATAATATTAATATAAACATTTCAATGAAAAAACTTACGTAAGAGGCAATTTATATCGATTTTCATATCATCGTAAGGCCAGTTAGTGATATACATTTATGAATTGAAATTTTTTAATATTAAAAATATATTAACTCGATGAAGCACATTAGAATATTCTACTTACTATTTAAGTTTTAAGGTTTTTTCCCCTATTTTTACTAATTTGATCAACATAATATGATTTTACCTCAAATACTTAGAAAAACAAACCATCGTTTATGCTAAGCAGATAATAAGGTTTTCTGTAGATCCCTTATTTCTAATATACCAGAACCAAGCAGTAAGAGATGTAATTCGAAGTTTCCCAATATAATAAATTAAGGGATTAATATCTTTTATTAGTATTAACCGGCTGTGAGAAACACGTTTATTACTTCCGTAACAGTAAAGGAAAATCCTTTTGGGCTTTTTAGGTTATAGTACTCATTTTTTATAGAATGAGGGTTACAAACAGGCACACCTTCCACCTGATCGTAAGTGAATGCTGTGGCCTTTAGACATCTTCATCAATCCTCGATTAAGAATCAAATTAGAGATGCGTTGTCACCCTTGAGGACTAAAATGGAACGCCTCGTTTCCACTAAAAAGAGTCTCCGTTTCTATACACTCACCATGCGAAACACAGAAGCATTAGTCTGCTATTTCATGGTATTCTGTGAGAGCGTGGTCCTTCCCCTGTCGAGCCAATCCATTCGTGCTACAAACATTATATATAATCCTGCAGCGTGGCTCTACTACGTAAAACGTTAATTTCAACCACGTAAATTTTAAGGAAATGTCGTCAAAGTTACAAGAACGTCCGTGGTTTAATCTTGTTAATACTTTTCGAAATATCATTATCTCGCCATAGTTTCGCCATAGTTTTAGTTAGTTAGGTTCACAATTTCGTATTAAAATGGTCTATTGATTGTTAATGTTTACGTAAAAATAAACAGTGACATAGAAATTAGATATAATGCTCTAAGATTTAATGTGTCTGCTTGTGTGACTGTAATATTAAGTCAGAATTAAAAAGATCGTAGTAGCATTGCCAAGTATGGCAGCGCTGTCGTCGCACCACAAGAAAAAAGCACCGAAGCCTAAATCACGCTATCAAAGTTCCGAAATACTGCGATGGTGGGGGTACTCTATATAGTCTATATAGTCTAATGAAGAAAATGAATATTATGTAGTTTAAGACTGTTAGCAACATTATTATGAGGGATAATAATGCATAAAAATACTTATTTTTTTTTTCAATTAATACAGATAGTTGGTTACAGATATCCACGGGTTAAAGTAACCACTAACCATTAACTGAATTAATAACATATTTCTCATGCTACTAACGTTAAAAGCGAAGTAAAAATAACATCAAATGAATTTAGTATATAATGTATTATTTTTATAATTCTAGGTGTTTCAAAACAAATTTAATTTTGTCGAGTTATAGGACCGTTCCCTTACAAAATGAACAAGCTTAATAAATTAAGATATAATTTAAATATTGCTCATTAAATATTATTTCCTTTACAGTAAATATGAATTTTCCAACGAAAAATTCGAAATTGTTAAATTTAATTCAAGAAAAGTAGCTTATTTGCTTATTTGATTATTAAAATATGTTTTTTAAACTTATTTAGTTTAGAAAAAATATTTTTATAATCAAATCCTATCCTAAAGAATATTAAGGACCATTGATATCTTTTTTTAAGTTGTGCTTTCAAACGTACACACGATCCTGACGATGATTGGATGGTCTTTCCTATAGACATTTATCTTTGGCGTTTTCACCGCTGAGGACTTATATGAAATGCCGTTTATTTATTTTATAGGAATTTTAGTTATTTTATAGGAAAAATGATCTCGGATTCTTTTAACCCACCGTACGAAACACAGCAGCAAATAGTTATTATTTATCGCTGGTATTCAATGAGAACTGGTCTTTCCCAGGTCGAGCCAAACAAATTTGTGCTACAACCATATAATATAGCTGCAGCATGGCTCTACCTCAAAAATAAATAAACTTTTCGATAAATATTACGTTGAAAATAGTTTTTTAAATGAAAATTAGCTGCTGTTTAGAGAAAAGGAGATAAAAGTTGCTATATGTTGGTACTTTTTGATAATATTAAATTTAATTACCAGGCAATAAATTCTTCAAAGGCCTTTTTACTGCCTCTCAGTATTAAATTTTTTTAGTTAACAAAACTAAGTTTGTAACACACCCATGCAAGTACGTTTACTTGGGACAAATAGTCCGACTAGGTAAGTCCAACTTCGACCGAGAGGTCAATCGATGGATTCAACTCGGCTGGGCAGCGTTTGGGAAATTACACACATCTCGTCAGGTTAGCTGACCGACCGTACACCGACATAGCCCAGCGGATTAGTAAGCTGAAGTGGCAATCATCATCATCATTATCATTACAGCCCTTCACAAGTCCACTGCTGAACATAGGCCTCCCCCAAGTAATGCCACAAAGCACGGACCTGAGCCACCTGCATCCATCGACTTCCTGCATGTCTTACCAGGTTGTTACTCCATCTAGTGGGAGGTCGCCCTACACTACGCCTACCGGTACGAGGCTGCTACTCGAGAAAATTTTTGTTCCCCATCGATTATCGGTTCTTAGTGCTATATGGCTGGCCCATTGCCACATCAGCTTACTAATCCGTTGGGCTATGTAGGTCACTCTGGTTTTACTGCGGATATCTTCATTTCTGAGTCTATCACGCAGAGCAACTCCAAGCATAGCCCTCTCCATAGCTCGCTGAGCGACCTTGAGCGTCCTCATACGGCCAGCAGTGAAGGACTACGTCTCAGATCCGTATGTCATCACTGGTAACATGCACTGGTTATACACTTTAGTTTTCAGAGATTGAGGTATACCTGACGAGAAGATGTGTAGTAATTTCCCCAACGCTGCCCAGCCGAGTTGAATTCGTCGATTGACCTCTCGTTCGAAGTTGGACTTACCTAGTCGGACTATTTGTCCCAGGTAAACGTACTCGTCAACAACTTCGAGCATAGTGCTCCCAACAACTACCGGCATAGGTGAGACATGGACATTAAACATGATCTTTGTTTTGTCCATGTTCATCTTAAGACCTATCCGTTGGGAGACACCATTGAGGTCATTGAGCATAGTGCTAAGATCCTCCAGCGATTCTGCCATAAGGACTATATCGTCGTACCTGTACTGTAGCACCGCCCAAATTTCGACGGAATCAAAGGCTTTCTCAGGGTATGTATGTGGTCTATCTTACTGAAGCCTTTTCGGAAACCAGCTTGTTCTGGAGGCTGGAAGTCGTCGAGTCAGCGTGCAAGACGAATCGTAATGACTCTAAAACAGCACGTAGACACGGCTCAGAAGGAAAATCGGTCTGTAGTTCTTCAAGAGAGCTTTGTCGCCTTTCTTAAAGAACAAGACCACCACGCTTCTGCTCCACGCCTCCGGAGTAGTGCCACCATGGAGGACGGAATTGAAGAGCTTCTGAAGGACTTCAAGTACCGGTGTTCCACCCGCTTTCAGAAGCTCCGCTGTAATTCCATCCTCGCCCGGAGCCTTGCCATTTTAAGGTGGTGGAGAGCCATTCTAATCTCGCTCAGACTGTCGTCCGGGATATCATCAGTATAGTGTCGGATAAGACTTGCTCTTGGATTGTTACTCACACCTGCGTGTGGCTCCAACGATAATGTGTACAGCTGCCCATAGAACCTCTCAATCTCACTCAGAATCTCAGGTGTCCCGGAAATGATGTTGCCACACTCAGTCTTCACCTTTGACAGTTGGCTCTTTCTGGCAGACAGATATCTGGCAAAGACTTTGGAGCCCTGGTTCCGCTCAATCGCTACTTCAATACGAGCAGTATTAAGGTTGCGGAAGTCCCGCCGAATGCATTTTGGAGATCTGTCTGTTCAGTTGCCTGTATGCTGTCAGATCTGTTGACGATTGCAGCCTCATCTCCCGTCTAACAGCCATGACATTAACAGTGTGATCGGAGAGTTTTTGTGTTCTTCTGCGACGGGTCTTGCAGAACTTAGCTCTGACCGCATGGACAGTTTCCACGAGCCCGTTATTCATATCGTCCACTGCATTGCAATCTTCTAGGCCCTGAAAGCGGTAACGTAACTCGAGCTGAAAGGTTTCGGGATTCTGGATTAGAGCACGAGGGGGGACGGAGCGTTGACTTCATTAGACGAGACCTCTCCAACTTAACGTTTAGGTTCAGTGTGCCTCTAACCATTCGGTGATCGCCGCCAGTTTTCACCCTTGGGATCACTGAGACATCACTGAACAGTTGGCGTCTGGTCGTCATAATGAAGTTAATCTCATTTTTTTCGAACCGTCGGGGCTTGACCAGGTCCATTACCTGAGGGGTCGCTTCTGCAAGAAAGAGTTCATCATAAAGAGTCCCTCTTTCTCCATAAAGTCGGCTAGCTGATGGCCCCTTCGGTTCCGTTGCCCTACTCCAAATTTTCCTATATTCAGCTCACCGCCTTCTCTTGTGCCTAGTTTTGCGTTGAAGTCTCCCATAAACAACGTGTAGTCGGTTTTGGAGGAATGCATGGCTCTGGAAATATCCTCATACATTTCCTCCACCTCATCATCGGGATGTGCCGAGGTTGGTGCGTAAACCTGTATGACCTTCAGCGAATACCGTTTTGTGATTCTGAGTATCAGGTACGCGACCCTCGTCGACACACTCCTAATCTTTACAACGTTGTTGACGAGAGACTTGTGGAAGATAAATCCGACACCTCCTTGGGACAGATGGTCGCCCTCCCGGTGATAGAACAAGTTGCCGGACTCGAGGATTGCCGTGTCCTCACAGTGACCTGTGCCTCTATAGGTCCCATAGCGGTAATGCCGAAACAGACCGACTCTTCGACCACGTCCAAATGGCTGCAGATTCGTTGCTACAGCAGATCCCCTCCGCAGAGATCGTGATCCTCGGCGACTTTAACGCCCATCACGCCGAATGGCTCGGTTCACGTTTAACCGATCATGTGGGGAGATCTGTTCATGATTTTGCCTTGGCATATGGTCTGACACAACTGGTTACTTCGCCTACGCGGATTCCAGATGTGGAGGATCATGCACCTTCCCTGTTAGACCTTCTGCTGACCTCTCACCCGGACGGATATCAGATTTCCGTCGACGCCCCTTTAGGCTCCTTGGACCATTGTCTTGTCCGGAGTGTGGTGCCACTCACGCTGAAATCGCGGTTGCATTCTGCAGGCTGCCGCCGTGTTTGGCACTATAGGTCAGCCGATTGGGATGGGATGCGGTCTTTCAGGAGGCAAAAGTCATGCAGATCGGTGCGCGCGCATTGCGCCCTCCTTTCTGCCAAGGAGGGTCGCGTTCGTATACGGCTTAGAGATCTCTAGTTAGACCGTGCAGATCGGTGCGCGCGCATTGCGCCCTCCTTTCTGCCAAGGAGGGTCGCGTTCGTATACGGCTTAGAGATCTCTAGTTAGACCGTTAAGCCAGTCCCTAAAAGGTGGGGTTTAGTGGGTAAACGTCTCTACATAACCACGCAGCCGGCTGCAGTGGTAAGCTATGAGCATTCCCCACCTCCCTCCCGCGTTTTCCGGAGCTCTCTTCGGACCTCGGGTAATCCAATAATATGCCAGCGCAACTTATCTACCTCTTCTTCCAGCTCCAGTATCTTCCCGTTAGTCCTCAGGGTGCGTGCGTTATATGTTGCCAGGTCGAGTCGTCGTAGGTGGTAACCGAACCTCCACCGGAGATTATTAGCACCCTCTGTCCCGCCGTTACCATGGTCGTCAAGTGGCAATGGGCCGCCCATATTGCTCGATGACCGACAGCCGGTGGGGAAAAAGGGTTCTTGAGTGGCAGCCTCGTACCGGTAGGCGTAATGTAGGGCGACTCCCCACTAGATGGAGTGACGCCCTGGTAACACATGCAGGAAGTCGATGGAAGCAGGTGGCTCAGGACCGTGTTTTGTGGCATTTCTTTGGGGAGGCCTATGTTTAGCAGTGGACTTGTGAAGGGCTGTAATGGTGATGATTGGCTTTTCTCTCGGATTAAAGGACAGTAAGTTGTTGTGCTCATATAATAACAATTATGTGCTACTGAGGTTATAAGAGAATAGAACAGTCAATATAAAGCCTTTTTTAATAATTGTTTTAATTAAAATTGCCGTTAAAATTAAATAGTTGAAATGTTGAGTTTCATTTCACTTTATTTAATAATGACTACAAAACTATATACTTTTGTGTCCTTTTCAATTAATTCAAACAACTTATCACATGAACAAGTGATTTCACTACATAGCCTACGAATCACAAAACATAAAATAAAAAAAACCCAGGTCATGCAAAAATATGATTTTTTGACATTCACGTATCAAATGTTTAAATAAAATAAAATACTCTGTGTAATTCGCTTTTTTCTTAGTTATCTTTTATCTCAGTTAACGTTTTTTGATGTAAATTTTGCTAAGTACACTTATCGGCGTCCGTATTTTAATAAAATTTGCTTTAACAAAATACGACGCTCATCATGAGGGAAATAAGGTTTTGGCATTTTGTAAAAGTTTTTACATCAACGTACGTAGCTCCCTATATAAAAATATTTTTAGAGAGCACATTTTTTCTTCTCAATCGTAACTTGTTTTTAAATCATAAACAATTGTATAAAATTCGGTGACGGTGACCAGTATTAACGGAGCCCAACCATCTGAGTTGGACAGAATTTTAGTCTACGTGTGTGTGTGCAAACACAAGTACACTCTCTGTTTCATCACTCTCATAGTCAAAATAGACAGCAAAGAGACACGACCGGATAAAGATCAGGCGCAGGACCAACGGATTTACGTATTTCCCGAGATACGGCGTTTATATTCGCCAACCATCAATTTCCTGACTTCAGGCTGCTACTGAGATTTTTTTAACAGAAAACCCCCCCTTAACTGATTTTTGCCTGATCTGGGATTCGTAACCGGCCTCGAATTCGAACCCAGGACTATATGAGCAGGCGCGCTGACAACTATTAGACTGATGAGGCAGTCTACTACTGTCTTTCTGGTAGATAGAATATAATTTAGTAAAAGGAAGGGAAGAGCCGTTATTCTAGTAAGTTTGGGAGACCCAGGTTTCACGCCTACACATCAACTACAGGACAGGATGTGTTTGCACCTATATAGTCTCGTTAAGCCTCATAGCAGAGTTAAAAATACTATTGTTCGACTTTTGGTCAAAATTCGACTGTAATTTATTAATTTATTCAGTTATTTTATTAAGAAAAGCGTATTTCATTTTCAATTGTATATTAAACACAGATATAATATGCGAAATGTTAAAAAAATTATGTATTTTGCTTTGGTATACACTCCACAGATTTTTGAAAAATAACATTTGAGATTAAACAAATTTAAGGCTGTATGGCTTAGTTCCTTTGCCTGCTCTCTCGAGCGAATAATAAAAACAACAACAACAACATTAAACAAATTTAAATAATAATTACTTGTTGGCAACATTTTGTTATTCCTTCACGACAATCTCTAACTCTGTGAGCTCGGTGCAACTATTTTTCCACAAATTATTATGGCATTATGAACGTAGCCATTTAATGTTTTATTTAATTTAATTTAATAAAATATAAATTTTAGCTTTTCGCCTTCTTTATAAACTTAAACTATGCCTAAGATCACACTCTTCCGTACACGTAATAAGCTTAAAAAGGGATACAAATATTTTTCCTTGCGTATTATTATAAACATTACAATGAAAAAACTTACTTAAGAGGCAATTCATGTCGATTTCCATATCGTCATAATGCCGGTTAGTGATATATATTTATGAATTGAAAATTTTTAATACTAAAAATATATTAACTTGATGAAGCACATTAGAATATTCTTCTTACTATTTAAATTTTTAAGGTGTTTTTACCCTATTTTTACTCATTTCATTCGATAATTTGATTTTACCTTAAATACTTAGAAACACAAACCATTGTGTATGCTAAGCAGATAATAAGGTTTTCTGTAGATCCCTTATTTCTATTATACCAGAGCCAAGCAATAAGAGAAGTAATTCGAAGATTCCCAATATAATAAATTAAGGGACTAATATCTTTTATTAGTATTAACCGGCTGTGAGAAACACGTTTATTACTACCGTAACAGTAAAGGAAAATCCTTGTGGGCTTTTTAGGTTATAGTACTCATTTTTTATAGAATGAGGGTGACAAATGTGTACACCTTCCATCGATCGTCGATCGTAAGTGAATGCTGTGACCTTTAGACATCTTCATCAATCCTCGATTAAGAATCAAATTAGAGATGCGTTGTCACCCTTGAGGACTAAAATGGAACGCCTCGTTTCCACTAAAAAGAGTCTCCGTTTCTATACACTCACCATGCGAAACACAGAAGCATTAATCTGCTATTTCATGTCGGTATTCTGTGAGAGCGTAGTCCTACCCCGGTCGAGCCGATCGATTCGTGCTACAAACATTATACATAATCCTGCAACGTGGCTCTAATATGTAAAACGTAAATTTCAACCACGTAAATTTTAAGGAAATGACGTCAAAGTTACAAGAACGTCCGTGGTTTAATCTTGTTAATACTTTTCCAAATATCATTATTTTCGATAGATGGCGTAATATTCTATCAATAGTACAGAAATTCTCTCATCAGTATTCGGAAGGTTTCGCCATAGTTTTAGTTAGGTTTACAATTATATATTAAAATCTTCTATCGATTGTCAATGTTTACGTAAAAAATATACAGTGACATATAAATAAGATATAATGCTCTAATTTATAATGTAAATATAAATTTGTATTGTTCAAACTTCATTTCACTTGTTCCGTGTGTAACTCGAACGTGCGGTCTTGCAGCGCCGTTGCGCCGTTGTTAAAGACTTAGCCGATGTACTTTCTAGCCGATCATAGTGTACATAACATCATCGTCGTAATCATCATTACATCAAATCAACCTAAATTTCCGCAAAACGCAGTCCTAAGTAGCCACATCCATCAACTTGCTACTTTTTTATCAGGTAACCGCACCAAGTGGAGCGGTTAAAAAAAGACAAACACACAAATAGATTGTCTGGTTCAGAGTGATTAACTTTTTTATGGGTTTTTATTATATTTTCGTTTCGTTATATGCGATTTTTAGTGAAAATTATTTCTATCGTAATTAATACAAAAGCATTCCCGAAGTTCAAAATCAATGTAAAAACTCAATCATAGCTCTGACAAACCTCTTAAATTGAAAACAAAATTTAAAAATCAGGTACCGGTCGTCTACTTCATAATACAATTAATAACATACATAATACGTTTTACGTTTTACGTGGTAGAGCCACGCGCCGATGCCTAAATCACGCTATCAAAGTTCCGAAATACTGTGCTCAATATAGAACAGCTCTGGACTAATAAAAAGAGCGTTGACCGCTCTTAACATAACAACTTGACCGGTGGGAGATTTTCCCTTTTCCTTTCACAGTCAAACGGCGATGACATGGCCGCCACACAAAGAATCGTGTAAAATGAAGTACATAGCAACGTTCTGATTTTGACATGTTGATTAATAATGGTTGAGAAGTACGACCTAGGATAAACTTTATTGGAAACTCTTAAAACTTTTGTATAATTTTAGCTTCGAATTATTCTTTGACAACAAATTGTTTTTGTAAAAGAATTCTACTGATTTTAAATAAAATTACCAGCGCTTAATTTCATTACAATTTAACTGGCTTGTTAGGAACATTGAAACGTTTGCATTGCGCTACCAATTGCTTCTTTTAACACCAAACTATGTAATTAGGTCAGCTTTTATTACAATTTATTGGTAAGTTGGCTAAAGTTAAGTGAGCGTTTTTGCTCCTTGTGCATTCAATTTAATATAATTTAATAAAAGATTAAAGCATAGTTAATTTTGTAAATCCAATGTGCCTAATCATGTGTGTAGTGTCGTCTTTGCAGTAAATGTTTCTTTCTTTCTTTTTTCTTTTCAATTTGCTAAAATAACGTAAATAACAATAAAGTTCAAGTCAAGAGAAGGTCGCGTAATTTATTTTTAGGAATTAAATTATTAGAAACTTTAGATCGTTATTCGCGATAACGTGTTAACACTCAAAAACCCCAGATCTACTATACTACTCTAAATATCTCTATAAATTTAGTCTCAATATATGATAAATTATTTGACAAACACTTTATAGAATATCCATAGAATAACGCCGCCGCTGCGAATTGAGTGTGAATTTAAAATATTTAAATGGAGTCCACACTGCGATGCGTTTGCATAAAATTTCAAACAATAGAAAATTTAATCTGGTATTGAAAAAACTGATAATACGAATAAACGAATTTTCAAAATTTATACGAGGTAGAGCCACGCCGCAGCAATTATTGTTGTAGCTTACATGGTTCGGCTCGACCGGGGAAAAAACAACGCTCTCACAGAATACCAGAGTGAAATAGCTGTTTAAGCTGCAATGTTTTGTATAGTTAGTGTAGAGAAGCGGACACCTTATCTTTATTATCACCTATTTCGATTTCTAATATAAATATAGATAGTAGGTACCTGTGGATCACAAAATCCATTTACCATCATGTAGATTGTGTGATCGTTTTTCATCGTTATTCTATATAAAAAAAACTCACAATCTGAATAACATGGAAAGTTTATAATATTGTTCCTGATATTATCGACAAAAGTAATTTTTGCTGTGTCTCATATATATATATATATATATATATATATATATATATATATATATATGGGACACAGATTATAATAACGCACATGGACAAATATCTATGGCTGGAACAATTGTCCGTAGGTTGTTCAAACTTCATTTCACTTGTTACGTGTGTAACTCGAACTTGCGGTCTGCGTGTCTAACATCATCGTCGTAATCATCATTACATCACATCAACCTAAATTTCCGCAAAACGCAGTCCTAAGTAGCCACATCCATCAACTTGCTGCTTTTTTTATCAGGTAACCGCACCAAGTGGAGCGGTTAAAAAAAGACAAATACACGAATAGATTGTCTGGTTCAGATTGATTAACTTTTTTATGGGTTTTTGTTATATATGCGTTTCGTTATATGCGATTTTTAGTGAAAATTATTTTTATCGTAATTAATACAAAAAGCATTCCCGAAGTTCAAAATCAATGTAAAAACTCAATCATAGCTCTGACAAACCTCTTAAATTGAAAACAAAATTTAAAAATCAGGTACCGGTCGTCTACTTCATAATACAATTAATAACATACATAATACGTTTTACGTTTTACGTGGTAGAGCCACGTTGCAGTTATATTAGTAGTATAGTTGTAGCACGAATGGGTCGGCTCGACCGGGGAAGGACCACGCTCTCACAGAATACCAGCGTGAAATAGCAGCTTAATACTGCTGTATTTCGTATGGTGAGTGTAGAGAACCGGATACCCTTTTTACTGGAAACGAGGCATTCCATTTCAGTCCTCACGGGTGACAACGAATCTGCATTTTGATTTGTAATCGAGGATAGATATGGATGTCCATGGGCCGCAGCAACCACTTAACATCAGGTGGAATGTGTGATTGTTTGTCACCCTATCCTATAAAAAAAATACAAATAAATTAATTGACATATCTGCGCTTCGTTTAAAACAATTTTTAGTGGAATTTATTATTATCTTAATTAATTCAAAACACGTTTCCGACATCTGAAAACGTATATGTGTAATGTATATGTATACGTGTATGTATAACGTGTGACGTAATAAGTTAAAGCTTTACCCTAACAAGCCTTTTAAACTACAAACTTTATTAAAATCAAATACTGGACGTCTAACGCCAACCCTAAAAAAGAGTACATATCATAAGTACCTATACATAAATTATAAATAAATAAATACATAGGTATGTATTATTAATATTAAACAGTTTTAAATAAAAAAATATAGAACTTGTTACAGATTAAATTGAAGCTGGTATGTCCACTTTGTCAGTTCCAGGAAAATTGATCTCTAATTCCGTTGTACAGTTTAACTTTTGTACCATCATAAATTTTTTATTTTTTTATATTTCGAAAGCAAATGTTTAAATTTGTAATTCTATCATCGTTGCGCGTATGTACTTGCTGATTTAAATTGTTTTTTTTTTCAAGTGAATTCCATTGTAACTCTATTGAGAAATAAATTCTTAAACCATAAACTTTATCGCCTATCGTGCAATGCTAAAAAGTATGGACGGCGAAATCAATGTTAAATTTAGGAGTAAGTACTCGGAAAACGGCATAATGATTTGACAGTGAGTTTTGATAAATCTTACTAAAATGAAAGCTCAGTCCGCATAATGTAAGTGTTTTAATGATTTTTATGAAAAATAGTATTTACTTAGTTTCCGCATAATACCAATCAACGATAATTACATTACAATCAGTTTTAGCGTAGTTCAGAGTTAGCAGTTGCCTATGTTAATTCAGGTATGTTATATTTGATTGTGGGATCCGAATTATTAACAACTTGAATATCATTGTGATTATTTTATTGTAATAACTACGATATTTGTTTTATACAGAAACACAAAGCGACGAGCAGCCTAAGATTTGCTTGAAGATGATAAAAAAGTATCCGATAGCGACAAAGCAATCTGTGAATTTTTGGACGTAGATGCATTTGAAATACCTGGGGATACTACTCTCAAGCATATTATACAGAATCTCTACGAAATGTTAGGATTGGTCGATGCTAACAATAAATATTTTCAAAAACATTTTTGAGCCTGTTAACAATTTTAAACGTAATGATATTTATGTAAAATAAGCTCAATTTTTCTCTCTAATACCTGTTTAATACGATGGAAATGCTATAAATAAACCCAGATCTAAATTTGCACCCCAAACCTTTAATCAAATTGGCAACATTTTGCTCTGTTTTTAAACAAATTATTTGTTGGATAGAGTCATTCACACCATCACAACCTAGGAACAATTTATTTAGGGAAAGATCGAAGACCCAATCATTAAAATCGTTATTGACCAACACAATTCAAAAGCAGTGCTTTTCCGTGGAAGAAAGTAATGGCTTGTTTTTGGTTAATGCTGAACCCATACATACATATACATAGTAGATCCATGCTGGAGTAATAATTAGTAGTATAATTGTAGCACGAGTGTGTCGGCTCGACCGGAGAAAGACCACGCTCTCACAGAATACCAGCGCAAAATAGTGTGTATTGTGATTAGGTATTTGTTTTATTCATATCAATTAAATACAATTTATGCACTCATTTGGCAACCAAAGTAATGATTGATATTACCAACCATCATTACTCTAGAGCAAAATATTATTCAAGAATTGAGCAGGGGGTTGATATTTTCTTGGTATCGGGCCCAACTTAAATACCATATTATGGTCATAACATGGGCGCAACAACCTATAGTTCTGGGCCTAACAACACAATTACAACGATATTTTTTATTGCCTCCCTCCTAATTTCTGACTCATCAACCAAAATGTATATACAAAATAAGTTTTACTACTAATATGGCGGCTATGTATTCTCCCTCTCAAGAGCCATACATTTTCAGAATGTAGTAAATGTAATTCACTAATCAGTAATCAACTCCTGTTCGACCTCCATGCAAACTTCAACAACATAATTACCGATCGCACGTCTGACGCCTATCTATTTTAATTTTTTTTTGCGTGGCACAATGTTGATTGGCCAATGAGAGTACAATAGTATTGTTATTTTTAATGAATACACATGATTTTACTGTACTCCAGTTCCTTGTGGTATATACTAATCTTGGGTACATTTTAAATTATTAACTTTTTTATAATATATTTGAGTTTATGACAACTTTTGAAATACTGTTAAATGTAAGAGGTATTGTGCGATTGGCCAAAATTACAGGAGTCCAGACACAGCAAATTAATAAAAAATACGTACAAAGCTTAAAATCTAAAAAGTCTTTCTTTATTTTGACTCCAATATTCAGAAGTGTCCGTTACTATCTAATGAATGTTATCTAATGTATAATTAAGGATAAGAATTTTAGTAATTGTCAAATTTATATTGGTTCTTAGGCGAGATTTAACAATTTCCTTTAAAACCAAACTTAAAAACTGGCTACTATTAAAATGTGTTTATGACGTAAAACAATTTTTAACTGAATAGAATTTTCTTGCCTAAATTTGAAATTATTGTATCCTTTTAGATTATTTTTTGTGTAATGTTCTGTAGATTTTGACTCTTTTGACATTCTAACTTTTACTATTGATTGACAAGACGATTGTAATTTTAATTTCATTTGATTTAATTGAATAATGCATATTTAATTTTTTTGCATGAAATGATGATTGTAATTTTAACATTTTTAATTTATATTTATTTGTTTTAAATTAATCAATGTACACGGCAATGTCTTTTCATTTAATTAATAATTTTCGCATGCCAGATGTAGTAAACACGTGGACTATATACCTACAATATGCAAAATTTGTCACCTCTGAAGTACCATGTTTAAACGAATAAATGATATTATTATTATTAAAGTGACAATAAATTGGAGATTGTACTAAAAACTAAAATTGTACTTAAATATACTTATCGCTAACACAAACACGAGAATGGTAATATTCTATGTGGTAGAATAGTCTATATGTGGTGGATGTTTTTTTTATATATGATAGGGTGACAAACGAGCATACAGTCCACCTGATGGTAAGTGGTTGCTGTAACCCATAGACATGTACATCTATCCTCGATTACGAATCAAAATGCAAACGCGTTGTCACCGATGAGGACTAAGCTGGAATGCCTCGTTCCCAGTAAAAAGGATCTCCGGTTCTCTACACTCAACATACTAAATACAACAGCATTAAGCTACTATTTTACGCAAGTATTCTGTGAGAGTGTGGTTCTTCACCGGTCGAGCTGACTCATTCATGCTACAATTATACTACTAATATAACTTCAGCATGGCTCTACCAGGTATAAAAACGTTATGAAAACGTTTACTTCTCATTTGTATAGTAACAAAATATTAGAAGACATCTATGTTAAAAACCAAAATAAAACAGTCCAAAAGTAGTGTAAAATACAATAATATCTTTAAATTATTGTATGTAAAGTTGTATGTAAACTTACATACAACAACTTTATATACAAGAATTTAAAGCAATTATTGTATTTTAAACTACTTTGTCAAGTTTCAATAAAATCATTTCAATAGAAATTTTTTTAATCTTTAAAATGCCATTCTCTAAAATTCGTCTTTTGCAGTTGTCCGTATGTACGTTGAGGCCGTGGCTATAGAAGTATTTCCCATCGTTTCCTCTTACAAAATAAGCAGTCAAAAGTGGAATCCTCACACTTTTTCTCGGACAACGTTTAGATAACAAATATTACGAAAATCCCACAGGTAATCTAACCATTGATTCTGAACAAAATCATCATCTTCCTTATCATCATGAACGTCCTCCCTTTATACAGCCCTAGAACTTGGTCACATGAAGGTATAGGAATCAAAAAGCAATCAGCACTAACAACACAGAAAACAGTACGTAGATAGGCCATGGATCGTCGTTTGTTTTAAATTACTGTTTTTTTTTAATTATTTGTTTATTGTTGTACTGCGGAATCTAATATTATAAAACGTACTATCTAATCTCTAAGATTTTTATTTTATCTCACACCACTACTGATGGAGAAGTATTTTTATTCTTTGTCACGTGTTTTTATAAGAGAGTCCACCTCGTGAACTCGAATCCCGAATCATTTTTCGTAATTGCCGAGTGATGATAGTCGTTTAAGTCAGCTTTTTTTCTCGGAATAATGGTAGGAGGGAATATTATTAAAGCTCCCAAGTTTTTGATTTATCAAACAGTGATTTGCTTTTAAAAAACGTGCGACCATTATTTGCTTTTTATTTCACCCACCTTTTTATGTATTTTACGTACAAAATTTTTGTTAATGTTTTGTGACATTTTTCTACCTGTCTATGCTTTTACCTGTTGAATTATGGATTCTTTAAATATAGCTTTTTCCTTATTGTTATACGCTAGGATGGCCACGCTGAACTTAAAGACTACATTTCCAATAAAATATACTTGCTTCTCAAAATACTTATATTAAGATGAAAAATGTAATCTTCCAACTAGGTATTACGTATTAGAGCCATGCTGCAGTTATATTAGTAGTATAGTTGTAGCACGAATGGGTTGGCTCGACCGGGGAAGGAGTACGCGCTCACAGAATACCATTATAAAACAGTAGCTTAATGCTGCAGTATTTCGTATGTTGAGTGTATGTGTAACCGGCGACCCTTTTTACTGGAAACGGGGCATTCCATCTTAGTCCTCACGGGTGACAACGCATCTGCATTTTGATTCGTAGTTGAGGATAGATGTAGATGACAATGGGCCACATCAACTACTTACTATCAGGTGGACTGTGTGCTCGTTTGTCACCCTATCCTATATAAAAAGTTAAGGTTTGTAAGTGCTAAAGCTATACTACAGCTATATTATGGTTCTAGCTAGTGTAGTGTTGCAGTTTTTATGTATAAATAAATATAAGGGGTAATAAATACAGAGCTACAGTACATATTAGGTATAGGTACATTATATGAATACTTAGTAATTAGTAAATTATCATTAAAGGTATAAGTTAAATTTATGATTAGTAATATAACACTAAATTAGATAATTTTAAATAAAGATATACATGTTCAATTATTTATACTATATACTACTATTATATTACTATTTTGAAATTCCCTAATGTCTCTAGGTAACGTAGTGGTGGAGTTATGTTATTCCAGAAGTGGATAGCTGCGAAGGAAAACACGCGTGAGATACTTATTGTGTTCCCGACATCAGTCTAGTTTACAGTCCAAATACTTTAGATTTTTTAGTTTTCAAAACACAGAATAGAACACACGCAGAGTGGAGTTTGCGTCTAGCAGCTATCTTAATGATGTTATTATCATTAATGAATAGGCTTACATGACCTCATGATGGTACATCAAAACAGAACCTTGCACAATCATTTTGAATCCGTTAAATAAGGCTTTCTGTGCGTGCAAACAGACATGGCCCGTACAGTGTCAGAATAATTAAGTGTTGATAGTACAAGTGCGTCATATAACCTCATGTAATTCGATACTCAGATATTCACGTATCTTGCACTAGATTTTGAATCGATAGAAGCAGTTACAGTACCAGCAATGTATTCTTCGAATCTGAGGTCAGGGCTAATTATAATTCATAGATTATGCGTCTTTTCCACTCTTTGTAAAATAATTTCTTTTATCTAACTTTTGTATTGAAATAATTATCTTTTTCTATTTGTTGTTGTAGTACCACAAATTAAAAACTACGTCTTTGACGTATTCAACACTAGGGAATTTTTTTTGACCACGTCAGTACTCTACCGAGATCTTCATGAGGTCCCGTATAGCTTCCACAGTATTTTTGATCTTGAAAGAGATGTAAATTTGAGTATCGTCTGCATATACTGAATGACCTTTTTTACCATCTGTAAAAAAACCGGTGTAACATATAAACGGAGTAGAAGCTTGTGGTACTGATACTTTACAAACAATAACGCAAATTTTTTTTAATTAATATACATATACATAAATACTCACGCCTGTCACCCAGAGGGGTAGGCATAGACTACGGACTTCCATTTGGCACGATCCTGACATACCTCTTTCGCCTCCTTTACATCCATATATCTACGCATACATGCTGGTCGGTTAAGGGTACTTCTAACGTGGCCCCTTTTCAAAATATCCCCAATTTGGTCGATAAACTTTTTTCTAGGGCGTCCCTTCCCGACTCGGCCGTTCACATCTGCCATATAAATTTGCTTTGTCACTCTTTCCTCATTCATTCTTTCTACATGACCAAACCACCGATGCATTCCTTTCTTAATCCTGGTCACAACATCATCTTGCGTACCACATTTTTATTTTGAATTAAATAAATAAATTAATTAAAATCTATCGAAATTCAAATCATATCCGCTCAACTTTACGAACGGCAACAAAATAGTAACTTTAGTAGGCATCTTTGACTTTTTCACTTTGTAGGATCACAAGCTAGGGTCCTTGGATGATCTAAACGATTCACAATCGTACCCGGTAGGTGGCGCTACTATAGAGATCCAGTAATGTGCGTGCAAAGCCGAAACGGATCGCTAGTCTTATATATCAAAATCAATCGCAGTCCGTCAGTTTCGCCAAAACTGGAAAACGGCTTGAACGATTTTGATGATTTTTTGAGTGTATTTGAGTGGTCCTTGAATGTTTTAAAACTCTATTGGACCCGGTAGGTCACGCTGCTATCGAGATCCAGAAATTTGCGTGCGAAGCCGGAGGGAATCGCTAGTCTTATATATGAAAATCAATTGCTGTCCGTTAGTTTCGCAAAAACTGGAAAACGGCTTGAACGATTTTGATGATTTATTTGAGTGTATTTGACTGATCCTTGAATGTTTTAAAAACTCTATTGGACCCGGTAGGTGGCGCTGCTGTCGAGATCCAGAAATGTGCGTGCGAAGCCGGAGCGGATAGCTAGTCTTATATATCAAAATCAATTGCTGTCCGTTAATATCACTAAAACTGGAAAACGGCTTGAACGATTTTGATAATTTATTTGAGTGTATTTGAGTAATCCTTGAATGTTTTAAAAACTCTATTGGACCCGGTAGTTGGCGCTGCTGTCAAGATCCAGAAATGTGCGTGCGAAGCCGGAGCGGGTAGCTAGTCTTATATATCAAAATCAATTTCTGTCCGTTAATATCACTAAAACTGGAAAACGGCTTGAACGATTTTGATGATTTATTTGAATGTATTTGAGTGATCCTTGAATGTTTTAAAAACTCTATTGTACCCGGTAGGTGGCGCTGCTGTCGAGATCCAGAAATTTGCGTGCGAAGCCGTAGGGAATCGCTAGTCTTATATATGAAAATGAATTGCTGTCCGTTAGTTTCGCCAAAACTGGAAAACGGCTTGAACGATTTTGATGATTTATTTGAATGTATTTGAGTGATCCTTGAATGTTTTAAAAACTCTATTGTACCCGGTAGGTGGCGCTGCTGTCGAGATCCAGAAATGTGCGTGCGAAGCCGGAGCGGATAGCTAGTCTTATATATCAAAATCAATTGCTGTCCGTTAATATCACTAAAACTGGAAAACGGCTTGAACGATTTTGATGATTTATTTGAATGTATTTGAGTGATCCTTGAATGTTTTAAAAACTCTATTGTACCCGGTAGGTGGCGCTGCTGTCGAGATCCAGAAATGTGCGTGCGAAGCCGGAGCGGATAGCTAGTCTTATATATCAAAATCAATTTCTGTCCGTTAATATCACTAAAACTGGAAAACGGCTTGAACGATTTTGACGATTTATTTGAGTGTATTTGAGTGGCCCTTGAATGGTTTAAAAACTCTATTGGACCCAGTAGGTGGCGCTGTTTTCGGGATAGAGAAATCCCACGTGCGAAGCCCGTTATCTTGTGTGAATATTGTTTTGAAGTTTAATTTAAAGCTGAAATTATACAAAAGTTTCTAAGAGTTTCCAATAAAGTTCAAGGCAGGTCGTGCTTCTCAACCATTATTAATCAGAACGTCAAAATCAGAATGTTGCTACCTCATTTTGCACGTTACTTGGCAATGCTGCTTCAATTTAAACCTTACTTAATCTTAGAGGCACACACGCAGACATTTGTATATTTTTCACGTATTAACAACTGATATAAGATTTTAATATGAACTCAACTAACTAAAACTATGGCAATACTTTTAAATACTTATGAGAGAATTTGTGTAAAATTCATGTGATATTACGACATCTATTGGAAATCGTGAAATTCGGAAAAATATCTATATAATTAAAACACGAACTTTCTTGTAACTTTAACGTCGATTTCTTAAAATTCATTAGTATTATAACTTAAAAAGCACACAGGAATACCTATTCCCCTTAACTATTACGGTAGTAATAAACGTGTTCCTTACAGCCGGTTAATACTAATGTAAGATATTAGTTCCTTAATTTATTATATCGGGAAACTTCAAACTACTTCTCTTATTGCTTAGCTCTGGTATAATAGAAATAAGGGATATACCCTTAACCTTATTACCTGCTTAGCGTACATAATGGTTTGTGTAACATATTTTCTTAAGTATTTATGGTAAAATCAATTAGTCAATTGAGAAAAATAAAGAATAAAAGGGACAAAATGCCTTTATAACTTTATTGGTAAGTAGAATATCTAATTGCTTCATCTAGTTAATATATTTTATTATTAATATTTTTCAATTCACAAAGTTGTAAAAGTTACTGGCTTTGCAACTATATGAGAGCCGGCAAATATTGCCTCTTACGTAAGTTTATTTCATTGTTATCTATATATTAACACGTAAGGAAAAACTGTATTTGCCTTTTTAAGTATATTATGCGCGCACGGTGGAGTGTGAAGTCTGGAATAGTTTAAGTTTATATGAAGAAAGAGAAGGAGAGCGAAAAGCTAAACTGTATATTTATTATGGGTTACAAATCTATGAAATGAAATAAAGTGAAATATAATTTAGTTACGATCATACTTCCAATGTCACCCATAATATTATGTGGTCAAACAGTTGCGCATGGTGCGCAGTGCAGAGATTGTTGTGAAAGAATAGCAAAATGTAACTAACATGTAATTACTTTTTAATTTTGTGTAATTTACAATATTCCTTTCGCAGAAGTACGGAAAAAAGAGTTTTTTTTTAAATATTGAGTTTCAGTTCAGCTGATGATCTTCTTGTTTACCTAACACACCGATGAGCCCACGTGGTCGAGGTCAAAGGCGAAGCCCTGGCGGTTAGTTTGGAGATAGCAAAGGTCTTCGATCGGTTTGGCAGAAGTGCTTCTTTCGAATCTTCCTTCCTATTAGCTTCTCAAGAAATTGTGCAATTAGATCACCAGTTTTCTGGCTGACCGGAAAATTAGGGTAGACGGTGCATGATCCGACTACAAGCCTATTAACGCTGGTGTTCCACAAGGCTGCGTGTTGTCACCAACGTTCTTTCTTCTAGCGCTTCCATCTATGCTATTTAGACAACTTCAATAAAAGAGCCTGCAATTTTTAAAGACCAGCAATCTATGAAACTATGAACAACTGCAAAAAAAAGCTTTTTTTGCAGTTGTTCATAGGCAGCCGTTGTCACTTACTATCAGGTGAACCGAATGCTCGTTCTACATCTCGCACTAACGCGTAGAGTGTATTCGTAATGTATTTTTATTTGTTTTGGAATAACCATAGGATTAAATGATATTAATTCGAAAACCCTTTATTATGTTTATTTTAAGTTCACTAAAAACCAAAAAACCAACCCAACAGTATTCAATAATAAATATTATATAATTATAATATCACCGTTTGGGTTTAATAGTGCTCTGTTTTTGTTTTTGTTGTCGTGTAAAAAATCTCTAAAGAAAACCGAATGAAACTTTATTTAAATCTGTTGATATAGACACATTTATATACATATATATATATATATATATATATATATATATATATATATATATATATATAATTATATTTGAGATAAACGTTACAATCACGTTAAATATTTAAAGAACAAACATTATATATTTAAGCAACGGAAACTATAAAATATTACTCCACAAATTATAATGACCCCTTTATAACACTTCAAATCTAATATTTAAAATCAGTCTTTTTCCAATTCTAACCCCCAGAACTCAAATAACACAATCTATAAAATAAATCTTAAATATTTTTAAAGAAACAAACATTTAGAATTAAAGCAGAAAGAATTATTATAAAAGACAATTTTTCAATTTCTTTAGAGAAATATCGTAGGTTTTTTTTTTAAATTTCGGGTTTTTCTTTTATAAATTTATAATACTTGTTTTTCTTTACATTTTATAGTTTCTAAGGATATATACTAAAATATTAGTATTTTAAATACTTAAATCGATACGTCAAGCTACAAAGGCTGAAAAGAACGTCAGGGCACTAAATTATGATCAATGTATTCAAAGTAGCTAAATTTAATCAAAATGCCCCGTTACTAACACAAGATTTAGTAGTCTAGAAGGCAATATTTTTATGATATAGTATTTGAATTGTCATAAAAAATCCACGTACTAGATTCAAGTAACATCGAAATCTGAAAAGAACAATAAAACAATTACAACATCTAGTTCTAATTAGCCAAAAGTGCTAAGCAGGCCGCATGGGCATAGTGTGTAGCGAGCGTTCGTACATATGGGTGAGTGGGTATTCACACACGCACGCTCTCAGGTGCTCACATGTGTGTGCGTACGTTTTTTTATAGAAAAAGATTAACAAACGAGCACACAGTCCACCTGATGGCAAGTGGATGCTATGGCCATTATACATCTAATCTATTTAAAAATGTAAATGCGTTACTACTCGTAAGGAATATGATGGAACGCCTCGTTTTCAATAAAGAGGGTATCCAGTTATCTACACACACCATACGATATACAGCGGCATTGAGCTGCTATTTTACGCTGGTATCCTGTGAGGGCGTGGTCCTTCCCCGGTCGAGCCGACTCATTCGTACTACATCCATAATGTAGCTGCTGCAGGGCTCTACCACATTGTAATGTGCATGCATTCAATGCACTAAGCTACTGCACAAAAATTGCACTAAGCTTCTGAGTTGCGAAGGCTGTTGTAAGCAAAAATTTATGATAGAAACTAGTCAAGATAGCTTTCTACAATCTTTATCATAATAGAAAACAATATATTATCTGAACGTCATGTCACGTGACATTCACGTTACTTTGCGTTGTATTTAAAATCTGTTTAGTCATTCAAGCCCGAAGAGGGCATTACAGTATGCTAAATGCATGCGTTTTAAATTTATTAATAGATATAGTAACTAGTAAAAACAAACACACACACCTAAACATGGCATTTACTATCCCACAGATACTACGCTGTTTTCCGAAATGGAAAGTAGCCTGTGTGTTATTTCAAGACTTAAAAAATAATTTTATAATGATTCTTCCAGTCATTTTTGCATTAAGAGGTAATTACAGAATTGCGCTATAGTTTACCGTATAGTAGCGGTGTAAGAATATCCCCCACCCTATATCATTCCGTGGGTAGATATCGTAAGAGGCGACGGAGAGAAACAAATCAGGAGATGGGTAACAGCCTATTTCTAATAACGAATAAAAATAACAAATAGAGGTTGCCAGCCCGCTTGCCAAGCGTCGCAACTATCTCCACTATGAGGCAATCTGTGGGAAGGCCTATGTTCAGCAGTGTGTTTTAAATAGACTGTTAACGTAACGGTAACGAACACCAAAAGTTATATTACTCTTCAGTTTATAAAATATATCTATGCCAACCAACAAAACCTGTTTAGCATTTATAATAATATTAAGGAATAGACAGCATGTAGTATTTGTAACTAAATAATATACGTTTTTATATTATTCATTGGTCGCCAACTTACTATTTTTTAATTGCGATATTGGGCCGAGCTTTTTTTACCAACTTTAAAAAAGAGGAGGTATTCAGTTCGATTGTATGTTTCTTTTTTATGTGTTACCTCATAACCCTTCACAGAGAAAACCGATTTTGATGATTCTTTATTTATCTGATAGCTGGTGTTTCTCAGGTGGTCCCATACAAATTTCATTACGATGGGGTTAGTAGTTTTTGAATTTTCTTTAATAATGCGCATTTATTAATTGATTACGAATACATTGATTTGGTCGTATTGAAGTCGGTTGTACAAAATTTTTAATTTTACCACTCATTGTTTCCTAACAATAACATTATTTAAAAAGGCCTATAGAAAACTATAGTAGCCAATACATAATACTGTAGAATTAACTAACATTTTTCAAATTAATGTAACCATTTTGCATTACATATTAAAATAATTCTCAAAATGAAGAATTTAGTATTAAATAATTCTGCTTACAACCTCAAGTATATAACGAGAACAAATTTAAATATGTAAATGCAGAGAGAAATTGCGCCGAGGTGTATCAGAGTGATGGTTCACAAATTAAATTTCACGCCCGCGACAAGGAACGAACTCAAACGATGTGCTCCAGTATGATGCGGAACAGGGATTACTTGCAAATAAGGTACAATATCATATCATCACGTGTTTAAGAAAAGTATATTATAAATATGTATAAAAAGCTACAAATATGGAAAAATTATCATCATCACCATGATGATAATCATCATTACAGTCTTTCACAAGTTCACTGCTGAACATAGGCCTTCCCTAAGTAATGCCACAAAACACGGTCCTGAGTCACCTACATTCATCGACTTCCTGCATGTCTTACCAGGTCGTCACTCCATCTAGTGGGGGTTCCCCTACACTACGCCTACTAGTACGAGGTTCTTCGAGCTATATGGCCAGCCTATTGCCACTTCAGCTTACTAATCCGTTGGGCTGTGTTGATCATTTTGGTTCTACTGCGGATATCCTCATTTCTGAGTTTATCACGCAGCGAAACCCCGAGCATAGCCCCTCTCCATATCTTGATCCAGATCTTGATCAAATTTATGGGAGATCACATGAGAAGCAACACCTTTCAAGTGAAAAAAGAATCATAAAAATTAGTTAACCTAGAAAATAGTTCTGAGGTAACAATCATTAATATATACGCAGGTACCTATCGCATAACATTTTATTAAATGGCTTAAAATAATTATAATAAAAATAATTTGTACAAATATATTCGATATTTGTACAAATTAATATTAATGCTCCATACGTTATTTTAAAATTTTTTGTCATGTTTCCGCACACATTTCTCGATTACAACATAATTCAGGATCGTTTTGGAGTTCGGCAAGCCTTTTTTCTACTCTTCCACCTAATTAATATTTGGAGAAGTAAAATACGAGAGCTGAACTCACATGCTGAGGGTTCCATATAAACGTAATCATGTAATTATATAGATAGTTCATCCATCGAGAAACGTGATAAATCAGCACTTAAAATTGTAATCAACAATGTCGTTGGTGCCTGCTGGGATCGAACCCGTTTTGCTCGCATATTGCAAAATTTACAGCGAGCTGAGCGACCTTGAGCGTCCTCATAAGGCCAGCAGTGAAGGACCACATCTCTGTTCCATAGGTCATCACTGTACAAGTGTAGGTTGTACAATCTAGTTTTCAGAGTTTATGGTATACCTGACGAGAAGATGTGTCGTAATTTCCCGACCGCTGTCCAACCGAGTTAAATCCGTCGATTGACTTCTCGGTCGAAGTTGGACTTACCTAGTCTATTTGTCTTTTTTATTCTTCAACGATTTCGGGCATAGTGCTCCCAACAAATACCGGAATAGGTGTGACATGGAGACACAAAACATGATCTTAGTTTTGTCCATGTTCATCTTAAGACTTATCCGTTGGGAGAGACACCATTGAGGTCGTTGAGCATAGTGCTTAGGTCCTTCAGCGATTCTGATGGAAGGACTATATCGTCGGCAAATTGAAGGTGAGTGATACTTGCCATTGATATTAATACCGTATTCTTTCCAGTCCAGTAGCTCGAAAACGTCTTCCAATGCAGCGATGAAGAATTTTGGGGATATAACGTCACTTTGTCTTACACCTCTCTGCTGTAGGAAAGGTTTCGAACTCTGGTTCTGTGCGTGGATTCCCATTGTAGCCCTACTGTACAAATATTTCAGCACTTCGATATACCGACAATCAATTTGGCACCGCTGAAGGGACTGTAGTACCGGCCAAATTTAAAATCAAAGGCGTTCTCATTGTTTACGCCAATCAGTCGTACGCCAGGCAAAATGGCAAATTGTACTCTTCGGTCTTATGTACAATCTGCCGCAGGGTATGTATGTGGCCTTTGGTACTGAAACCTTTTCGGAAACCGGCTTATTCGAGAGGCTGGAAGTCGTCGAATCTGCGTGAGATATGATTCGTAGTGACTCTCAAAAACAGCACGTAGACGCAGCTTAGAAGGGATATTGGTCTGTAGTTCTTCAAGAGAGCGTTATCGCTTTTCGTAAAGAACAAGACCACCGCATTTCGAGACCCTTCCAACTTAACATTTAGGTTCAGTGTGCCTCTAGCATTCGGTGATCGCTGCCAGTTTTCACCCTTGCGATCATTGAGACATCACTGAACAGTTGCCGTCTAGTCGCCATAATGAAGCCGAACCGTCGGGTCTCGACCGGGTTCATTTTCCGTGGGGTCTCTTCTGGAAGAAAGAGTTCATCATAAAGAGTCCCTCTTTCTCCATGAAGTCGGCTAGCTGCTGGCCGCCTTGTGTTCCGTTGCCCTGTCCCAAATTTCCTTGGCTTCAGCTCACCGTTCTTTCTTGTGCTTTATTTTGCGTTGAAGTCCTCCATTAACACCGTAAAGTGAGTTTTGTAGGAATGCATGGCTCTAGAAATATCCTCATACATTTCCTCCACCTCCTCATCGGGATGTTCCGATGTGCGTGCATTATATGTTGCCAGGTCGAGTCGTCGTATGTGGCAACCGAACCTCCACCGGAGATTCTTAACACCTCCTGCCACGCCGTTACCATGTTCGCCACCATAGCCAGGGATAGCAGGGCCTCCGGGGACTGGGGCCGTTTCTTCGTAACTATCATGGGCGGTATATTGCCGTAGTTGTCACGCTTGGTGAGCGGGTTGGCAACTGCAGTTTTCTTTTGTACAGTTGCTTCTATTGGGAAGATTCTGCTGCCATCTCCTGCTTGTTTTCCTCTGTCGCGTCCTACGACACCCACGGGAACATACGGTAGATATTCTTAACCACGGCGTAAAATTATACTGTGCAGTTATGTCATCACAACAAAATCTAATCTTCTTTATCATCTTCATCAGCCCATTAACAAGCTAGCACTGGAAATGGGCTTTTCTATATAAACGTAAATCATCCTGTATTTCCCATAGTCTCCCCTTACACGAGTTAAGCAGCCAAAGGCGGAGTTCGCACACCTCCATGTGATCTAAAGATCGATCCTGAACAAAAACATTATCAGCAGTATCATCCTTATCACCATGATCGTCATCTTTTTATGCATCCCTAGCCCTGGTTTATATACAGCTATAAGAGACCAAAAGCTCAATCATAGAAATAGAGCCACGCTGCAGCTAAATTATGGTTGTAGCATGAAAAGGTTGGAAAGATTTCGTTCCCCGTCACTGGGGAAGTATCACACTCTCACCGAATACCAGCGTAGAATACCAGCTTGATGCTATTGTTTTTCGTACGGTGACTGTATAGAACTGAAAACCCGTTTTACTAGAATCGAAAAATTTTATCTTAATCCTCAGGGTGACAACGCATCTTCATTTTTATTCTTAATCTAGGTTAAATGTAGATATCTATGAGCCACAGAATCAACTTACTATCAGGTGGACTTTGTCCTTATTTTTCACCCTAATTCTATAAAAAAATATCACAAGCAGCACAAACATCACAGAAAATACTACGTAGTATAGTCTGCTCTGATGGGCCCTAGATTATACGCACTAGTTATTTACTTACTTATTATTGTACAATATTATTGCTGTATTAGAGAATTGAATATTATATAACTCAATATCTAACCCTTTAGGTTTTTATTTCGTCTCAAACCACGGCTGATGGTAGTCTTTTTATTCTTTTTCATGTATTTTTTTAACAGCGTCCACCCCGTGAACTTGAGTCCCGAGTCATTTTTCATAATTTCCCAGTAATGATAGTCGTTTAAGTCAGCTTTGTTTCTCTGCAAAATGCTGAGAGGGAATATTATTAAAGCGCCACGTTTTTGATTATCATACAGTGATTTTCTTTAAAAAAATGTACTGTCATTATTTTCCTTTTATTTCCCCTACCTTTTTACGTATTTTACGAACAGAATTTTTGTAAATGTTTTATGACATTTTTCCACCTGCCTATTCTTTTACCTGTTGGAATATGGATTCTTTAAATATGGATTTTTACTTATTCTTATACACTGAGGTGGCCGCGCTGAACTTCCTGAATTCGCTGAATTTCCAATAAAATGTAATTCCTTCTCAAAATGCTTATAATTAAGATGAAAAATGAAATCTTCCAAATAGGTAAGGTTTATAAATGGTAGATCTATACTGCAGCTATATCATGGTTGTAACGAGTGTAGTGTATTATAGACGGCAGTTGTACACATATAAAAGGAATAGTAGGTCAATCGACCGTGTTAGAAGCAGGTTTTTACAAAATATCAGAGTAAAATAGCAGTTTAATCATACTATATTTCGTATGAAGAGTGTAGATAACCGGAAACTCTTTTTACTGGAAATAAGGTATAAGGGTGACAAACGAACACATCGTCCATTTGATGGTAAGTGGATGCTGTGGCCCGAAAACAACTACATCTATCCTCGATTGAAAATCCAAAATGCAGACAGAGGACTACCTGAAAAATAACACAGAACGCCTCTCGGCTGGTGATTATACTTTTTTTCTATACTCTTTAAACCGGAACTAAGCAGGCCTTGCTATGCTGCTTGGCTTGTTTTGCTTACAAAAGTAGGCAAAATGTAAGATAAACTCCTAGATAGGAAAGAAATCCTAATACTTAGAACATGTATGTAACTTACTTAGCTATATATAAGAATGTTACAAACAGGAACCCAACAGAACCAGAAATAGCCAAAAGGCAACTCCAGTGTTTATTCTAGTCTGTTTTGTAGGATGCCGGTAGCAAGCTTAATTGTTAGCGATGCAAATTTCGTCTTAGTCCAGTCCTGCCCATCATCACATGCCTTTCCAAGTCTACAGCTAAGAATTGGGCCTCATAAGTACGTACGTTGTTTTATATTAGTTTAAATAGTTTTCCTTTCTCATAGCATAATATTATGTTACAAAATCTGACTCTATTAAAAGATGGCTTTAACTCGCTTAAAATAATTAAAAAATATTGGGTGATATTTTTTATCGTCTGCAAAAAATAGCGTCTAACAGTTGAATTTAACTACTATTATATACTATTAAATATTTTATTTATTACTATACTAATAAAACCCACGCTATTCGTAAACAAAATAAAAATATTTCTAATATAGATTACAACATTTCGAGTTTAGTGGGCCAAAAAAGTTATTTTTTCCATCAGATGCCACATGTTGAATTTAACTACCACCAATTAACACTATACCGAAGTGCAGTCTCATGTAATAAAATAATTATTTATCTGATTATATTTTGCGTAGGAAATGACCTAGTAATATTTCCCTACATTTGCATTATTTGCATCGTAAACAATAAAATATATTATTCTTTTATTTATTTTTTGCACCGTAATTTTGAACTGGTAGATTATAAACTTTTTAAAAGGCGATAATACTAATGAAAATATTAATAATGACTTAGATAAATTATCTTTGGCCTCGTGTTTGACATGCAACATTGATGACTGTGCTAATTTAATATGTAACAAACAATCCTCTTTAAAATTAATAACACAAAATATAAGAAGCCTAAAACGTAATATACCACACTTCCAAATTCTTCTGGATCGCGCAAAAGTGGATTGGGACCTAATTTTATTTACATAATGTTGGTTGCAAAGCTGTCTCTACATTCCCATACTACACGGATATAATTATGCTGCTACTACAATTAACAAAACTCAAAACGAGGGAGTTGTAACTTACTATAAATCAAATAATAATTATTATATCTCAGAAATCAACTTAACAGATGCTAATTGTCTGCTTATAAAATTGAATGCTAAATCTGTCGTCTTTACAATATACCGCCCCCCAAGCGTAAAGAATACAAACGCTTTCTTTGAACCGTTAAATACTGTACTTATTGGGTTAGCACAATATAAAAATATAATATTAACAGGAGATATAAATATTGATATATCATCCTCATCAAAAGACTCTAGAGCTCATACTTATCTAGATCTATTAGCCTCTCATGGTATGCTACCAGCTTTTAATATCCCCACACATACCAATTCCTGTCTGGATCACATAATTTTAAAAAGAACACAACCCGCACCTTGTCATGTTGCTCACACTACCATCACAGATCATTACAGCGTAATCCTTAGCTTAAATTGGACGTGTAAAAATAGCTATCATACTAAAACAATTAATCAGCTTGACTATAAGACCTTAGACTGAACTTTCAATGAACTAGATTTTACACCTATATACTCAATGCGAAATGTGAATGATGCAGTTACGATTTTAATTAATATTTTAAATCAGGTTATTGACAAATGTACTAAAAATATAACAGTTACGAGACGTAAACGAACTATAAAACCTTGGATAACTCATGGCTTGCTAAAATGTATGAAAAATAGGGACAATTTACATATAAAATCAAGAAACCATCCTAGTGACACAATTCTTAGAACAACCTACACAAGATATAGGAATTTTTGTAATAACATACTCAAGAAGGTAAAACAGACGGAACTTCGTAAGGCTAAATGTAACAGCAAAAAACTAAAATCAAAGCTCCAGCTGCAGAACTTCTTTCTAATGATCCTATGAAGTCGATTAATGATATAAATGAATATTTTGTAAACATAGGAAAGAATATAGCTGAGTCTATTCAAAACCGCTCCACAAACTTATCCCTGGGCTCACCAGATATATCACCTAGTAATTCATTTGTATTACTTCCAGTGGACGATTCGGAAATCGAAACAATTATATCAAGGCTTAAAAATAACTGCGTAGGACGGGACAATATTTCAAGTTCTCTTATAAAACGATACAAAAATATTCTTACACCCGTAATTACTTACTATTATTTTTTTACAATGGTAGAACCCACGCGGCAGCTTTGCTGTTGCACGTATGGGCTGGCTCAAACCAGGGTGGTACCACGATCTCAATACCGGCGTGAAGTGGAAGCTCTGTTTCCGCATTTCATCTGGTGAGTGCAGGTGGCCGGAGGCCCAGATCCCCCCCCCCATCAACATGGTAGCGGAATTAAATGATGATAGACTACCCCAGGAGGGTACCAGCACCCCAGGAGAATCCCTCGCTGAGCATCCACTACCATGTTTCTCCACTTCTGAGCGTGGGTGCTAAGGCTGTCCCGCGTATTCTGGGGGGGGGGGCAAAAACCCGTTCAAGACTACAACTGCTCGGGGCAAACGGAGCAACAAGACCAAGGCGACCCCTGCCACGCTGTGCGAGAATTTCTGCAATATCAGGGGATTTCACTCTAACCTAAACGCCGTCCACTACCATCTCGAGACGGCGAGGCCGGCTCTGCTCTTTCTGACCGAGATGCAGGTGTCCTCTCCGGCTGATGTCTCGTATCTCTCCTACCCAGGGCGTTTACGTCAGAGAGGACATCTGTTCTCGACGCCTCGGCAGACTTGAAGGTTCGGACCTGTCCATCCTTTGGGTACGCGTAGACAGCGACGACCGTCCGCGCGTCTACGGGTGCCTATATAGCTCATGTATAATGTAAATGTATATAATGTAAAAATATACACATTTCCCGAATTTAAATGCAAAAAAAGATGGTAACCCTATGGTTACCAAGTCAAGATTATGAAACGACTGAGGAACTACTTAAAATCATGAAATAAAACCTAAACGCTGTAAACACACACACACACACACACACACACACACACACACACACACACACACACACACACACACACACACACACACACACACACACATACACACACACACACACACACACACACACACACACACACACACACACACACACACACAAAACAGTTTCCGTATTTTTTATATTTTTTTCTTCTCTTGTTTATCATGCACCTAATATAACCTAGATTATAAGGTCTGAAGGTGGGGGCTGGTGATCTGTCATACAGGGAATCCTAGTACGGACACCAGTCTCTCACAAATTAATTGTAACATATTTATATTAAGATGTATGTTTATATTTATTACTAAATTTGTGAGAGGAAAGAATAAACTTGTTATTATTATTATTATTAATTAAATAGAAGCCTATGGCACTGATATTTTTAATTTATTTGGGATTAACATATTATGACATTGATCTTTAAATAAATATTACTAATTGGGTACGTATTATTTTAATTTCAATAGTTTTTAATTGATTTATTTATTTAAGTCAAATATTTTGTTTTGTCATTTGTTTTTTAGTACCGAAAATTTATTTCAAATTAGTTGTATTTCATAATATCTTAGGTAAAATTAAAAAAAGTAATATCACTCTCATAGGCTTCTATTCCGTTTCCTGTTACACCCTATGTTTTTTTCCAGATAGTAAAAAATCTCTCAGTATACAATATAAAAGAATATAACGTCGAAACTGTTTCTGGAACACGTCAGCAATGTGAGAACTATGAGAATGCTTGATCTCGATCGAAGGAAAAGCAAGGACGCTGTGTTAATATGATGATTTGTGTACAGCTACACTATAGAATATTTATGGAATAATATATTTTACAGCCCCCAAAAGTCTACTTCTGTTACTCTGGTTAGTAGAATTATTACGGTAGCGACCATGGCAACAACAGGGAAGGAGGTGCAAGGAATCTCTGATGAATCACATTTGACGGCTCACCTACCAACATTTAACGTACACACTCTGAGGACTGACAAAAATATCTTGGAGCTGGATGAGGAGATAGACAAATTGTGCTTGTATATTATACAATATATCAGCACAGTGGGGGAGGGAGGATTATGGTGATCGCCGAATCCAGCAACTTGTCCTTACACCGGGGGCGTGAATATTTCTACTAAAGTAGTATCACATTTAGTACCGTTCCTCATTTGCCGTTTACAGTTCGCCCTCGGTCCGATCTTGGTCTGATTTATTATAATGATATGGGATTCGACCGAAACTTAACTGTTACCGAATAGTATGAATTCACACTCATATTTTTACCTGATAATACTTAACAGACAGAGATCGGACCGATAACGAACTGTGAACAACATTATAATCTGGATTGGCCCTTACGGTCCACAAACTGCAGCGACACTCGTCAATAACGTTATGAAGATTCACCAGTTGGCTAGTTTGTAACATCTAAAATGTAAGATAATTAAATATACATGTTTCATATATTATTTTATCCGTTGGTTATATAATTATTATTGTTATATTTTATAGAAGAATATTTAAATTCTACCTACAAATCATCACCTAGTGTGAAATGACAATGTATTTATGAGAGTCCCAAAAAAGTTGGCCTTTCAATCAAATGTTACAAATAAAAAAGCTTTTCAAATAAAGCTCTCAACCTTGTTACGGTGGGTTTAAATCTACCTTCTAAATTAGGTCACGCGCAACAATGAATAAGCCTTTAGAGTTGATATTCAGTTAAAATAATTGTTATTAAAACTACCCCGTTATTAAAAAAATACCGAGATCCGAGTGTAAACTAGAATGGTGCAACTAGTCTACAGAACCGTCACAGTCGCACAGAACAAATTAAAATAACTGTTTACAAACGTGTATAAAGTTACACAATAAAAGGTACAAATTATGTTAGAAATAGCTTGGTAGCGACCAACTTATTCCCGTTATCGTCCACAAATAATAAACGAAATTTATTCACACGTGGCTGTGGACAAATTTCGTGTATATTTCATTGTCCTAAGAATGAATTACTGAGTCTGTAGAGTCCGATAACTAGTACTACTAGCTTGTGTGTGTTTCAAGTGTTTACACAATGAACATCATCTTTTTTTTTAAACTACTTATATTTATTGTGGACTTAAGTTTCCTTTTCGTAAATATATACTCTCTCTAATCGAATCTACCTACTTGGAAATACACACTTGTTTCGCTTCTAAAGAAGCATCATCAGAAGAAATAGCCTTTACTGTAGATACGTGAGAGGTTCACCACGTACATTTTGTATTAAATCAATATAATATATTCAATTACAAATATATAACTTAATTATCAACAATAGCAATATAAGCATCGATGTGTAGTATGTAAATAATAGATTGATGAACTGTTGTATATCTTCTATATATACACATATTATATATAAGGAACTGTTGAAAAAAAAAATATTCCCGCTGGGTTTCTTGCTGGTTCTTCCCAGGATGGAGGTTTTTTTGTTGCGAACCAGTGGTAAATGAAAAAAATGACTTTCAATAAATATTGTTTATAATCTAAATTGAATAAAAAAGTTTCTGTTTCTGTTTCTGTTGATCGAAGTGTATCGGATATTTCACATCATTAATAAACACACAATTAAGATAGCCCAAAGCACTGAGTCTTTCAAAAGATATGAATAAAAATTATTATTTAAACAAAATGTGTTCTTCTTAATATATTTTATTGTCATATTTACACATTTTTGACAAATTCTGAGTATATTATATATAGCTAAACTGTATACAAAAATATTTATAAACAAGCTGTGCCCGCGACTTCGTTCTGCGTGAGCTAGCTGCGTCCATCGGCTTCCGCCTTGTCTTACTATGTCGTCACTCCATCAAGTGGGGGGTCGACCAACACCTCTCGTACCTGCCGCTCGAGAACCTACTTTCCTCATCGGTTGTCGGTTCTTCGAGCTATATGGCTCACTTTATTTGCTTGTTATAAGTGAAAATAATGAGTTTGTAATTTTAACTGTCGCGAAAACTTGAAAAGGCACTAATCTGCATAAAAATATTCAGTTAGTCGAATAGGAGCGACACAGTCGATTTTGATATATGTATCGATAACATGGTGTAACCCAATTCAAAATTCATAAAAATATTCAGAAATCGTCGTGTTAGAGTTTTATTAAAGTATAAATATAGCTCACTTATACTTATAACTATTACGCCTGCTTTTGCATTCAGTACTAGGAGGGTTATTATCCCGCGGTGTTGAAAATTGAAGCCGATTATATGTGACGTACGGCCCAACAGTTGTACGATGTTACAGTGAAAATTTTAATATACGATTATACTAGAAGAAGTTTTATTATACAACCAATGATAGATTTTTTGTTACATTGTGCCCTCTCAATATGTAATATAGATTATATTTGCTTTTTTTATAAAAAAGTGGTGCGTAATGCGTATAAAGAAGAACGTGTTTTGAGTAACAGTAATATCAAGAATCCCATGATTTAGAACAGTATGAAGGTAGTATAGCACCCCCCCCCCCTCTAAATATAAAAAAGGCCGCCTATAATTACATAAAATTTACATAACCACGATAAACAAGTATAAATTGACCTTTCCCAAGGATTTTTTAAAGGTTTAGTTATAGGCCGTTTGTTATATTTATGACGTGATCGTCTCACTTAGGGCTCTTATTTACGTTGTGTTGGTTTACTAAGTTAGTTGCTTTAGATGTTTCTTGGAACAACGAATATTTACCAGAACTTTCGAAAGCTGTTGGTTACTACCAACAGCTTTCTAATACTCTGGTACTGGAAAGGACTCCTGATAATTATTTTAGGCTGAGGCCTGATAACTACGTTTTTAGAAAGGGCTCCAAAAGGTTAAGTACATAAAATCATCCCTATTCCACTTGAATCAGCTTCACATCAATCAATTCCTTATTAATTAATTCCTCTCCGCTTGAATAAAGCGTGAAAAATGTGGGCGTGGCATACGGCTCCACACACTCCGTATGCGGTGAGCGCCAACCACTAGGACCAGCTACTAAGCCGCCAGTAGTCAAAAACCTACTGGTCATTGTGCAAATGCAATAAGACATGAAGTTGAGTATTTGTTACACTTAAAAGTTCTACCAAACAAACTTCCTCTAAACCAAAAGATAGTCGAGGTATTATAACGGCCAAGACGTGACCCACAATCGATAAGGGTATGCGATGTCCACGGGCAAGTAGTATTGCTACAACAAACCCGCTTACGATCGGCACTGAGATGAAATGCCTTGGACATATCGCTTAGCGAGTCCAAGTTTACCTCGGTCTCGGACACTGTGAAGCAGTCTACACCCACTATAACAATCGTTTTACATATTTGAGACCTTCCACATATTTGCTATATTTCATAGACCTTACTATTATATCTTTAATATATGGGAAATCAATCCACAACTCTGCTATTATAATACTTATGTATCTAAGAGACCTATACTCGTATTAATGCTTTTGTATAGACCTTACTATCTATCATAAGTCCCTAATATAGGACTATATATTATGCATTAGTACTTTAGTGGTCAGGCACCTGACCACCCCATATACGAGTATATGCACAACCATGGGTGTGCGACTCCGGCAACTCCCTTATTAAAAACAAATAATTACACAAACACCTCCCATCAATACAAGAACACGTAGCATCATTACAAGAACACTCTCAATAACTTTGATGTTATTTATTTTTATTATTATAATATAATCAACTTCTATTACTATTAATACATTTTGAATATTTTAAGTAGTTTTAATAAATTTAATTATTTTTAACTCAATGCTGAAAATGAATGTATTTTAACTTAATGCTTATGGATGCATTTTAATTTTTTTTTAATATTACGTTTAGGATATATTTAGATGGGTTTATATGGAAATTAATTATAAATTATTTATAATAAAAAAATATGGAGAGGACAATGCTCGGGGTTTCTCCACGTGATAAGCTTAGAAATGAGGATATCCTCAGTAGAGCCAGAGTGACCGATATAGCCCAACGGATTAGTAAGCTGACGTGGCAATAGCTCGAAGAACCGACAACCGATGGAGAAAAAAGGTTTTTGAGCGGCATCCTCGTACTAGTAGGCGAAGTGCATGGTGACCGCCCATTGGATAGAGTGACGACCTGGTAAGACATGTAAGAAGTCGATGGATGCAGGTGGCTCAGGACCGTCCTTTGTTGCATTACTTGGGGTTGGCCTATGTTCAGCAGTGGACTGATGAAGGGTTGTTACTATGATGATGATAATGCACCGTCACAGTAGGATGCAGATTCCCGATTTGAACTAATGTAGGTGATTTGGCGGAAACGTTTCATATTTAATATTAATCAATCTTATTCCTTCCAGATTAAGAATTGGTGATGAAAGATTGTTCTAACACTCCAACTTCATAACAGCATAACTTGAGACTTCTATAAGGCATCATACCATTAACAACAATGTTCCACATTTCCAAAGTTGTGAGCCAATATGTCGAGAATGTCGTAATAAGTTTCTGTTGTTTAATATGCATTTGACATCGTCTGAGTATGTTGACAGTATTGACATACGAATTGACATACTGTCCATTTAAAAGTGTTTTAACAATGGTTCTAGTCAGCGACCTAAATATTACAGTTCTGTCATTATTACCCTAGATTATTATTCCCCTCTTTATCGGAGACTAACGACCATGTTATTTTTCACAATATTATTACAAACCTTATAACAAGGTCTTTCTAAATTAAAAAAAAATAAACCAAATAAAAATACCCTTTGGGTTTTTTTGTCTTAATATCTTTAGAATAACCTATTAAGTAAAATAAACCTCGCAAGATTTTAAGATTTATTGTTTTTCTCGAAATTTTAATCATATTTTTAATAATTATGTTTTATGATTTGGGTTACCTATGTTCTTGAATTCATAATAGTTTGTTTTATCAGCTCTGTATAAAATCTTACCGGCCGTATCAGGAATTCGCCTCTCTCAATTACGAATTTCAGGAAGAACGCAGATGGGAAAGGAATAGAATAATTTAATTTACTCCGGCCTTTGCCCCCGAAATGGGGCTCAATGTCCGGTTTTTTGTACGATGATTTATTAACGTTTATTTATATACACAGTTCCTATACACTTAAATTCAAAATAAAGGCACCATAACTGAACAAAAACCTTTCAGTAATATTTTATTTGTTCGCTTTCTCAGCCAGTATCAGAGTCCTTTGTATCGACATTTCGAATGACGTACAGTTCCGTTGTCACTTAGGAGGAAGCCTAAATTGATGGATAAAGGCTTGGCTTGCTTAGTAGGAGCGGAACAGTATTTTCTGCTTGTACACCGCCTGCAACTTAACAAGACGCGTGTTCGGTATTGATCAAAGGAATTGTCGATATTCACCATCAGGTAAGCCGCATGGTCGTTTGTAACCCCTGTTCTATAAAAAAATATACAATCTATATAACTTAGTACTTCTTCACTGTTTTGGACTAAGACATCATCTGCGTAGGCCTAGGCTCTTTCCTTTTTTCTATTGCTAACCATCAATGCGTGCACTGGTGCGTTTCACTATAAAGGATGTGGATAGCCTCCAATTATAGGCTGTGAGGCATTCCATCTTAGTCCTCAGAGGTAACAACACATCTGTGTAATCCTTTAATATTTGTTGTAGCAAGTCTCCATGGGCTGAAGTGATCATATACCACCAGGTGGCTTCTCAGCTCGATAGTCTGTCAGTCAGTCAGTTAGTTTCATAAAAGAAAATACTAATTTATTATTAATGAGAAGAGTTGTATAGTATACACTTAAGTTAAAATAATAGTACGTCATCAATGTCTTCTAAGAAAAATATAATGTTATATAATAAAATAAAGTCTGTTTTAACAAACAGTTACGTAAGAAATATAACTCCATCACATACACTTAACAAAATCCACCGCTGAACATAGTTGCCACGTATGGCATGCAAATTATATCCTGCCATGTATGGCAGGATATAATTTGCATTTACTCATATTTATTATTTATTAGATTTTTATATTAGACATTAAATTATTATTAGAAAGCTACTGCTGCCCTTCTGTTTCATTTCGCCTTGTTGTTTCAAATTAAAATAGCAGCTTAATACTGCTGTGTTTCGTATGGTGAGTGTAGAGATCCGGAGACCCTTTTTAATAGGGCATTTCATCGTAGTCCTCGGGGGTGACAACGTATCTACGTTTTGATTCTTAATCGAGGATAAATGCAGATGTCTATGGGCCACAACATCCACTTACTATCAGATGGACTGTGATCTCATTTAATTTTGTCACCCTTAATTTGTAAAAAATTCTAATAAAATTTACCTTCACAAAAATAATAATAATAATCCGTTCTGGTAACTCTAATTTTTGTGACTTAAAGTTTAACAGCATTCAAGTTAAAAATTCCAATGGTATAAAAAATTTACCTTTGCTAATCCGCATTTGTACATTCACTTAAAACAATCACTTAAAGGATTCCTTCGGGGACATTTTCCTATATAACACTAAACTTAGTAATCGTAGCCCAGAAATATGTCGTATTCAAGTCGATAAAAAGATAACCATAAATAGCGCCTGTGTAAAGTCAAACAAAGCAAAGTACAACTTATAATTTTTTTTTAGTAAATACAAAACTAAGAAGTGCAACGAAAAAAAAAACAATAATTAAAAAAACCTAAATTAAAAGATAATTAAAAGAATTTACTGAAAACACAAAAGTTTTATATCAATTAAAAAGATTCACACTTAAAAAAAAATCTTCTACAAATAAAAAGATTTCAACGATAATACAAATAATAAGATCATTCAAATCGTTTAGTCTACAGAGCATGTCAAATAAATAGAAATACATGATAATATATACACTCAAAAAACGTAACCCTTCTTCTGGCTAAAAACAATTTAGTTCACATTTGATAAATAATAGCATAATACCGTTAGCTTTTAGAAAGTGTTAAATTACATGCGTAACGTTCATGTTACACCTTTGCCGGTAGTTGTTGGGAGCTCGAAGTTATAAACGAGTATGTTTATCTGGGTCTATTAGTCTGACTAGGTAAGTCCAACTTCGACCGAGCGGTCAATCGACGGTTTCAACTTGCCTGGGCACCGTTCGGGAAATAACGACACATCTTCTCGTTTGGTATACCTCAAAACTTGAACACTCGATTTTACAACTAGTGCTTGCTGCCAGTGATGACTTATGATTCTGAGACGTGGTCCTTCACTGCTATCGAGAGGGTAAAGTTCAGGGTTTATGTGCGTGATAAACTTAGAAATGTAGATATACGCAATAGAACCAGAGTGAGCGACATACCCCGACGGATTACAAAGCTGAAGTGGCAATGGGCAGGCCATATAGCTATAAGAACCGACTACCGATGGGGGAAAAAGGTTCTCGAGTGGCAGCTTCATACCGGTAGGCGTAGTGTAGGGTGGCTCCTCACTAGATGGAGTGATGTAGGTGGCTCAGAAACGTGCTTTGTGGCATTCCTTTTGCGGGGCCTATATTCATTAGTGGACATATAAAGGGCTGTAATAATGATGATTCAAGATATAAAATGTAGACTGCAAAATATAGGCCTCGACTGAATAATGTCTTGATTTTAGTAAACAGTATTTAAGTACAAATGGGCATATTAAGTACAAGTTATTGAATATAATAATGAATGAGTTAGGAACCAAATAATCAGCTGCAGAATAATGTAAATATACAAAGCGCACAAAGTAAGTAAGCTGAAGTGGTAAAAAAAGCATAACGAATAACTCGAGGAATTTACGAATGATTGGAAAGAAAGCTTAGCAAGTCACAGCTTGGCACTGACCGTTGTCAGTGCCAAGCTGTGAATTTCGTGTGATTTGTGGCATTGCACAATTGGGCGACTTCCAGCAAATGGAATAAGTCATCGCTCATATCTCACGCTTGGCAGGCAGTTATTTATTTACTAGTTTTTATCAGGAAAACGCTACTATCCTTCGCCGCGCCGGCTTGTTTCCTTCTATCGACTCTTGCGTCACACACGGGACGATATCGAGTAGTGAATATTCTAACACTACCGATAAATAATCACGCACAGGTATCTGAGTGAGTGTGCATCTAACGCTTTTGTCGCTAAAATTTATTTTATAACATAAAAAGCATTTTTCTTTCAACAAGCATCCTCGTTCTATCTAAAGCGGAGAGCACTTTAACACACTCGACTCAGTCTTTTGTTCTGCACATTGTACCACAGACGCTGTAGAATGAAGCTACAGTGCTGTGAAGATTTTATATTTAAACTGTCATCTTAGTTTATTAACATTATAAAGGTAGCGTATTTCAGTAAAATTGTATTTCATTGAAATTTTAACAACATTGTATGAGGATAATACGCATGTCATTATCACCATCACCATTATAGCCCTTCACAAGTCCACTGCTGAACATAGGCCTCCTCCAAGGAATGCCATAGCTGCATGAATGCAGAATGATGCCGCCTCACGGTCCTGAGCCACCTGCTTTTCTTTGGTATCAATGATGTTGGGACTGTTAGCCTATGCGGCTCTTACAGGTTTAGCGGTCTCAGAGCTTAAAATTAAAAAAAGGTTTTTCTGTGTCGAACTGCATCGTTACTTGCGTAACGATGTTCGCCTACGTCAGTTTAAAGTGCACGTAATTGAGTTATTCAACAGCCATCCGAACCCCTTGCTCTGACGGCTGACTCGTATCGTTCGATGTTCTGGACGGTAAAAACCGCCCAGGGACGCGGGTTTACGCTATGTACACCTGTTTGCGGATGCGTCCGTGTGTGTGTGTGTGTGTGTGTGTGTGTGTGTGTGTGTTGTGTGTGTGTGTGTGTGTGTGTGTGTGTGTGTGTGTGTGTGTGTGTGTGTGTGTGTGTGTGTGTGTGTGTGTGTGTGTGTGTGTGTGTGTGTGTGTGTGTGCAGTTTACATATCGTGGAGGCAGTTTACATACATAAATTGCACGAGGACAAACATCCAGATCCGGAACAATCACTTGTAGTTCATACAAATAACACTTGATACACTTTTCTCCATAAGGGGAACTCAAACGGTTAAACGGTTCAAAAAAACTCACTTAAACGGTTGACGGCTGCTTGGAGCATCTTGGTAAGAATTCTTTGGTGGTGATGGGCGACGAAGAGTGCCGTGCCATCGGCAAAAAGAGCACAACTACTAGGTCTTTAGGGATGCCAGTCGTGAAGAGTGTGAAAAGGAGTGGAGAGAGGACAGAGCCAGAGAGACTCTAGCCCTGAAGGACGGGTGCCCCCTATTCGATAACAAAAATGGTGGTTGGCAAGAAATGCTCTGATGGTGAGAAAGCCTATTAGGCCGGTTGAGTTCGTACAGCTTGTAAAACAAGCCGTCGTGCCAGATTTTGTCAAACACACACTGTTTTGTGTAGAATCATCATCATCATCATTACAGCCCATCACAAGTCCAATACTGTACATACGCCTCCCCAAAGTTATGCCACAAAGAACGATCCTGAGCCTCCTGCATCCATCGACTTCCTGCATGTCTTACCAGGTCGTCACTCTATCTAGTGGGGGGTCGCCCTACACTTCGCCTACCGGTACGAGGCTGCCACTCAAGAACCTTTTTTCCCCAACGGTTGTTGGTTCTTCGAGCTATATGGCCGGCCCATTGCCACTTCAGCTTACTAATCCGTTGGGCTATGTTAGTCACTCTCGTTCTACTGCGGATATCCTCATTTTGAAGTTTAACACGCAGAGAAACCCCGAGCATAGCCCTCTCCATAGCTCGCTGAGCGACTTTGAGCGTCCTCATACGGCCAGCAGTGAAGGACCATGTCTCGGTTCCGTAGGTCATCACTGGTAACACACACTGGTTATACAATTAAGTTTCCAGGCTTTGAGGTGGAAGACGACGAGAAGATGTGTCCAGCCCAGTTGAATTCGTCGATTGTCCTCTCGATCGAAGTTGTAATTACCTAGTCGGACTATATGTCCCAGGTAAACGTACTCGTCAACAACAACGAGTTTAGTGCTCCCAACCACTACGGGCATAGGTGAGACATAGACATTAAACATGATCTTTGTTTTGTCCATTTTCATCTTAAAACCTTTCCGTTGGGAGGCACTATTGAGGTCATTGAGCATAGTGCTTAACTCTTCCAGCGATTCTGTCATAAGTTATAAGACTATATCGTCGGCAAATCGAAGGTGAGTGATGTACTCGCCATTGATGTTAATACCGTATCCTTTCCAGTGCAGTAGATAGAAAACGTCTTCCAATGCAACGGTAAAGAGTTTCGGGGATATAACCTCTTTCTCGGGGGTGTACCCTAAAGGGGCGTACCTTAAAATATCTTAAAAAATGTTAAATGTTATTTATACTCGTATATATGATTTATATATACACACAGTTCTAGCGATATGTTAAATATTAGAATTTTTCAATAAAGTAAGAACCTGTAATTGGCAGTAGAAAATGTAGATATATATTACGCTTTAAATTAAAATCAAAAATTTAATTCAATTTTGGCTTTCTTAAAGCTCTGATGAATGTCAAAATCTACGCCAATTCGGAAAACAAGACCCAGAGAAGAACTAAACTACAAAATACTTTTTTAAACGCCATTTCTTATATAATGAGCGTGACCAATTAACACAGGTTATAATAAATATTGTATATATAGATACCTACATCTATTCCCAATTAAGAATGAAATGCAGATACGTTGCCACCCATGAGGGATAAAATTGAATGCCACGTTTCTAATAAAAAGGGTCTCCAGTTATCTACACTCACCGTACGAAACATAGCAGCATTGATCTTTGATTTTACGTTGGTTTTCTGTGGCGGCATGGTCCTTCCTCGATCAAGCCGGTCTACTCGCATTCGTGCTACAACCATGCTTAATTCATTCGCAAGCGTCAAACAAGTACCTATATTAATTACAAATTAACATTAACATTTAATATATCAATTTTTATAATATAACTTGCAAGTAAGGATTAAGATTTATTTCCGGTAATAATATCCAAACTGCAAGCACTAAATGATATAAAAATCAGAACGTTGCAGATGCCTGTGCGTCTTTTCCGTATAACGCAAACTCATAGCCACTTCAAACTCGTATTATTAAGAATGTTCTGAGAAATAGTATATATCAAACTGAGCTTCAAAGAAACAGCAACAAAAATAGAAAAAGAAAAATGTACTTAAATAACCCTGATTATAGGGTAAACAAAATCCAGGGAAAAAATGAAACAGAATTTTTATAAATACAAGGAAAAGGTCAAATGATCGTTTTATTAGACAATTAGACAATGTCTATGGGCCACAGCATCCACTTACCATCGGGTGAACTGTGTGCTCGTTTGTCACTATTATTCGATTAAAAATATTTATTCGTAATACTTTGATTAAAAAACGGACTTAGCTCAACAAATCAGTAAGCTGGAAAAGCAATGGACCGGTCATATAGCTCGAAGATCCTACAACCATTGGGTAAGAAATGATTTCGAATGGCAGCCTCGTACCAGTAAGCAAAGTCTAGGGTGACTCCCCACTAGATGGAGTTTTTTTTTTATGAACACCTAAGGGTAGCAAACAAGCACTCAGTCTACATTACGATAAGTGAATGCTGTAATCCATATACACCTACATCTAGCCTCGATTAAGAATCAAAATGCAAATGCGTTGTAAAACCTTTGGGCTAATAAGGAATACCTCTTTTTTATTCAGTATAAAGGACGTCCAGTTCCCTACACTCACCATAGACACAGAAGCATTAAGCTGCTATTTCTCAGTGGTATTCTCGAGTTCTTGAGGAGAGCCGACCCATTCGTTTTGCAACCATAATAGAACTGCGGCATGGCTCTTTTGCGTGAGGAGAGATGACCAGGTAAAACATGGAGGACTCTATGGATACAGGTGGCTGAGGAAGCTGTTTTGTAGTATTCCTTAAGGAAGGACAAAGTTTAGCAGTGTACTTGAGAAGATGAACTCAGTGATGATGATGATAAAGATTTCTTAAACTTACGGGAACATTACACATTGAATAAAACTATATTTACGGATTTTATCGCGTTTAATTAACTATTTCAACTTATGTTTTTAAATTCATTTTATTATTATACGCTTTTTTTTAATAAAGAGGTTTTATGGGTTACCGAAGATACACAAACCAAATGCTTCACTACGTCCTATAGTGAGCCAGATCGATTTATCAACTTATAAGCTGGCACAACACTTAGCAAAAATACTGTCACCACTAAAAGGACATACCAAAGCACACACAAGAGATTCATACCATTTTGTTAGTGAGATAAAAGACCTACTTCTCGCTGATAATGAAACTATGGTCAGTTTTGATGTTCAGTCACTATTCACGTGCATACCTTTTCAAGACTGCATCTCAATTGTAACTAGGAAGCTAGAAGGTAACAACAAGCCTGCCAAATATGCAGTATTACTCAAACATTGCCTCACATCTGGCTATCTATTATGGAAGGAAGAGTTCTACAAGCTAGTAGATGGTGTGGCTATGGGCTAACCTGTATCTCCCATAGTCGCCGACATATTTATGGAGGACTTTGAGGGTAAAGCCTTTCTAACTGCTCCTGTAAATACAAGATTCTACGAACGGTACGTAGACGACACTTTCACAATTTTACCATCTGACAAAGCATTTGCATTTTCAGACCACCTTAACTCTATAAACTCTAAAATACAAATCACATTGAAGTTAGAGGTAAATAATTCATTAGCTTTCCCGGATATTTTAGTCATCCGAAATCTTGATAACATTATTTGTTTTTTTATAGAATAAGGTGACAAACGAGCACACAGTTCACCTGATGGTAAGTGGTTGTTTCGGCCCATAGACATATACATCTATCCTCGATTTCAAATCAAAATGCAGATGCGTTGTCACCCGTAAGGACTAAGATGGTCACATTGTTTATAGGAAAAAACCCATACCAACCGATATTTAAATGGTAAATCTCACCATCATCCTTCACAGTTAGCGACCGTGAGTAAATCTTGTTTCAGAGAGCACGAGGGATCTATGACAGAAAACATCTGGCCGCCGAGCTTCAGCACCTTAAGCAAGTATTGTAGGACAAGCTTCGGGTCCCGCGCCTACGTCACAGTGACCGAGTGAAGCTGACCACAGTCGAGCGTGTGCCTGCTGTACTACCGTATTTCAGAGGAGTCACAGAAAAGTTTGGCTACATCTTGAAGCGAGCTTCCATTAAAACATACTACAAGCCGCCGAAGAAGATTAGTTAATTTTTAACATCAGTCAAATATAATATCCTTCCACAAGATGCAGGAGGGTACAAGTTAGATTGTGAATGTGGTTTCTCTTACATAGGTCAAACAAAAGATCCATAAAAACTCGCTTGAAAGAACGTATAGCAGACTTGAAGCATCGACGCTCCGGGAAGTCCGCAGTCTGTGAACATGTTCAAAATCGTCCTCACCATTACATCAGATTTGATAGACCACAAATCCTTGCAAAAGAACACCGATTCCTACCAAGGATGATACGCGAGGCTATTTAAATTAAAAAAAACATCCTAATTTCAATAAAGAAGATGGATGGGTGCTGAAATCTGCTTGGGATCTTATAATAAACAAAATTAAACCCAAACCAAAGTATACCTCTGCAAGACTTCCAGAGCTCGTTCTGCGTAGATCGGATCGAAAATTAATATTAAGAAACAGAAGGTAGCCGGGCTAGCCCCTCCCCCCGTGATCATGAATGCTATAAAGCACCCTTAAAAAAAAGTTGAAGTAGTTAATTAAACGTGATAAAATCCGTAAATAATCAAGATGATGATGATCACAAAAATCTGTTTATTTTATAAATACGAAATGCAGAAGCTCTATGTAGCCGTATCGATAACGTCACTTACTGCTTAAGCTTGTTTTGTCAGTCAGGCATCAATCAGAAGTGATGTGGGGCTACTGTCGTAGGCGCCCACAATATCTAGAAAGGCACAAACAGCTATTTCTTTATCCTTCAGTGCTTTTTCAACCCTGTCAATAACACTGATCAGGGCTGTTTTCGTAGATTTGTCTCTGCGGTAAGCATGCTGGATGTAATGTATAGGCCTCGTAGTTAGAGCTACATCACTTATATACCTATTTATAACCTTTTCCAATGTTTTAAGAAGAATAGAAGATGGGGTTATATGTGTAAAGGACTTTAGTAAATCTTGTTAAAGTGTAGACTTTTTTACCAGCCTTAGGTATAAATAGAACTTTGACAATTGTCCATAATTCTGGAATATATCCCCATGCAAAACATGCTCTGAAGATTTTCATCAGATAGGGAAGAAGGATATGGATATATCTATGTTGGATGGGAATCATTCCACAATTCCTGCTTATTTCAAGTGGTTTAAATGAGTCAACAGCCCTAAGCTCCAGAACCAAAGCTCTGGAACTTAGCGCTAGTTGTAAATTTCGGTAAACGCTAAAAACGCTAAAAAAACTGATGGTAAAAATTAACAGCGGTAGTCACTTAACATCAGGTGAGCCGCATGCTCGTTTGCCCCCTCTTCTATAAAAAAAAAAACCGAGTTTAATCCCACCTCTCATAAATTACCTGGGTACCACATATACTATTATCATACAGTTGCTTGGCAGTTAATTTAATATTCCTAGTCGTGTCCTAGCTATTTTCCACATGGTTTTAGCAATACTTTGATAATGATGATAACAAAGTATTCTTAGTACAAAATATACTTTATTATAAATTTAGTATAAAATACGTGGTCACTTCGATTAAAAGTGACTGCGGTGCTGGAGAACAAAAGGGAGTATCGAGTATGTTGAAGTATACTTCACTTTATGTAAAAGGACTACAGTCGTTCGCAAAAAAGAGTTTTTACCCTGTTCATCGAAAACATTTAAAAAAGCCCTAAAAACGTTTCGTTTATTTCGCTGTATTATTAAGTCACGACAGAAATAAGTAGATAGTTATTTGGAAAATATATATGAAAAAAATCTAGTCGCTTAGTAGCGGTAAACGAGTATCCACTTCCCCACATCATAGCGTGGTAATCATAAGAGGCGGCAGAGGAAAATTGAAACAGGAGATGGGCAGCAGCATCCTCCTGATGACAATGCAAATTAAAAAAAACTGTGTTTACCATCCATGCGTGTTATCTATAGCGAAATCCCCCGCAATGTGTATAGGCTGTAAACTCTAATTAATGAATTGATGGTTAAGAATCTGAAGAGATTAAATTTATAGCAATGATTTAAATTCCTAGCAAAAGATATTTATCGGTCTACTTGCAATAATATTTTGTTAAAAAATAATGTGAATCGCAAGAGAGACAAATAAATACAGGTTATGAGGTATCTCATCCAAAGCTTTATACGTGAAAACACATCTTCAGACGTCTTTATTTGAAGTGGGCTGCATATTTCCTGGGTTGAAATAGCCAATAACTATTGGGTGAATTATATCTCGTTTGTGATTATTATATTATGAAAAAATTATTACAAAAATATGACGTACTTTTTACCATCGTGTTGGTTTTTAACATTAACAAATCTGTAAGATAGGGAACGATCAATGAAACAAACGAGTCATTATGCTTGTTAAATACTATCAAATTTTCTTTCAATAGCGAATGTTTCTTTATGCCAATATTTCATGTACGATGATACTACGAAAAGTTCTTTACGTACAATAACCAAAGTGAGTAATGGATTAACCTATTACATAACCTATCGATATACCATAAACCATAAACGGAATCAATTTATTTTTATGATAATAAATTATGTAATCAAAATGCTGACTTATGCGTTTTATTAATAAAAATGTTCACCTTGTGAATAATAAATAGTTTCTGTACCTGTCCTGTGAATCATTTGTGAACATTTCGATTGTTTAACTATTTTGTCTTTTCGCGGACAGTTAAACTGTTAATAATAGTAAAGGTTTGGTTTAAAAAGTTTTAGAGGAATACCCTTATTATCTAAATTTATCAGTAATATTCCATTTGTATCATCATCTTGACTATTTCTGTTGCCAAGCAGAGGTGAATTTAGCGCGGTGGTCATTTGTAAGGCTCAAGGGAGCGAATTATCGACTGAGAAACATTTTATTATAACCATCGGGAGAAGTAACACTTTAGTACGACCATTTATATTAAAAAATTGTTTTCGGTGTCAATGGCTGCAGTACCAAGTGGACTATCTCTTTTTTCTCTATAAATATAAAATTGGATATTGTGTTGTATTAATACATTATTATTTTTAAGATTCTTGTGATTTTTGAATAAACATATTATAAAAGTGAAAACAATTTTCAACTACTTTTGCTTGATAAGTTAAATTAAAAATTGGTTACTATACATTTTTTATTCAAAAGTAAGTACACACAGTTAATGATCTATTTCTGTTAGCTAAAGCGTGATATTGTCGTTAGTTATCTTCAATAAACAGGCAATCTAACATAAAAATATTTTTTTGTTACTTCCACATAATTACTAGTTCTTCCCAGGACAGACGTTATTTACGAACCTGAAGTAAAAAGTAAAAAATGAATTTTAATAAGAATTATAATAATCCGTATTGAATAAGAACATTCTATCTATTCTATTATATGGAGATTAGCGCGCTCAAACATACAGACTCTTTTGATTGAATATAATATAGATATTTACTACGGAAGATTAAGCTTTTGATGTTTATTATTCTCTAACGGATAGCTGTTAATAAAGTAGGTTTTTACCGGCTGGACATGAGGCAACATATTCTGCAAAGGCATTTTATACTGCCTCTCGCCTATTTAAATTTTTCCCTCCAAAATTTATTCAAATTCTGTACAAAGTAAAAGTCTATAAGGTGCATGACCTGGTAAGTACGATGGATGACGGAGAACTTCCAAACCCAGCTCTTGTAACTTGGAGACTATTTATTGTGCAGTATGAGGTCGCGTTGTCGTGCAGAAGCAGCGGGACGGGCGAGCTGCTTTGAGACGTGCGATCTTCTCCGTACATTTTGTTCAGTTAATCACAGTAAACATTTGCAGTAATGCTCATTCCGTTTGGTAAGAAGCTGTGAAATTAATTTTATATTAGAACTCTTAATCAAACAAAAATTACTTATAATTGAAATGGCTAGCACTGCAGAACGGCAATTTCATAGATAAAGATTTATTATCTAATATACAAGGAATAACAATTTTGTGTAAGGCGCAAAAATAAGTAAAATACACGCCGTGTGAAAATTGTCAATGTAGGTCGTGTGATTCACAATAGCCTTTGAAGTCGATCTTTCGTCTGTAATATATAACAAATAATAATATGAGAAAAAATATTCACGATATTTCTCCCAGCTTGTTACGTATAACATAATAGGCTACAAGCTCGTTAAAAATTTATTTTCACATCTTCTCAAAATGTGCTTTACTATATTCGACTGCATGAAGACTTACAATCAGGTGGGAATATAGTCAAGCACTGGCTTATATTACGAGTACTTAGAAAAATAATTCACATTTTCAAATATTTTGTTATACATTAAATATAATCCGAAAATAGAACTACTCATATCAATAGAGAAGATGGCTGGGTGCTAACATCTGCTTGGGATCCTATAATAAATAAAATTAAATCCCAACCCAAGCATACAACTGCAAGACTTCAAGATACATAAGTTCATACTGTATAGATCGGAACAAAAGTTAAATTTTAATCTATGGTAACCGCGGTTAACTATGACATATGGACGTTGAACATCTCAGTCCCGCCCGTGACCATGAGTGCTGTAAAGCGTTCGAAACGTCGGGTATTTAAAAAGTTAAATATACGCGATAAATTCCGTAAAAACTAGTATTATTTCTATTGAGCAGAGTTCAAAAAGATACGACTTATCGTCTCATACAATATTTCTCAGTCTTAAAATTAGGTATCACAAGTGCATATTGTAAATTACATAGATATAGGTCACACGGTTACATAGGTATAGGTCAAACAAGAACGCAGTCTCCATTATGGTAAGTGAATGCTGTAATCCATATACACCTACATTTACCCTCGATAAAGAATCAAAATGCAGATGCGTTTTAACACCTATGGGCTTATAAGAAATGCCTCTTTTCCAGTAAAAAGGATTCCCGGTTCCCTACACTCACCACAGACACAAAAGCAATAAGCTGCTACTTCGCACTGGTATTCTTAAGTTCTTGAGTAGAGCCGACCCATTCAAAATTTTATAAATACGAAAAGCAGCTCTATGTAGCCGTATCCATGACGTCACTTGCTGCTTAGACCTGTTTAGGATTTAATATATCTCTGACTTGAAATTGAGAAAACAAATAAATTCTGTTTAAAAATGAACTTCCATATCCATCAATCAATTCCATATCAATAGACATAATTATTTCATCATCTAGATCTAACACAGCTTTTGATATTATTTAATTAAATAAAATCAAAAGCTATGTGAGCGCTAGTTATAAATTTCTCTATACGCTTTCAAACCGGGTTCAATATCAACAGAGTATCGCATATACCATTATCATACCGCTGTTTGAAATTAATACATTAGTCTTAGAAGTTTTTCTAGCTATTTTACTCATGATTTTAGCAAGACTTTGATAGTGGTGATAACAAAGGACGCTTAGTATTAAGCACACTTTATTGTACATTTAATATAAAATACTTGGCCACTTCGATTAAAAGTCACGGTGCTGGACAAAAAGGGAGCGTCGAGTATGTTGAAGTATACTTATCTTCACTTTACGTAAAACGACTACAGTTGTTCACAGAAGAGAATTTTACCCTGTTCAATGAAAACAGTTAAGAAAGTCATAAACATCTTTCATTTATTTTATTTTTTTTAGTTAAGCCCCGACAAAAATAAGTAGATAGTTGTTTGGAAAATGTATAGGAACAAAATCTCATCAAATCCGCGTAGTAGCGGTAAAACAGTATCCACTACGCCATATATCACCGCGTGGTTATCACAAGAGGTGACGGAGGAAAACTGAAACAGGAGATGGGCAGCAGCAAACGTCCTAATACCATCCACACCATCTGGATGCTTGGCGGTCCACCACTGTACGTTTCACAAGGAGTTTTCTTCCGCGTACGACCTCTCTGTGGAATAGTTTACCACCCGTGATTTTTCCGGACCGATACGACCCAGGGACCTTCAAGAAAAGAGCTTACCCCTTTCTAAAGGGCCGGCAACGCACCTGCAATTCCCACGGTGTTGCGGTTGATCATAGGCGGCGGTAGTCACTTAACATTAGATGAGCCGCATGCTCGTTTGCCTCCTCTTCTATAAAAAATCACGCTCCTGATAACAACTCAAATTAAAAAACTGCGTTTACCAACCCGCTTTCCATGCGTGACAGCTATAGCAAAATCCCTCGCAATGTGTAGGAGAGGCTTATTATCAGTTGGTGGAATACATTATTTCATCATTGAACGGTTAAGAATAGAAACACAATTGAAAACGTTAAAAAAATTTCGAAAAAAAAGAAACATTATTTCTGAATATCCGAGCCGATTTGAAAAATTATTTTTGTTAGATAACCCGCTTATTAAAGAATATTATAGGCGCACGCTATGGCTTATTTTTGATACTTATTTTTGAATAATTATTTTATTGAAATTAATATGTTAACTTCTCAAGCTAAAGTAGTTGTAAATTGTTTTAACAATTATATGTATAGTCAATAAATATCAAGTGCATTTGAGCGTGTGTGTAATTTTTATATATTAAAAAATTAATAACAAAAGTGAAAACGCATATTCAGACGTCTTTATTTGAAGTGGGTTGCATTGTTCCTGGGTAGCAATAGTCAATTACTATCAGGTGAACAATAGCTCGTTTGTAATTGTAGAAATATAAAAAAAATACAAAAAATCTGACGAACTTTTTACCATCATGTTGGTATTCAACATTAACAAATCCGTAAGATAGGGATTTATCAATAAAACAGACAACGACGCTTATTAAATATGTACTATCAAAGTTTCTTTTAACAGCGACTATTTCTTTATGCCGATATTTCATGTGTGATGATACAACGAAAAGTTCGTTACGTACAATAACCAAAGTGAGTAATGGATTAACCTATTACATTAAAGCATAAACGGAACTGATTTATTTTTATGATTATAAATTATGTAATCAAAACGTTGACTTATTCTGTTTATTAATAAAAAGTTCACCTTGTAGATGAACTAGACCCTGTCCCTGTCCCATGAATTATATGTTAACATTTCGATTGTTTAACTCTTGTGTCTTTTGGCGGACAGGGAAACTGTTAATAATAATAATTGTTCACATGCTTACCAGTTTAAGACTGCGTCTCAATTATAACTAGAAGGCTGGAAGAAAACAATATGCCCATAGAATATGCAGTATTACTCAGACACTGCCTTACATCTGGCTACCTATTGTGGAAGGAGGAGTTCTGCAAGCAAGTAGATAGTGTGGCAATGGGCTCACATGTATCTCCCATTATCGCCAACATATTCATGGAAGACTTTGAGGAGAAAGCTCTTCTTACCTCTCCCGTAAATCCAAGATTCTACAAGCGGTACGTAGACAACACTTTTACAATTCTACCTTTTTTATTGAAGGGGGGGAAAACGACGTTTCGAAAAAGTTTAGCTTAAAAAGTTTTAAGTTTATTCTTGTTCTTAAGTCTACAACTCCGCCTGGGTTTGTATCATCCTCTTGACTATTACTGTCGCCAAGCAGCAGTGACATTTAACGTGGTTTTCGTCTTTAAGGTTTAATTATCGAATATAAAACCTTTTATTATAGCCATCGGAAGAAGTAACGCTTTAGTTCGGCCGTCTATGTTAAAAACTTGATGTTGGTGTCAATGGCTGCAGTACCAAGTGGACTATCGTTTTTCTCTCTAAAAATATAAAAAAGGTAAAGGTATAGTATAATATTTATACATTATTCTTGATTTTATATTATTAAATACGGTACACAAAATAGATTGTAGTTATATAAAGGTTTCAAATTAAACTTATTTGTGTTTATTTAAACTACAATCCAAAAAAGTGTAAACAGCGTAATAATATAACTGCAATAGAATCTTAGTCGTAGCAAAAATAAACCAGATAACAAATACACTATATATTTAAAAAACACGTAAATTTCTTTTAAATCTAACAAGGCTACTATCGAATATATCTAGATGTACATTACTACGTTTAATCTCGTCGTAATAACGGCACATTTTGACAACAGGGTTGAAAATTCTTTTTAAGATGCTTATGATTTTTGAATATACATATAATTGTAGAAACAATTTTCAACTATTTTAGCTTAATAAGTTAAATAAATAAGTAATTACAATATATACTTTGTTCAAAATTAAATATGCACGTTTGATGAGCTACCACTATAAGCCATAGCGTGATATAGCATATAATATTCTTCAATAAACGAGCTATCTAACATAAAAGTAGTTTTTCAAATCGGCCTGGAAATTTGGAAGTAACATTGCTCTAAGATGATTACTAGTTCATCCCAGGACAGGCGTTATTTACGAACCAGTGGTAAAAAGAAAAGAATAAATATTAAAAAGAATTATAATAATCCGTATTGAATAGAGTATGTTCTATTCTATTCTAGGGAGATATTAGGAAATAATATAGAATTTACTTTGGAAGATTTAGCTTTTGATGTTTATTATTCTATGAATGATAGATGTTAAAGTAGGTCTTTATAGGCTGGACAGTAGGCAACAAACTCTGCAAAGACGTTTTGTACAGCCTCTCGCCTAATTATTTTTTCCCTACAAAAAGTTATCCAAATTTTGTACAAAGTCTTTAAGTGTAAGGTCTGAAGAGTACGGCGAATAACTGATAGTTGTTGTGTAGAAGCGGGTTGGAGACGTGCGAACTTCTCCATCATTGTGTTCATTTAATCACAGTAAACATCGGCAGTAATGCTCATTCCGTTTGGTAAGAAGCTGTAGTGAATGACGTCGGAGCTGGAACACCAAACAATGACAATCACATTTCTAGGGGTCAATTTCCGTTAAAGGCATTGTTTAGGTGCTGAACCAGGGTCCGACTAACTTATTGAGCGCTTGCGATTGTCAAACAGATTTCAATTTTTGTCGCAGGTGTGCTTCAAAATTCCTTCGTTTGTGCACCTGTTGATTAGTGCAAGGCAAGTATCGACGCGTACTTCAAGCTAGTGATCATTGAGTTCTTGGGGAACTATTTTTCAAGAATTTTACCGTGCCAATTTGACGCATGTTACAAATATTGTTTTGATACTAACGTCAAAATCTGCGGCTTATTTTGCCGAAGATTGAGTATAATCAGCTTCCACAATCACTTTCAATTCGTCATTGTCGATCAAAGTTTTCGCACGAACATGTGATCAATTTTTCAGATGGTCATTTCCAGAATGGAAGCGTGCAAACCAATGATAGATGATGCATTCGTTTGTAGTATTAACTCCGTAGACGTCGTTGATATTGCGTGCCGGTTTCGCCGCGTTGCTGCCGCTGCTGTACTTATAAGTAATCCATAATTACTCGAATTTTTAAAGTTCCCAGGATGACTTAAAATAATAAATTACGATAAAAACATAACGCCAATCAATAATAAATAACCTATCTTGAAAAAATAATTCCATTTATCAAAACAAAATTAACTTGGTATTGTTATTCTTAGCCCAACAATTACCCCCCCCCCCCGAACGGGTTCCCGCCTTGTCGTGGCGGGGGGGCTTAGAAGCCGTGGCTTGGTCACCCACGGCGAAACAAAGAGGAACCCATATGGCTGGTCCGAGGCGGAGGGCCGGCCCGAGGTGGCCACTCCGAGTGGGCTTGGGAAGCCCACTTCGGATGTGTGTTGGTGGACTGCGGTGAGAGGTGTGTCCTCCCCACCTACCGCTGCAGCCGAGGTGGAGTCGCGGAGGAAGAGGAGTGTTGGTATGGCGATGCGCCACTCGCCCTATCCTCCGCGACTCAAACGGGGCCGCACCGTTGATGCGGTGGTGGTGGGGCTGCGGGGGGAGAGGATTGTCGGTATTGCGAGGCGCCGCTCTCCCTACCCTCCGCAGCCGAATCTTGGTTGGCGGCAGAGCCATAGACCAGATCCACCGCTGGGGTCGGGAAGGCTAGTACTTCTAAGTGCTTGTTTTTCCTGGCCCCATGGCCTTCTTGCATTGGACGCGGGGGCGTCCGTTGCGCAGATGTGATTAGAGGCCGAGAAGGAAGGCGCGCCATGTGTTCTGGTGCGCCTTACCTGTGAAGGAGAACGGGGAGGAGTATTCCGCTCCCGAGGAGGTGCTGCCATAGGGCGGCAGGCGCTGGTGGGGCTGCGGATGTGTGCGAAAGTGTTCCCGTGGCCCTGCAAATAAGCGACAAAGGTGGAACACCATGGGGTTTTAGTCGGTGCGAGTCCGACATAACCCGTCCTTGCCCCCGCGAGGCGGGTATGCGTAGGCATTTCCCCATGTAAAAAAAAAAGCCCAACAATTAATACTTTGATATGAAATAGCCAGTACTGCAGAACGGCTATTTCATAGGTAAAGATCTATATTGTCCAACATGCAATAAATTATAATTATGTGCAAGGCGCGAAAATATTTGAAATATTACCCGTGCGAAAATTGTCAATCTAGATCGTGTGATTCACAATAGCCTTTGAAGTCAATATTTCGTCTGTAATAAGTAACAAGTAATACTCGTAACATAGGAAAAAATATTCACGGTATTTCTCCCAGCTTGTTACGTGAAACGTAATAGGCTACAAGCTCGTTAAAATTTGTTTTTTCTATGATACCTGTTGTTGTGAGTAGTTCTATCTTCGAATTATATTAAATTGTGTATTTGTTTAAATGTAAAATATTTTCCTAAGTAATATAAACCAGTCCTTGACTAATTTCCCGCCTGATGGTAAGTGTTACCACAGTCGAAGATGGTAAAGCACACTGTGTGGTGATGTGAAGAGTGTGATTGTGCAAGTGCATATTGTAAATTGGTGATTAACTATGCTGATGTAGCAAGACGTGGTCTTAAATAGTTAAGACTTTCCTACAGCGAGCCCCTTCACCACATACCACTTCTATGAGTGGTATGCAGAACATCTCGCTGTAGGAAGAGATATGCTTGGAGTTTATTTGCTTGATGAAATATGTAAAGAAGATATCTGCAGTAAAACCAGAGTATGTCCCTTTTTTGACAGATTTGTGCTTCAATTAAGAAGTTTTGCGGTGGCGTACTGATGGGCTGTAATGATAACCAGATTAGGTACCCACTAGCTTTGAATTTTGAAAAATTGCATCTTATGTTATTTTTATCGCTATTACTACTGACAATCTGGGTGTTAATATAATTTACGACCATTTTTTTTAAAGTATATCGACTACACACCCATACAGCACCCACGAGACAATGGTGTGATGGTGTGAAGGTCAATATCTCTTAGTTTATTACAATAATAAAAAAAAACTTACGAGGTATCGAGCAAAGCCTTCCTATATAGGAAGGCTTTGCTCGATGCTTCTGTGTGATACAATCTGTAACGAAGATATTCGAGGTATAAACAGACTAACTGACAGTATTAATCCTCTAGATGAGTAAACTAAAGTGACACTGGCCCAGCCATGTAGCTCAAAGAACCGAAAACCGACGGGGAGTAAAGTTTTTCAAAAAGCAATCTCGTAGCGATAACCGAAATGTAAAAAAACCGGATTGAAAAGTACTCGGCCTAACACAGATCCATTCAATTCTAAAAATCAAATCTACCCACATTATTTAGTTCAGTTCAGACTAGTTCATTGTGTGAAGTTCGAAACGTGTGCGATAATTAGTTGTGATTTTATAAATTTATTAACAAAGTAATCGGACATAATTTCCGCGAATGGAGCAAATCGAGCAGCGTGCCGTCATTAAGTACCTCCATAAGAAGGGGCTATCATCAAAAGCCATCCATGATGACATGGTCAGTACATTAGGCGATTGTGCTCTGTCATATTCATCCGTCAAAAAATGGATAGCAGAATTTAAACGTGGTAGAGAGAGTGTGAAAGATGAACCCCGCTCTGGAAGGCCTTCGACGTCAACTACTGACGAAAATATTAAAAAAGTACTTGATTTAATAATGGGAGACCGCAGATTAAAAATTAGAGAGATAGCCGAGATTATAGGCATCTCTTATGAACGAACTCAAAACATCATTGTCAACGAGTTGGGTTTCCACAAGGTGTCTGCGAGGTGGGTTTCGCGACTGCTTTCAGTTGAACAAAAAAAGGACGCGATTGACTATTTCACGCGACTGTTTGGAGTTATTTGAAGCCGATGCAGATGATTTTTTGAATCGTTTTGTTACTACGGACGAAACATGGGTTCATTACTGTACACCGGAAACAAAACAACAATCAAAACAGTGGAGAAGACCTGGTTCACCACCCCTAAAAAGGCTAAGTCGATTTTGTCGGCAAATAAGGTGATGGCTTCAGTATTCTGGGACTCGAAAGGTGTGATTATGATTGATTATCTTGAAAGGGGTCAGACTATAAACTCTGATTACTACTGCACCTTACTACGTTTTACCTTTACTACGTTTACGAGAGGAAATAAAAGAAAAACGTCGCGGAATGCTCAGAAGAAAAGTCCTGTTTCATCAAGATAACGCCCGTGTTTACACGTCAGTACAGTCAATGGCTGAAATTCACAACTGTGGCTTTGAACTGTTACCGCATCCGCCGTATTCACCTGATCTGGCACCATCAGACTTCTTTCTGTTCCCTAACCTAAAATAGCACTTGGGAGGTCAAAGATTTTCGACAAACGACGAGGTCAAAGCAGCTGTAGACGCATATTTTGACTCTAAGGAAGAATCATTTTTTTTTCAACGGTCTAAATGCTTGGAAGGGGAGGTGGCAAAAGTGTATTGAACTTGATGGTGATTATGTAGAAAAATAAAAATATAACTGATTTAGTATGTGTTTATTTTCTTGGTTAGGACGAGTACTTTTCAATCCACCCTCGTACCTAACCTCTCACTAGATGAAGTAGGATGTATGCGGGTAGCTCAGAAATGTCTTAGCCTAGGGTTTTGTTCCGTAGTGGAATTTATGGATTTATTATTTTCATGGATAATGTCTATTATGATGAAATAATAATTTAAATAGAATTATTATTTTACAAACTTATTATTACGTTCCCTCTATCATATGAAAAATTTCTTACCCTTCAAAACCAAGCTTTTGCTTGTTAATTCCCTTATTCTTCCTATTATAGACTATGCAGGTGTGTGCTATCCAGAACTCTCGCAAAATCTTCTTAACTAGTTGGAGCGCCTTCTCAACAACTGTAAAATATTTATCTTCAACTTACGAAAATACGACCACATCACTTCTTATCGTTCCAAGCTTAAATGGCTTTCTATTCATCAGAGGCGTTGCCCCAGAATCACACTAACCCTTTTCTATATATTGTTGCGCGAATAAGTCGACGTCATGTATTCGGCACTAGCGCCATCAAATGTCAGAGACGAGAGCGAGGGGAGCTTTCCAGAAAATGACATCACTAATCTTTCAACCGACAACGCCATCTAGTCTCGGAACGAAGAACTAAGCTTCTAGAAGTCGACACTCGAACTCACAGCCCCTTGCGCGTGTTTATTTCAATATTCTGGATGTTTCGGTGCTAATTTGTATTTATAGGCGCTGCAAGATGCGATCGGGCAAGTATTGAATTTGGCGAGACAAGCGAAGCTTCGGAGCGAAATAAAGTGAATCAGTGTGATTAATTATTAGTGTTTTAAGTTTATTTAGTGTAAAGTGAATTATAGTGTTAATTTAGGTAATTCTATCGGCAATTTTTATTGTCACGAACCTCAAGCTCGTAACAATTGGTGTCAGAAGTGGGATAAAATCATGCCAATTTTATCTAAGGAGGAAATGTCCGTACCCGAAGTCAACGCCAGCAGGAGACGGACCGGAGACGATTTGGTGGTGCAACGCCGCAGACGTCGGAGGGCCAGCCTCCGGCTGCAGGCCTGTCAGTAGCTCCTACATCTGCAGCACCTGACTTAGGTGCTCTGATGGTAATGCTGCAGGAACAGGCTCACCGACAGGAGGAACAGGCTCGCCGACAGAAGGAACAGGTCCGTCGTTTGGAAGAGCAGCTGCGGGGCGGACAGGATGAACAGGCCCGCCGACAGGAGGAACAGGGCCGTCGTTTGGAAGAGCAGCTGCGGGGCGGACAAGAAGAACAGAATGATTTCTTATATTTACGCGAACACCACACATTGAAATAATACTATTTTTTACGGAATTTATCGCGTTTATTTAACTTTTTAAATACCCGACGTTTCGAACGCTTTACAGCACTCATGGTCACGGGCAGGACTGAGATGTTCAACGTCCATATATCATAGTTAACCGAGGTTACCGTAGATTAAAAGATACCATAAGTTCATACTGCATAGATCGGAACAAAAGTTAAATTTTTGGAACGGAATAAAAATCAGGCCATGACTGCTCTCACACTGGGCCTGCGCGACCAGGCCTTAACAGTTCTGGAAGCTCTCGGTGAGGAAGTGACTTATGAGCAACTCCTTGAGGCATTGGAGGCGAGATATGGCGACGCTCACCTGGATCACTTCTTTCATGCACAGCTTAAAGATCGCGTGCAGTGCATCAACGAAAACCTGCAGCAGTGGGCTCTGGAGGTGGAGAAGCTGGTGCGAAAAGCATACCGGTCTGTACCTGCGCTCATTGAAGGGAACCTGGTGCAGACATTCATCGACGGCATCCGCGACCTGTAAGTCAGAGCTGCTGTGAGGCTCGGGCACCACGAGACGCTTAAGGACGCCTTGGCCCATGCACTGGAGGTGGAAGCCGTGAGGCAGGATCATCGTTTCCATCACATCAGGGAGGTTGCAGCAGCTACAGTTCGCGACCGCAACAAAGGATACAGCCCTAAGTGCTATGGCTGTGGGGAAAATGGCCATCTTCGATACAGCTGCCCTAAGCGAACCCTAGAAAGGGAAGTTGAACGATATCAGGAGGGTAGTGAGGCCAACAGCACCGCCCAGCAGCAGCAGGGAAACGAGTAAAAGCCAGAACTGCGGGGCAGGTGCTGGCTGATGTTAAAAGAGCCCCAAGGATCTCGATCTCATAAACCCATGATGGGAACAGTCTAATCATCAAGGGCGAGGTCAACGGAATGCCATGTAAACTGACCATAGACACTGGAGCCTCTGGTACGGTTGTTAGTTCCCAACTTATAAGTCAGTTCCTTGGGGACTCCGCATACAACCGAGACCGCATTAATTTGGTACCAACCACCGGTCAGCGTATAACCGTCCGTGGAGGGAAGGAGATGTAGTTGAAGCTAGGCAACGTGATCTACCTGCATAATGTCATCGTGGCTGATATAATGGACCACTGCATCATAGGCCTAGACTTTATGAAGAATAATTGTTGTGAGATCGACGTTAAGCAAGGTGTTTTGAAATGTGGATATGAGGAACTTTTTATGGAAGGTGCGTTACTAGGGAACGTGTACAGCATTAAGAAGATTGTTCTTCCGTCGAGATCGGAAACGATTGTTCCGGTTAGTCTTCCTCGAAACGCTGGGCAAGCTCACCGTTGTGTACTTGTGGAAAGGGTAAACAATGACCTTCCATGGAAAGTAGCTCGAACCTTGGTCAGGACCACTGACATCTCAGGAGTACGTGTGCTGAACCTTTGTGACCGGGAACAGATTATAGAAAAAGGCACACTGGTTGGTACTTGTGAGGAAGTGGATTGGTTAGGTCGGTGCCAATATATATCGAGTGGGACCCACAGCAAGGATTCAGAAACGAGAGTGACCACACTTTTGGAAGACTGTCGCAGTGTTCTCTCCCCGAACGAATTGGTCAAGGCGAAGAAGTTGTTACTCAAGTACGCCGATGTATTCCCATCAAACGATGCTGACATAGGAAAGACTGGCTTAGTTCAACACAAAATAAATACAGGAGACGAATTGCCTATCCGTCAGCGGCCAAGAAGATTGCCGGTAGCACGTGAAAAGGAAGTGGAAACCATGATTGAGGGAATGGTGGAGGATGGTGTTATTGAACCTTCATCTAGTCCATGGTGTTCACCCGTGGTGCTGGTAAAAAAGAAGGATGGCAGCATGCGGTTCTGTGTTGATTACCGCCGTCTGAACGACGTTACAAAGAAGGACAGCTATCCCTGCCAAGAATTGATGACACGCTGGACATGCTTACAGAAGTAAAATGGCTTAGCACGCTGGATCTAAAAAGTGGCTACTGGCAAGTTGAAATTGACCCTAAGGACAAGGAGAAAACTACGTTCTCGACGGGAAAGGGTCTGTGGCAATTTAAAGTAATGCCGTTTGGATTGTGCAATGCTCCAGCAACGTTTGAAAGACTGATGGAGCTTGTACTTACCGGGCTAATTGGCGATGCCTGTCTGGTCTACTTGGATGACATCATCATCGTGGGCAGTACGTTTGAGGAACACCTTCAAAACCTGGAACGCGTGCTCATGAAGATTCAGAGTGCCTACCTCAAGTTGAGTCCGAAGAAATGTTCACTAAAACGGCAAGTCAACTTTTCGAGGTATGTAGTGTCGGAAGAAGGTATCCGCACGGATCCAGAGAAAATCGCAGCTGTAAAGGATTGGCCGGTTCCAATAGACAAAATGCAGGTTAGAGCATTTTTGGGTTTGTGCTCCTATTATCGGCGATTTGTGAAGAACTTTGCAGATATAGCCAAACCTCTGCACAAGCTAACCAAGGAGAAGCGACATTTCTGCTGGGATGAAAGTTTCAATATCGCATTCCAGTTGCTCAAGGACCGTCTGTGCAAAACATCTATTTTGGGATACCCTGATGCAAGCAAATAATTTATAGTTGACACGGACGCAAGTGATATAGGACTTGGCGGTGTGTTGTCTCAACGGAATGGTGACCAAGAGGTCGTGAGAGCGTACTTCAGCAAGTCATTGTCAAAACCGGAAAGGAACTATTGTGTCACAAGACGCGAATTGCTAGCTGTGGTAAAGTCGTTGCAGCATTTTAGCAAATATCTTCTGGGGCAGAAATTTCACTTACGAACTGACCATGCTGCACTAAAATGGCTATTGAAGTTTAAAAATCCAGAAGGACAAGTTGCGAGATGACTGCAGACTGCAGGAATATGACTTTGAGATCGAACATCGCAGCGGGAAATCTCATGGCAACACAGATGCATTGTCAAGAAGACCTTGTCCTGAATATCGCAAACATTGTACTAGGCAAGAGAGTAAGGAAGTGGTATCAGTGAGGATGCTCAGGACAGACCACCTCAGCAACGAGTGGAAGGACAGCTTACGACATGCACAGCAGGAAGATCCGGACATCAAGCCAATTCTGCAAAGGATGAAGGCCAGTGCTCCCAAGCCTAAGTGGAGTGACGTCTCAGCGATGAGTTCGACCACTAAAAGCTATTGGGCCCAGTGGGAAAGCTTGCTGCTTCAGGATGGAGTTCTGTGCCGTAAATGGGAAAATGTTCGGGGAGACAGCTGTCATTTGCAAATGGTCGTCCCTAAAGCTAGAGTACCGGATGTTCTACAGCTGTACCATAATGATTGTTCAGGACTATCTGAGAGTTAAACTGACTCTACTGAAGATCCGAGAACGGTTTTACTGGGTCCACTGTCGAAACGATGTCAAGGACTGGTGTCGCAAATGTACAAGTTGTGCGGCTGTAAAGGGACCTCACACTCGTAGTATAAGTGCATTGAAGTTGTACAATGTTGGTGCACCATGGGAGAGAATAGCCATTCACGTGGTGGGGCCGTTTCCGGAGAGTGAAAGTGGTAACAAGTATTTCATGGTTGTGATGGATTACTTCACTAAGTGGCCAGAAGTCTTCGCCATTCCAAATCAAGAAGCTTCAACAGTTGTGGGTAAGCTAGTTCATGAATTCTTCTGTGGTTTTGGAGTACCTTTAGAGATTCACAGCGATTTTGAGTCTCAAATATTCCAGAAAACTTGCCGAGTTATGGGTACTCATAAAACAAGAACGACTTCTTATCCCCCGCAATCTGATGGAATGGTAGAACAATTTAATCAGACATTGGAGAGGTACCAAGTAAAAGTTGTAGACAATCGGCAACGAGATTGGGACAAGGCACATACAACCGTTTTTGTTGTCATATCGAAGCGCTGTTCACGAAAGTACAGCAGTGACACCAGTTTTCGCAAACTTTGGAAGAGAATTACGGCTGCCTGTAGACCTGATCACCGGGATACCACCTGATGCCCCACGCAGTACAACCGATTATGCAAATGACTTGCGGAACAAAATGAATGACATTTATGAACACGTCAGACAATCGAGCCAGCAAATGTCTGAGAAGATGAAATTCCGGTACGACCGCAAAATGAACAATAAAGGCTTCGACGAAGGTTCACTAGTGTGGTTGCACAATCCAGTCCGCACCAAAGGGAAATCTTCCAAGATTCAAGCTAAATGGGACAACCCGTACCGGATTGTAACCAGAATCAACGATTTAACCTACCGGATACAGAAAGGCGCAAGAGGGACTCCTAAAATCGTCCATGTGGATCGCTTGGCGCGTTATTATGGGCCCGATAATGCTCGGGACGAGCATTTCTTAGGAGGGGGCAGTGTTGCGCGAATAAGTCGACGTCATGTATCGGGCACTAGCGCCATCTAGTGTCAGGGAGGAGAACGAGGGGAGCTTTTCTGAAAATGACATCACTAATATTTCAACCGACAGCGCCATCTAGTCTCGGAACGAAGAACTAAGCTACTAGAAGTCGACACTCGAAGTCTCGGCCCCTTGCGCGTGTTTACTTGAATATTCTGGATGTTTCGGTGCTAATTTGTATTTATAGGCGCTGCAAGATGCGATCGGGGAAATATTGAATTTGGCGAGACAAGCGGAGCTTCGGAGCGGAATTAAGTGAATCAGTGTGATTAATTATTAGAGTTTTAAGTTTAATTAGTGTAAAGTTAATTAAAGTGTTAATTTAGGTAATTCTATCGGCAATTTTTATTGTCACGAACCTCAAGCTCGTAACAATATTATATGATCCAACGTCTCCTTCTTATCTTAAAGATAACTTCCACTTTCGGTGTTCAACTCTTGACCGTGAACCTCGTTCCTCTAACGTCATTAAGATTGATTTACCTCAGGATAGTTCTTTTTTCTTTAAGTTTTCTTTTACAGTTCAGGCAATACTTCTCTGGAACGTCTTTCCCGTTGATATAAGACAAGCATCGAATAAGTACACGTTAAAAAACTAGTCCGGCAACACTATCTTGAGAAAAACTCCATTTGATTATTCTATTTCTATCTTTATATTTAGCACTTAATAGTTTTTATTACATGTCGAATTCCCCCAGGGTTGATTGGTAGAGAATGCCATATGGCATTATGTCCGCCCGTTGTAACTCTTAAATTAAGGTGTAAAACGATAAAGATTAAATAAATAAATAAACAAAATGATAATGTAATATATATTCTATTTTATATATAGTGCATCTATTTATGTAGCATCTTGTAAATAAAATATCATTGTTTAATCATCGTATTTTCCTTCGAGCAAGATCAAGCACACTCATAGCTCTAGAGTTGGGAAATTTTATGTTTTTGAATTATGTAGTTGAAGCTACCATTTTTTTCATAGACCCAGTCATTGTCATATAATGAAAAAAGTTCGAGCTAATTTATAAAAACGAAGATTAACGAAAATTGTTGTTTTGAGATATATATCAGCTTGTTTTATAACAGTCAATTTTCTGTAATTTGCAAAGTAAGGAACGGAACTTTAAGAGAATTAAAAATCGTACTTTACCTATTTTTAAATTCTGTGTTCAAATTATTTATCGCTGACCAAAATCAAGCCGCATTTACCAGTGCTCTACTTTCAATACACACTTGATTACGTGGTGAGATTGGACAAATGTTTTAAGTTATGCATTAGCTAGTTGTTGGAATCTGGGAAAGGGGCTAATTTTAGATCGGTTTAGAAGTTGTTATATAATAACATTGAATGATACTTTTCTTTATATTTATGTGAGACAATCTCTGAACCTATTATAGTTACTATTACAAACCTACCTTTTATAACAAAAAAATATTATAAAATCGAGTCATTCGTTACCGAAAAATCGTTAACAACATACGTGCCTCTAATTTTTTGTGGCTTTAGTTTAACACCATTAAGGCTAAAAATTCTAATGATATAATGAAATTTTACAGTCGCTTATCTGCATCAGAATATTCACTTCAAACAACTATTCGATGGTTTTCCACATCACTTTAAAGATTTCTTGAGAAAGGTTTTCGTATGTAGTACACGCACACTTGTGTATGTTATCTTAGCCCAGAAATATGTCGTAATATACTTAAGTCGTTAAAAAAAATTGTAAAAAGCGCATGTGTAAAGTCAAATAAAGCAAAACACATCAAGTTATTATCTTTATATTTTAAATAAAAATAAAACTAAAGTTTATTCCAAAGACAAAAGTTTAATTTTTATGTCACTTCTATAAATAAAATATTTTGAACGAATACACATATTATGTTAAGAGGACTACAGGAGCTAAACGCAAGTTTTATAATGCCTCAAATTATATGATCTACTGCAGTAAACAAAACGAGAAAAATATATGATATTTTTCTGGATATATACTAGTTAGGTGAAGTGTTGAAAACATAATACTATTAATTTGATACAAAAAAAATATACAAAGTTACCTCTAAAAACTTCTTTTAACGAGTAAAACTATACTAATATACATGCAATCATTCAATTTTTTGTCAGATTGTTATACAAGCTACATATTGATAAAAACTATTTTTACGGATTTTATCGCGTTTATTTTACTATTATTTTTTAATTCCCGACGTTTCGGGCGCTTTCCAGCACCCATGGTCACGGGGGACGTTCCCCGTCGTAATCAATGTGTAGTGTTCGTGTAAATATAAGAAATCATTATACAAGCTACATATTAACTTATAGTTGATTTTATTTTTAAATTCATTGTTTGATAAATAGTTTTCTTTTCATTAATATTCTTTTTTCGTGTATATGTCGATATTAAATATTTTAAGTTAAATAGCGTAGTAAGATACCTGTTAATAATTATCATTTGTAAATATGGGACATAAAGTGAAACCTGTTACGAAGAGTAAAAAACAGTTTTAAATGTAAATAAAAAAGTTTGAAATGTAATTATTTCTTACAGGAGAAAGAAAGTTGTAAATATCAACACGGGTGTTATTTCTAATGCATAAGTACCTACAACTTTTCTAAGCTATAATAGCGATAAAAAATAAAGCTACCTAATGTTTTTGTTAAAAGACCGTGGCTTAAAGATAATAAACATGACGAAATAACAGAATCATCTGAAAATTGCGATGTGACCTATCACAAGAATTTTGTTTTATTGAGTTTGTTTATTATTAATAGTAATTATTATGTATGAATGTTAGTTCTTTTACTTGTAGCTTTACACTTTTCAAACCACAGTAAAATACAAAAAAATAAACGAAATGCAAAACTACCTATCTTGTGAACCATAGAACTATAATATTTAATTAACTTAAATATAAATTAATAATATAATATAAATTAACTACAATAGTAACATAAAATCTATATTTTTATATAGATTGGAAAGAGGAGAACCTCACGAAAATCGTCATTGTGAAATTATTGATACAAGTAAATATTTTTCATCGAATCATATTCTGGAAGAAGCTTGTAGTACACAGGTTTCATAACGATTCGTAGAAAACGTGAATTGAATCGCACATAGAAGAGCGCGCGCAGTAATAGTGGTTTTACATAAATCAGATTATATATATAATTACATATATAAATGAGCATGTAATACTATATACGCGCAAAAATAATGATAACATTTTCATATATATTGCATACATTTTATGTTAATATATATGTAATTTTAAAAGATTTATAGTAGAAATTTTAAAAAATATTTATTGTTTATTTTTACTTAGTTATTTGTATTTATAATAACTTATCACGTTCTGAAAAATTCATCTCTTCTTTTATTCTTCAAGACTATCAATATATATATATATATATATATATATATATATATATATATATATATATATATATATATATATATATATATATATATATGTTACGGCCCTCAATTACCCAGACAAAAGTCGACTGGGCTAGGGCCCATAGTAACCCAACTCGACGAGCAACTGAGGGAAGGGCCCTTATGGCCTATGGATAATTAATTTATAACGGCTGTATAAGCAAATTTACCGAGCTCCGGAGGTAGTGTCAACCACAAGGCACCGTCAGAGGTAAGTAAATGGTATGTGTGAGTGGTGTAGGAAAGCGTGTAATGTAACCTGACGTCACCGAGGTAATCGTTCAGCAGCACCATGTGCGTCGACCGCTCCACAAGGTGCTCACCGCTATTGGAACTAAAGTCTAACGTCACTTAGCACAAACTACGCAGCAATTCTTACGTAACTCGCGACTCTAATCGACACGGTCGTCGTGTCCAAAGATTCTGCTAGACTAATGGCACCGCTGTAGGCGCAAGGCGAACGCCCCCCCCCCCCCCGCACAAACTGGCCCTTCGCCCGGGACTAGCGTCCCGCAAGCTGCAGCTTGTAAATACTTAGCGTAAACAAACCCGCGTCCCGGACATAAGGAATTATGTCCGCATGTAAATTAGCAAACGGGATAGGGTCGCGACGGCACGTTGCAAGACCGAATCTCCAACCAAAACCTCGGCCACCCTAGGTACCCCATCTGGTCCATACGACAACTTATCAATGCGCCTACGGCGCCAATACAAAGGCAAATCGTTAGGTTCCTTAACTAACACGAGGTCTCCAACCCGAGGAGGATCCGTCTTGTCAGACCACTTAACGCGCTTCTGCAAAAGATGTAGGTACTCCAAAATTCATCGGTGCCAAAAACTGAGTCATTTGTTGCAGCAGGTCAAATCTGCTCAACCGCGAAAAATTTGTTTCCCTAAAGGGGTACTCGGGCAGGGCGTTAAGCGGCTAGCCAATCAGGAAGTGGCCTGGGGTTAAAACCTCCAAATCATTCGGGTCGGACGAGAGGGGACAAAGACTCTGACGCGGTCGGGTGGTAAGTCACCCATCATCGGCTGCGATATGGTGGCTTTCAATTTATAACAAGGTATGTACTTAAAAATGACGCTCCGAATGGTGCGTCGGCCAGCCAAAATCCAAAACTCCGCCTGCAAAGTAGCCGAAAGAGCGTTACACCCAGCGTGGGCATTCTGAATATGGTGGTGAGTTACCAGCAACCGAACAAAGGCGCTGTCCTTAGGGAGCAGTAACGGGTGTCGAGCCCCGTACGGCAGTTAAGAATTTTTCAAACGTCCGCCAATATGCGGCATCCCAGCGTCATCCAGGAAGAGGTTCAGGCGGGCCAGAGCGCCCTTGACAACGGAGCCCCGCTTCAAGGTGTCAATCACGGGCTCAAAATGCTCCGCTTGGTCCTTGACGGTGGAGGCACCCGTGCAAATGTCGACCATGTAGACCGAAGTCTCCAAAATAGAACCCCCCGAGCGTATTTTAGACGCTCTCTCTCAGCGAGTTCGAGGAGGGTTCACATGGCGATATACGGGCTGGACCGGAGTCCATAGGTTAAACTCAAACACCTATATCGGATTACTGGGCTTCTCGCGCCACAATATCAGCTGATATCGATGTTCATCACGATGGACCACTGATTGTCGAAATGTCATCCGAATGTCGGCTACAAAAACCACTTGGTACCGACGAAAGTGGGTCAAAATGTCGGATATGTTCTTGCTCAATTTAGGACCTGAGTGGAGACACTGATACCAGGCACAAAACGGCATGGTGATTGCCCTGGCAGTGCGGACAGGGCCGCTGGTGCGGGCAGTCTGGATGTAAATGCCTTTCCAAACACGAGTAGCACCAGCGGCGCTCCTTGGCGATGGTTCGTCTCGCTGGGACCGGCATACCCAATAATTTCGGGCACAACGTTACCCGGTGATCGGATGCTCGACAATAGGAGCAGGCGGCGCCTCCCTGGCCGCTAGGCCGCTATAAGATGGTAGGGGGCGACGCCCTTCCGCCGGAGCTCCGCTTTGTCTGAGGGGTTGGCGACGACTTGCCCGGGGGCTTCCGCCTCTCCCTGGGCACGGCTCGGTTGGCAGTCCGTAGGTTGTCGACGGTGCCCGCTGCGTTTTCAATCTGCCTGCACTGCTCCTCCAAAAACCGCAGCAGGTCCCTGAAGGGCGGAATATAAGAGGCGCCGTCCCCGCCGTACATCTCCTCAAAATGGATCCGAAGATCGAGAGGCAGGCGGGACAGCACGATGTGGAGCAACAAGAAGGACCATTCGTCCACCGGTAAATCTAGCTACCTCAAAGAATTACAGGCCACCAAGACTGGATTTACGATGTCCGGGCTTTAGCAGCTGCTTAACGTATTCGTCTGCAATTCGCCGGACGTTGGCATACATTCCGGCGAGGAGGTCCCAGTTGGTCTGGTAGACGTCGTCCGACAATTTCAAATAGCTGACGACGCCCAGGGCTTTCCCCTCCAGTGAGGCCAGGAGGTACGCCATCATCTGGCTTGATATCAAGTCCCTCCGGGGGTCCACTAGGCTGTCAAAAAGGCCAACAAAGGTCAGCCAGTAGAAGAGGACCCCGGAGAACCTTGGCAGGTCCGGAGTTGGGAGTCGTCTCAACAGCTCCGGCTGAGTAGGCTGCTTCCGAGGGGACTCGAGCAGGCCACTCAGCCGAGCTTCACGCGCTTCATGAGCATACTTGGTCCCAGCCTCGATCAAGTCGTCTGTGAGCGAAAAGAATCGCTCGTAGTTCGCGAGGCAGGAGTTTAGGACTCCCTGTTTTGCATCCGAGGCCAAAAGTTCAGTGCAAGCCTGCTCTACTACGGCCCTTCAGGCCATGACCTGCTCGAGCCTCTTCTCTAAGCTATGGACCCAATCGGGTCGCCCTATCAAGGTATGGGCGTTCGCGGCCCAGCGCAGCTCCGCCTGAAGGCGAAGCGCCGGTGGCTTGTGCGATGGAATCACTACTAAATACAAATTACTACTAAATTAAATTAAATACAATTATACTCAAGACTACACGGCAAGTACACACTACAGTCGGTCAACAAAGATGCCCCACTGAGGCGTCCGAGCATTCGGCAATTTAATCTACTTACCCGAAATACCTAACGCGATCACGATCCGCTAACAAACAACAAAAAAAGCTTCTTTTTTTTTTTTGAGTATTAAGTGACTATTTTAACTTCGATTGCTATTAATTTGCGTCGACGAGTGGCTTGTGTAGTTAATATCGTACGAAGGAGTTTTGCTTTGTCGTGTGGAACGCTAAACTTTGTGATCCGGTAGGAGATCGCGTTACCTTCGATTATAGTTTGTGCTAAGTGACGTTAGATTTGAGTTCCGATAGCGGTGAGCGCCTTGTGGAGCGGTCGACGCATGTGGTGCTGCTGAACGATTACCTCGGTGACGTCAGGTTACATTACACACTTTCCTACACCACTCACACATACCATTTACTTACCCCTGACGGTGCCTTGTGGTTGACACTACCTCCGGAGCTCGTAAGTTTGCTTATACAGCCGTTATAAATTAATTATCCATAGGCCATAAGGGCCCTACCCTCAGTTACTCGTCGAGTTGGGTTACTATGGGCCCTAGCCCAGTCGACTTTTGTCGGGGTAATATATATATGATAGCCTTGAAGAATAAAAGAAGAGATGAATTTTGCAGAACGTGATAAGTTATTATAAATACAAATAACTAAGTAAAAATAAATAATAAATATTTTTTAAAGTTTCAACTATAAACCTTTTAAAATTACATATACATTAACATAAAATGTATGCAATATATATGAAAATGTTATCGTTATTATTGCGCGTATATAGTATTACATGCTCATTATATATATGTAATTATATATATAATCTGATTTATGGAAAACCACTTTGACTGCGCGCGCTCTTCTGTGTGCGATTCAATTCGTTTTCTATGAATCGTTATGAAACCTGTGTACTACAAGCTTCTTCCAGAATATGATTCGATGAAAAATATTTACTTGTATCAATAATTTCACATCCCTCTATTCAATCTATAAAAAAATATAGATTTTATATTACTATTGTAGGTAATTTATATTATATTATTAATTTATATTTAAGTTAATTAAATATTATAGTTCTATGGTTCACAAGATAGGTAGTTTTGCATTTCATTTATTTTTTTGTATTTTACTGTGCTTTGAAAAATTGTAAAGCTACAAGTAAAAGAACTAACATTCATACATAATATCTACATATCTATCATACATAATGTCTATTTATAATAAACAAAATCAATAAAACAAAATTCTTGTGATAGGCACATCGCAATTTTCAGATGATTCTGTTATTTCGTCATGTTTATTATCTTTAAGTCGCGGTCTTATAAAAACATTAGGTAGCTTTATTTTTTTATTGTTATTATAGCTTAGAAAAGTTGCAGGTACTTATGCATTAGAAATAACAGCCGTGTTGATATTTTCAACTTTCTTTCTCCTGTAAGAAATAATTACATTTCAAACTTTTTTATTTACATTTAAAACTGTTTTTTACTCTTCGTAACGGGTTTCACTTTATGTCCCATATTTACAAATGATAATTATTAATAGGTACCTTACTACGCTATTTTAACTTAAAATATTTTATATCGACATATACACGAAAGAAGAATATTTATGAAAAGAAAACTATTTACTAAACAATGAATTTAAAAATTAAATCAACAATAAATATAATACGTAGCTTGTATAATGATTTATTATATTTACGCGAACACTACACATTGATTACGACAGGGGACGTCCCCCGTGACCATGGGTGCTGGAAAGCGCCCGAAACGTCGGGAATTAAAAATAATAGTAAAATAAACGCGATAAAATCAGTAAAAATAGTTTTATCAATATGTAGCTTGTATAACAATCTGACAAAAAATTGAATGATTGCGTGTATATTAGTATAGTTTTACTCGTTAAAAGAAGTTTTTAGAGGTAATTTTGTATTTTTCTTTTGTATCAAATTAATAGTATTATGTTTTCAACACTTCACCTAACTAGTATATATCCAGTTTTGTTTACTGCAGTAGATCATATACTTTTAGGCATTATAAAACTTGCTTTTAGTTCCTGTAGTCCTCTTAACATAATATGTGTATTCGTTCAAAATATTTTATTTATAGAAGTGCGATAAAAATTAAACTTTTGTCTTTGGAGTAAACTTTAGTTTTATTTTTATTTAAAAAATAAAGATAAAAACTATATGTGTTTTGCTATATTTGACTTTACACATGCGCTGATTACAATTTTTTTTAACGACTTAAGTATATTACGACATATTTCTGGGCTAAGATAACATACACAAGTGTGCGTGTACTACATACGAAAACCTTTCTCAAGAAATCTTTAAAGTGATGTGGAAAACCGTCGAATAGTTGTTTGAAGTGAATGTTCTGATGCAGATAAGCGACTGTAAAATTTCATTATATCATTAGAATTTTTAGCCTTAATGGTGTTAAATTTAAGCCACAAAAAATTAGAGGCACGTATGTTGTTAAAGATTTTTCGGTAACGAATGACTCGATTTTATAATATTTTTTTGTAATAAAAGGTAGGTTTGTAATAGTAACTATAATAGGTTCAGAGATTGTCTCAAATAAATATAAAGAAAAGTATCATTCATTGTTATTATATAACAACTTCTAAACCGATATAAAATTAGCCCCTTTCCCAGATTCCGACAACTAGCTAATGCATAACTTAAAACATTTGTCCAATCTCACCACGTAATCAAGTGGGTATTGAACGTAGAGCACTGGTAAACGCAGCTTGATTTTGGTCAGCGATAAATAATTTGAACACAGAATTTAAAAATAGGTAAAGTACGATTTTTAATTCTCATAAAGTGCCGTTCCTTACTAAGCAAATTAGATAAAATTGACTGTTATAAAACAAGTTGATATATATCTCAAAACAGCAATTTTCGTTAATCTTCGTTTTTATAAATTAGCTCGAACTTTTTTCATCATATGACAATGACTGGGTCTATGAAAAAAAGGGTAGTTTCAACTGCATAATTCAAAAACATAAAATGTCCCAACTCTAGAGCTATGAGAGTGCTTTATCTTGCTCGAAGGAAATCACGATGATCAAACAATGATATTGTATTTACAAGATGCTATATAAATAGATGCACTATATATAAAATAGAATATATATTACATTATTATTTTATTTATTTAATCTTTATTGTTTTACACCTTAATCCAAGAGTTACAACGGACGGACATAATGCCTTATGGCATTCTCTACCAATCAACCCTGGGAGAATTCGACATGTAATACCAAGCAAGTGCGAGCCTTTATTGTCTCGGCTTCCCACCAATTCAGAGACTGCAACGTATGCAAGTATTCCGTCTTCCATCGTTTCCAAAACGTCTGCACCAACCGGTCCAAAAATTTATGGCGTGCAGAAATAGTATGTTTATTCTCGTCCATGTCTATGGCGGGCAGATATTTCAAAGGCGTTAAATTCAAAAAATGTGCTGGAGTTAGAGCTAGCGGCTCCGAGGGGTCACTTGACAACGTACGACAAAGGGGGCGACTATTCATGACGCACTCAATTTGAGCGAGCACAGTACTTAACTCTTCGAAGGACAAAATTTGATCTCCTATTACTCGATACAAATGACTCTTTAGATTCTTAATATTAGTCTTCCAATTTCCCCCAAAATGGCTCGCGGCGGGGACGTTCAGAGACCACTTGATGTTCTCGGCTAGGATGTGAGCGAACTCCGAATTATAATATTTACTGGTTAAAAGCTCATGTAGTTCTGACAAAAAACGTTTCGCGCCGACATAGTTTGTACCGTTATCCGAATACAATTTACTTAAAGGGCCACGGCGGGAAAGAAAGCTTTTAAATGTACCCATGAAGCCCGCTGTGCTTAGATCATCAACGAGTTCTATATGCACAGCACAAGTAGTCCGACATACGAAAATGCAGACGTAAGCTTTTGTGGATCTTATACCACGCCGCGAGTGAGCGTGACCTTAAACCGACCAGCAAAGTCAGACCCAGTGTGCGTAAAGGGCTTTACGGATTGTGTTAATGTGTCTCACGGCAAGACCTAAGGTTCGCCATTTCCGGAAATGACGGCCTAGGGCGTACTTCAAAGCAAGCCATACATCTGTGCACTCGATTGCGGATTAAGTTACGCGCAGAAAGAATGCAATAATTCTGACGCAAGATTGACATCAACAAGTCGGGGCCAGCGTGAGAATACAATTTATGGTGGTAATCAACTAATAAATTCATTATATGGTCCTTACGCGGTAAAACTATAGGGTGACGTTGATCGAAACTCAACTGCGAGTTAGACAAGCGCCCACCTACCCTAATGATTCCATCTTGTAAAAATAGCTTAAGGCGTTGAAAAGCGCGACTGCAAGTTCTATTCGATTGTAATCTTGTAATTTCATCGGAAAAATGCGCACGTTGAAGTTCACGCAATACTAGCAACTCGGCACAACTACAAACAGACGCAAAGATATACGAACAAACACTACTTATTGACTTCTAAACTACAAAGGCTACATTGTAATGACAAAATGATTTAAATGTAACACAGCGTCAGCTTAGTGCTGTGGCGCAGCTAAACTATACTATTTTATTTTTATTTTTATGGAACACTAACAAGCAAAACAAACACTAAGCAAATACTAATATATAATTCTATCAACAACAAACTAATATTTAAATAATAAAACTAACTTATCACAAGTATGCATTTTCTAAGCGACTAAACTTTAAGTATTAATAAGCGGTAAAACTATGCGATGAACGCTTCGGAACAACACTGCTTATGGCTTGTTGCTCGCCAAGCCTTACTTCCTTCCGCCAAGCAAGATTGGCCTCAGCAGGTCTATTCCGTAGCCTCCAATGAGGCACGCTTTCTGTCGCAGCGGCTCGGTGTCTCCATGCGCCGCGACCGTGACCCCAATCGGCGCCGTGCGCGCTTCCGCTATCGACATCGATTCGATTCACGGGTTGCGAAACACGTGCACTGAATATGTCACCTGATGGGTTGCAGGGTGATCTAACATTACTAAAGGCTTTCTTCGCGGTGTCGATAATCCTAGCTCCAGGGCTATCACTACTCGGCGTTCCCTTCGGCTGCGACGAAACTACAACAGGACTACTAATAACAGACTCTAACGTCTTGCTTCTCGACCCTTCGCATAATTTATTACCCGAGTTAAGTAAAGGCTGGGCGTTCCCCACCTCTATTTTCCGAAAATTGCGAGTCAATAATTCGGGAGTTTCGACAGCGATGGTGCAACAACAGGATGTTTCTCAAATTTATCCAAGATATGGGCTGAACCAACGATGACGTAGCCTAAGGCGGTCTCTAGTGCGTAAGGCGCGGTATACGAGGAGTTGCCTCTGACCTTATTGTGTAACGAAAGATGAGGGAAAACCGATGCTCCAACGAGCATGTCTATATCTCCGGGGACGGCGTAAATATCGTCTGACAGAGTCAAATTCTCAAAATCTAATAAAAAATTGCTGAGGTGTCGACCGAAACGGTTGGCAGATGCTCGGTGACTTTATCTACTACTAATGCATTTATATTAAAGTTAATACTACGATCTAGCCGAGAGTAAAATTTCAAATTTATAGAGCCCTGGGTGTTTTTATTAGTACCTCCAATGCCTCTGACTACGGGACATGAAGGTGTCTTATTTATTAGCAATCCTAAACGCTGGCAACATTGTCGCGTTATGAAGCTCCTCTGTGATCCACTGTCTAGCAATGCACGAACACTTTGTTCGTTTCCATGCGAATCCCTAATTACGATACGGGCTGTACCCAGCAACATGGTGGAAGGAGACTGCGTTCCCGTATTCGACAGAGAGCACAGGGCGACGTGATCTGGTCGACCGTTAGAAGCGCCGACTTTACTATGTGTAGTTTCCTTGTCCGATTTACTCGACGCGAATATGTTGCCACTTTCGAAATATAATAACGTGTGATGTCTGCTGGTGCACTTGTTACACACGGAACTAGAATTGCATTTAGCAACTAAATGTCTATCGCTTAGGCAATTTAAACATAAGTTGTTCTTCTTTAGTATTCTAAAACGTTCGCTGGGTGAATGTTTACGGAAGGTCGCACAATTATACAATTTTTTTATACAGCCTATATACGTCCCACTGTTGGGCACAGGCCTCCCCTCATTTCTGAGAGGGTTTTAGGGCAAGGAAGTGTCCGCCATGCTGCCCCAATGTGTGTTGGCGAACTTCACATGTCTTCGAAATATTATACAAATTACCGTGTTGTTTATTCTTACATAGAACACAGGCGCTATGAGGCGATGTAGGCGCAGCGGTTACGTACGTCAGAGATCCAGCGGTCCTAGTTGATGAGATCGGTTTGCGCTCGACACATTTCTTAACTTCTTGTTTGACATTCGAGGAACGCTGTATCACTTTAATTTGATCTCGTGCAAAGGAAGCTAAGGAGTCGAATGTCGGTAACTCACAGTAACGATTCTCCATTTCAAACGCACGCACGGTGTCCGTGTCTAGTTTCTTTAAGGCGATATGTAGAAACACAACGTCCATAATTCTTTAAATTTCAGGTTTTTGAGCGCAGCTACCGATGCTACGAATTTATCCAAAAACTGCTCTAAGGCAGTGATGTTCGCGGATGATATAGCTTTAAGATCGAATATCTGGTCTAGGTATGAAGAGGCTAACATTCGCTTATCTGCATATTTGTTTTTAAGCGTTTCGAAAATTAACGAATAATTGTTTGTTGTTGGTGTGAAACCCGAACAAACGGACTGTGCCTTACCACTCAATTTACTAATTAAATAATACAATCTTTCACCGTCCGATAACGATGAATTGTTATGTATAGTGTTTTGAAAGCTATTAATAAACAACGGCCAAGTTTTAATATCTCTATTTAATACAGGAATATATATGGGGGGGGGGGGGGGGGGGCAATCTAAGTGATTCACGTGGGCGTACCTGAATTTCTGGTTTTGCTTCGCTCTAGGCTGGAGACTGTAAGAGCTTTGCCGTCTTTTTTATGCGACACAACATATTGTTACGCGCCGAAGTCGACGGCACTAGCGCCATCTAGTATCGAACAGAAGAACTAAGCTTCTAGAAGCTGACTCTCGAATTTTCGACGCTTTGTCGATCGGTGCGCGTATTTACTTGAATGTTCTGGATGATTCGGTACTAATGTGTATTTATAGGCGTTGCAAGGTGCGATCGAAGGAAGTATTGAATTGGGCGAGGCAAGCGAAGCTTCGGAGCGAAATAAAGTGAATCAGTGTGATTAATTATTAGTGTTTTAAGTTTTATTTGGTGTAAAGAAAATTAAAGTGTTAATTTAGGTAATTCTATCGGCAATTTTTATTGTCAAGAACCTCAAGCTCGTAACAATATCTTCAAATGATAGAAGTGATTGATAGTTCACTGTATATTTAGGGTAGATTTGTAATTCTAAACTATTAATTTTGTCTAATATATTTTCGTAATACGATCGCAAAGACTCCACTGTTTCGATTTCACATAAAAACGTTTCCCGCACTGAATCTACGTTAATATTTTTTATTTGATCACTTATATATTGTATACGTGAAAAGAGTACGTCCCTCTTGACGTAAAGAGTTTTAAGTTTAATTTCATTTCCACTAACTGCCATCTTGAATCACTCTAATTAATATTAGATTGATCACGAACAATATCGTACAACGTTGGAAGACGAATACCTCAAAATGCGCTACTGTCTTATCGTTCCGTATTACTACGTTAAATTGTACACTTTGTCAGTAATATTTTTTCTTGTGTGAAGGTAAGTTGCAAACGAATGAGATAACACACGCGTCGGCTAGATAGGAATTTAGAACTCAGAACTGTTACTAGAAATGTAACAAATAGCGGGTAATGTAAATAAAACTAAGCGGGTATAACTGTTTAAATAAATAAGTATCTATTTACCTATGCGAATAAACTAACCAAAATTTAAATTTAAACTAAACAAAAACTACATAAAATCTATCCAATATTAAATTAGAGTGTATTGTCCAAGGAATTGGTTCAGCAGTTCGACTCGATGAAGCTACAGGGCACCAGATCCAAATCCGCTCGAATGACCAGAAAATGGTTGGGCGGCGGGCCTAGGGGTTCCCAAGTTCGATTCATATTCGATATAGGTGGACTGTATATGCGGTTGGCTTCTTATGCCTCAACAAGATGGCGGACGCGGCACGCGACAACCTTGGACAATGCACTCACTCTTCCAAATCTATTGCTTGCCAAGGTTAGGATGGAATTCTACTTGAGCACATTAGGAGAAGTAAAATGAGACGGGTTAGTTAATGAATAAAAAGCTCAAGTAGCATTATAATTGCAAACACACTTACCGGGGTGTGATTATGATGCTGTGGACGACGCTTCCGTTGCGGTGATGCGACGTGAGGTGACTCGGCTTTTCCACCAATTCACCTCGGTCGGGAGCGCGTTTCATTGGTCGAAAGAATCGCGTCACCTTCTCGACCCCCCTCCCCATTTTCCCTTTTCAGTGTGTACGGAAGGGTCTTGAGGTTAAAGGAAGGACAAACACTTGGCAAATATACCCTCGAACAAAATTAAAATACACAAATCATTTCCGCGTAACCAGTTATCTTATCTATTAAACACTCGGGCGTCACCTCGCTAATCCGTTAGTTTAACCTCACTGTAGTTAGATGGCGTTCACTTGATTATGTAAATGTGTGCGTGTATCATTCGAGGTCACTTGGCTCTTGTAATCTCCTTAAGATTCATCAAACCGTTTATTCACCCAAAAAACATACATTCTTACTCTAACCCTTATTCTGGCGAAAGAGCTCGAAGTTATTGACAAGTATGTTTATCTGGGACAAATACTCTAAATAGTTAAGTCCAACGTCGACCGATAGGTCAATCGGCGGGTATAACTCGGCTGGACAGCGTTCGGGAAATTTCGACACATCCTCTCGTCAAATATACCTCAAAACTTGAAAACAAGATTTCACGACAAGTGCGTGTTTTCAATGATAATTTGTGGATCTGAGACGTAGTACTACACTACTGCCGTATTAGAAAGCCCAAGGTCGCTAATCGAGCTATGGAGAGGCCTATGTTCGGGATTTCTCTGCGTGATAAACTAAGAAATGAATATATCTGCAGTAGAATTAGAGTGAGCAACATAGCCCAACGTAAGTAAAGTAAGTAAGAACCTAAGCTGTAGCAATAAAAAGTAAGCAATGAACCAGCCATTTACTCGTAGCTCAAAAAACCAACTACTGATTGGAAGAAAAGGTTCTCTAATGGCAGTTTCGTATCTATGGGCGAAGTGTAGGGCGACCCACACTAGATGGAGTTACGACCTGGTAAGACATGCAGGAAGTGATGGATGCAAGTGGCTCAGAACCGTGCTTTGGGGCATTCCTTTTGAGGGCCTATGTTCAGTATTGGACTAGTTAAGGGCTGTACTAATGGTGATGTTGATGATGATATTAAAAGAAGACTGCAAAATATAGGCTTCGCCTGAATAACCTCTTGACTATAGCAAACATGGGCACATTTAATTACAAATTGTTGAATATAATAATGATTGAATCACGAACCAAATAATCCACTGTAGAACAAGGGAAATATACAAAGCGCACGAAGTAAGTAAGCCGAAGTGGTAAAAAGTTCAGAACGAATAGTTCGAAGAATTGACGAATGATTTGAAAGAAAGCTTAGCAATAGTCAGCCAGGCGCTGACAACGACACAATTGGTTGACTTCTAATGGACCTTCGTCTCATTGGGGTGATAGTTGTTTATTACCATGCTTAGTAGGCAGGTTATATTTACTTGTGTTATCAGGAAAACGCTACTACGCATTGCCGCACCGGCTTGTTTCCCTCTGTCACCTCTTGCGTCTCTTACGGGATGATATGGAGTAGTGAATATTCTAACACCACCACTACACGATATTTATAATAGTATTTAGATGCTATAATTGATAAGTAATTAGACGAGAGTAAGTGTGAACCTAACGCTTTTTTCGGAAAAAATATATTTTTTAACATAAACAGCATTTTTCTTTCAACAAGCATCCTCGGTCTGTCTAACGCAGAGAGCACTTTAACACACTCGACTCAGCCTTTTGTTCTCCCCGTTGTACCACAGATGCTTTAGAATGAAGTTACAGTGCTGTGAAGGTTTTATATTTAAACTGTTATCTTAATTTATTAAGATTATAAATTTAACGTTTTGAGACATTTGGGTTTTAGAATTTTATTTCATCGAAATTTTAATAACGTTTATGAGGATAATACGCATGTCTTCATCATTATACTATATACCCACTGCTCAACATAGGCCTCTTCGAAGGAATGCCCCAAAGCACGGTCCTGAGCTACCTTCATCCACCGAATTCCTGCATGTCTTACCAGGTTGTCACTCCATCTAGTGCGGTGAGACTTAGAACGGTACGAGGTTGCCACTCAAGAATCTTTAAAATTTAATAAAAGAAGTATGTACGTACGGATAAACCTCCTATATATGAGAAGAGAAGACGTCAACAGTAGGACGTATGTATGTCAAAGTCAACTCTTCCTTAAAAAAATAGTCTCAATTCTAAAAAATACGATGTGATAAATCAATAAATAAATAATCACATATAAACATATCACACCTATTCACATCCTTCCCTACACTACCTACACTTCACTCAAAATCACACACACACACACACACACACACACACACACACGTACGCACGCACGAACACATGCACACGCGCACACACACACACACACACACACACACATACACACACATACACACACACACGAGAGAGAGAGAGAGAGACACACACACGCACTTAACCATAGATATAATAATGAAGGAGATATGCCCAGTACTTGAAAATGTATCGGAACCCGGTGTCTCCAGTTGGCCCCTACCACGCGCCAACTACTACACAAACAGATCAGTAAAAGCAATAGATACGCAGTCACGCATAAACTCTCATTTAATAAATCATAACGTACTACACAATTAATTATAGACCATATATCTAAAGCCACAACGTTCATTTACCATTCACCGTACTACTTACCACACAAAAATATGGGGCACTATCGTTGTGCTGTAAAAAGCCATTTATTTTACATATACGTTAGTGATTGACTAAATTGGAAAGTTATCGATTGTTTCATTTAAACCAAAATAGTACTAAAATTTTTAAGGCCCTAAATATAAAATAAATAAAAACATTAAAAAATCCGGTTATGTTGGTTTAGGCTATCATAGCGGATTGAAGTAGTAGGTATTTTGGAACCATGCTATGGTGCTTACTCACTAACCTGTAAAGGTATTTGTGCAGCACTTGACGTTTTTATATTTCTGGGGTGGCATTTTTGTCAAATACGAGTAGTGTAATCTTAAATTAATGTATTTTTCCATGACTGCTTTTATAAGAAATATAATGTGATTATTCATCGGGGACTGCTCAAATTGGTGAAACTTAACATTAAAAAAAAAATAATTTGACAAAACATGGCAAAGTTCTTTGCGTTGTTCCTGTTTGACATTTTTAGTTTTAATTGCTTATTTATCATTAGCGAGACAAACTGTTTTTATGATAATTTTAATTCGCATACAAATTACGACGACCAGTACTAGTTTTTGTAGGGAACAAAGTCAGGTGGCCTTACAGTGGCATCCATCCATTCCTTTTTTAAATTAGTATCATTTGGCAAGCCCAAAGGTACGATTAATAACCTATTTATTATTTTCATATATCCTAAGCTACTTTTAACCTCACCATGTACTAAGGTTTTGCTTGGCGATCTTTTGTTATAAAAACTCCTGGTTAGTGATAATATTGTTAAATATATGAAAACAAATACACACTCATGTCTAACAAATAAATAGAAGGAATAATTATATTGAATAATTTTAAGCCAAAGTCATTATATAACCATGCCGGTTAGGTATTTATGATACATTCGAAGCTTTTGAAAACTGTAAATTATATTAAACCACAAAACCATAAAAATTATGAAATTTTTTAAAAGGTAAGGCATAATATACGATAAATCAAACATAAGAACACTCCATCGATTATTAACCTAAAATTTAATCAACTTACTTTACGACCTTTGGTTACGCCTAGTTCAGCTTAGTAGTTGTTGTAAAATAATCAAAATAAGTAAAAAAACATTATGTCACATCGATTTTCCCATCGGGTTGAAACGGTTGACAAATTGGAGAATAAACTACAGTAGCAATTCGCCAACCCATATGGTATAGCCATAATGGGTGGGGGAAACGAAGCATTCCATCTTAGCCCTCAGGGGTGACAACGCTTGATTCATAATCGAGGATAAATGGAGATGTCTATGGGCGACGGTATCCACTTACCATCAGGTGGACTGTGAGCTTTTTTGTCACCCTTATTCTATAAAAACAAATCCTAGGATATAGTCTATAAAATAATTAAACGAATTTTTCTTCTTTTCTTATCCAATCCGTATCCGATAAATTATTCCACTCCTTTGCTACAGCAAAGGCAAAGTAATTTACCGGCATCTATTTTTCCGTTTGAATACAATCTGGGCATCTCCAAAACAAGAGTGAAATTAGGCTTTTGTTACGCTAAGACAGTGCGATTTTCCATCTAGTGCTACATCACCACTTAACACCAGGTGGGATAAGCACAATAATGGCTTATAAAAAGTGAAAAGAAAATAAACGAACAAACTAGAACATGTGAAATTTTGCTGCCCCAATATCGTCAGTCACCCCTTCGCTTCGCGCGACGCGGCGTTGCTAAAAATAACCTAACCTTGAATTTGTCATACATTTATTTTCAATAATATTCATTATAAATTTCCTTGGCTGTACCAAGCCTGAAAAAACCCTATTTGTAATTATTTTATATATATATATATATATATATATATATATATATATATATATATATATATATATATATATATGTAAATTTTTTAGCCTTGTAGTGGCGGTGTAAGAGTGTTCACTACCCCATGTCATCCTTTAGCCGTTGTTAGAGGCGATAGAGGAAACCGAAACAGGAGATTGGCAGAAGCATCTTCCTGATAACAACTCAGAATGATAAAAAACCAACCCGTTTTGCCAACCCGTCCACTAAGCGTTGCAGTTATAACTTACCCTCTTTGAGACTGCCTATGCGAGAGGTCTATATTTAGCAGTGGACTTTTGAAAAATTGTGTTTATGTTTCTCTTGTAGTTTTATAATATGAGCCTGCTACATTGTAAAACTGCCACGAATTAAATTGTTAACTCCAATGTTTACTTTTTCTTACTCCACTTACATTCTTGCCTTAGAAGAAACCCATCATAAAACACGCATGTGTGAGCAATTATAAAAGTATTTTCAGGATATGTGTGATGAGATGCGTTGAAGTCCGCATCACCCAATGGGATAATGGCGGACTCTTCCTAACTATAAAATCATCTCAAAATTAAAGGAGACCTGTTCGTTTCATCAAAATTTTATAAGTTTTAAATACATAACATAGATTTTATACCCAGTGTTACGCTTAATAAAAAGAACAACAAAAAACTAAGTTCTTAAAAATTCCTATGTATTTTTATAGTTGGCTGAAGAAAATTTTAAATTTTAGATTTATCGGAACAAACGACCGTTTTTGTATCCTTGTTTTTGAAGCAAACTGCCGATTGGAAAGAAGGACTGGTGGTCTATTGTTTTAAAATTTAAACGGTGGATTAATTATGTGTTAGAAAATATATTTATTTATTAAAACTTGTTTAAAAAACAGACTTAGCTCAACAGATCAGTAAGCTGGGAAGGCATTAGACCGGTCATATAGCTCGAAGAATCGATAACCTATGGGTAGGAAAGGATTGTGAATGACATGCTGGTACTATTAAGCTAAGTCTAGGGTGGCTCCTCATTAGATGGAGCTTTGTATGAATAAGGGTAGCAAAGAAGCACACAATCTACATTATGGTAAGTGAATGCTGTAATCCATATACACCTACATCCACCATCGATTAAGTATCAAAATGCAGATACATTGTAGCACCTGTGGGCTTATAAGGAATGCCTGTTTTCCAGTAAAAAGTATCTACGGTTTTCTGCACTTACCCCAAACCTAGAATCATTAAGCTGCTAAGCTTAAGCTATTTTAAACTGGTATTCTCGAGTTCTTGAGTAGAGCCAACTTATTCGTAGACAATCATGGCTCTACTGCGTGAGGAGTGCAGGTGGCCGAGGACGGTATTGTGTTCCTTTAAGAAGGCCAATGTTTAGCAATGAACCTGAGAAGATGAATGATGATGATAATAATAAAATCTGTATATTTTATAAATAAAAAATACAGAAGCTCTATGTAGCGGTATCCATGACGTCACATGCTGCTTACGCCTGTTTAAAATATGATACATTTCTGAGTAATAATTGAGAAACCAAATAAATTCTTTTTAAAAATAAACTTCCATATCAATTATTGATCTGCTGTCGTTAGACATAATTATGTCATCCTCCAGAACTAACACAGCTTTTGATATTATTTGATTTTTTATTACAGTGGCCCCTGCATAATCCGGCACACCCTGTAATCCAACATGGTCTATTATTAGGTCCTTACATATGAAATTGGCCTTTTGTATGGGAGGAATATAAAGTCAATTTTTTTTGTAAAATATATTTAATAATCAAAGTATGCACCGTTGCTATTTATGCACTTTTGCCATTTCATAGGTAGTTCATTGATCCCTTTACTAAAAAAAAACCATGGGTGCGAGAATCAATAAACACTTTGAATGCGGTTTGTCCTGCCACATCGGAGTTGAACTTTTTTCCTTGTAAGAAGTTTTCCAAATTCCGGAAAAAAATGAGAGTAACAATCTTCGCTAATGCATGATTTAACAAGTTATAACTTGTACGCACCAACACTATTGTGCTAGACGAGTATGGTATTGTTTTATTCTGACTGAAAAATTTGATACTGAATATGGTTGAAAGAATACTCGGATACCTAGACGTGCATGTATGAAGAAGTTAATGAACCTGAAAGAAGCGAAAGAGGTATGTAAGGATCGTGACACTTGGCGATCTGTTCTCTCTGGCTACCCCGTTAGGGATTGTGCGTGAAGATAAGTAAGTAAGTAAGTTGAAAGATCATAATTTTCCTCAAAAAGCGTTATTGTTTCATGACAATGCTCCTAAATTGATGCTTCTTATATTGATGGATTCATATTTTTTGATTATTTTAATATACACATTTGTTTCATTACTTCCTAGGGTAAAGTTATTGCATATTTTTGTAAGATTTATGGCATTATTGACGTTAATTTTATAATAAAACGTTAGCTCTCTTTTATGTTATTTAATTTACTAAATTTGACATACATATTGAAGTATGATTTATACTTCAGAGTACAAAACATACTTCATTGTGTTATATGTAGTGCATATATATAAAATATAGACTCTTAACATTGGATCTGTAATTTGACGGATTACAAAATCTGTAATTTGTAAAAAAGTCCGGACTATAGGGAGTCTTAATCAATACACCATAATCCTACAAATTCGATAATCCGACACTATCCTGCAAAATTTCTCGGAACAGCGGGGGTCCACTGTATATATAATATCAAAAGCTGTGACAGCTCTGGAGTAAATTGTAAATTTCACAACACACTACCAACCCGGGTTCAATCACAACTGTCATCAATCATCTGGGTACCACATATACCGTTATCATACCGTTGCTTGGCAGTTAATACATTAGCTCTATTCGTTGTTCTAGCTATTTAACACATGGTTTTAACAAGACTTGATAATGGTGAGAACAAAGTAAACTTAGTGCAAAGTATACCTTATTGCATATTTAATATAAAACACTTGGCCACTTCGATAAAAAGTGACTGCGGTGCTGGAGAACAAAAGGAAGCGTGAAGTATGTTGGAGTATACTTCACTTTACGTAAAAGGACTACAGTCGTTCACAAAAGAGAATTTTTACCCTATTCAACGAAAACAGTTAAGAAAGCTCTAAAAACGTTTTGTTTATTTCGCTTTTTAATTAAGCCACGACAAAAATAAGATGGTTATTTAGGAAATCTATATCAAATAAACCTCGCCGCGTGGTAGCGGTTAAATAGAATCCATTACCCCATATCGTAAGAGGTGCCAAAAGTGAAGTGAAACAGGAGATGGGTAGCAGCACGCTCCTGATAACAACTCAAATTAATAAGCTGCGTTTACCAACCCGCTTTCCATGCGTGGCAGCCATTGCAAAATCGTGTAGATGAGGCATATTATTAGTAGTTGGTATTTATAAGCTATACTGTATAACTGTAGTTAATGTGTTGATGGTGTAGTATCTGTAAAGATTACATTTATAGCAATAATTAAAATTCTTAGCAAAGGCATCGGTCTACTTGCAATAATATTTTGTTAAAAAATAACTTAAATCAAAAATTTTGTTTGAATCTCAAGAGAGAAAAAATAATAAGAAGTTGTGAGGCATCTCATCCAAAGCTTTCAAAGAAAAATCATCTTCAAAAGTCTTTATTTGGAGTTGGCTTTATTGTTCCTTGGTTGAAATAAACAATAACTATCAGGTGAACTTTTAACTCGTTTGTAGATTTAATATTATTAAAAAAATAACTAACTAAACTAAACTAAATCTTATTAAATACTATCAAATTTTCTTTTAATAGCGACTATTTCCTAATATCGATATTTCGTGTGCGTTGATACAACGAAAAGTTCGTTATGTTATCACATTAAAGCATAAATGGAATCGATTTATTGTTATGGTAATAAATTATGTAATCGAAATGCTTACATATTCTGTTTATTAATAAATGTTCACCTTGTGTATAACAGTCCTTATAGGAATTATAATAATCCATATTGGATAAAAAATATTCTATTTAATTCTAGGGAGATTAACGCGTTCAATCATAATATAAACTCTTTAGTTTGGAAATAATATAGGTCTGTACTTTGAAAAATTGAGCTTTTGATGTTTATTATTCTGATGATGACACATCTTAGCGTTTCCTGAGTGGCAGTCCTATTTGGACCATTTCCCACTTTTTTAAGTTATTTTTTTTAAGTCAGCTGTTCACTTTTTTTTTATTTTAAGTATGTGTAAATGTATAATTAAGTCTACTTATAAGAATACCTAAACAAAATGTATGTTTTGAGTATTTATTGCTAATTTTTTAAGAAATGGCCAAATAAATATCTCTTTCTATCTTTCTTTCTTTCTTTCTTTCTCTCTTTCTTTCAAATCTGTACTAGACTTTCTTAGGTATAAAGCAACGAAAATAGTGCACTGGTGTGATTCAACTGTGGTCCTGAGTTGTATCAAAGGTGATATCAAAAGGCTCGAAACATTTGCGGCCAACCGTGTAAGTTAAATCGTGGATCTTACCTCACCATTATCTTGGAGGTATGTTCCAACAGAATCGGATCCGGCAGATTTCATTTCGAGAGGAGTAGATGCAAAAAATATATATATCTTTGTCCCTTTGGTGGACAAGTCCTGACTTTTTACTCGAAAATGATAACGAATGGCCAGTATTAAAAATTAAAGAGTCAGAGCCTTTATCAGAGTTGAAGGTACATGCTGTGACAATGACTGAACCTGTTATAGATTTTGAAAAATACTCATCCTTGAATCGATTGCAGCGACTATTCACATACGTTCTTAGATTAATATTTAATACTAAAAATCCGAACCAAAAACGTACTGGAATTTTAACAGTTAAAGAATTGCAAGAGTCATGGTTTTCGCTTTGTATTATTGCAGAAACTGAATCATTTCCGGCTGAATACGATTTACTCGTAAAAAACAAACCTTTAAGTATTGAAATAATACTAGTTTTTACGGAATTTATCGCATATATTTAACTTTTTAAATACCCGACCCTTCGAACTTCGACTTCGAAATCTGCAGTCTTTGAACACGTACAGGATCGCTCCCGTCACTACATCAGATTTGATAGACCGTAAATCCTCGCTAAAGCACACCGATTCCTTCTAACGATGATTCGCGAGGCTATTAAAATCAAAAAACATCCTAATTTCAATAGGGAAGATGGCTGGGTGCTACCATCTGCTTGGGATCCGATAATAAATAAAATTAAATCCCAACCCAAGCATACAACTGCAAGACTTCAAGATACCATAAGTTCATACTGTATAGATCGGAACAAAAGTTAAACTTTAATCTATGGTAACCGCGGTTAACTATGACATATGGACGTTGAACATCTCAGTCCCGCCCGTGACCATGAGTGCTGTAAAGCGTTCGAAACGTCGGGTATATAAAAAGTTAAATATACGCTATAAATTCCGTAAAAACTAGTATTATTTCAATGTGTAGTGTTCGCGTAAATATAAGAAATCATTATGTAAACCTTTAAGTAGTAAAAGCAAAATAATTAGGCTTTCTCCATTTCTCGATAACAAGTTGTTACGTGTTGGGGGACGCATAGGTGCGGCAGATAATTACTCATATGACCAGAAGCATCCCATTTTGCTACATGCCGCACATAGATTTACAAAACTATATTTCAAAAGGGAGCACATAACACATATGCATGCAGGTCCACTACTGTTGTTATCAACGGTAAAACAAACAGTGTGGCCAGTGAATGGACGACATCTGGCGTGGCGCACAGTTAATAATTGTGTTCGATGTATGCGCGGGAAAATCTTACAGCCTAAAATGGGCAATTTTCCGCCCCAAGGCGTCACGCCAGGCTATCCCTTTTTGTCAGTTGTCATCTATTTATGCAGTGTCGTGTAAAAGCATTACCATTGTTTGATCATCGTGTTTAACTTGGAGCAAGATCAAGCACTCTCATAGCTCTCACGTTGCTGACATTTCCGGAAATAGTTTCGATATTTTTTTTTGAATTATGCTAGTTAATGCTATCATATTCTTTCATGAAGTCAGTCATTGTGATATAACAGATAATTTATGAAAACGCAAGATTAATGAAAATTGTAGTTTTTGAAAATATATCAATTTATTTACAATATTATATTTTGTGTTATAATAGTAATAGTAGTTATTACGAGAGCCATGCTACAGATGTATTGTGGTATTGCAGCAGTTTTAAATTTCGAATTAATTATGTATTATAACTGCCGTGTAGTGGCGGTTGAGAATATCCACTACCCCATATCTTCCCGTGGGTGTCGTAAAAGGCGACAGAGGGAGACAGGCAGGAGATGGGCAGCAGCATCTTCCTGTTAACAACTGTGACGTAATAAAAAACTGCGGTTGCCAACCCGCTCGCCAAGCGTGGCAACTATGGCAAATACCCCCCAATGAATAAATACACAAACAGACGGCCCCCAGTCCCCGGCGGCCCCGCTATTCCTGGCTACGGTGGCGACCATGGTAACGGCGGGGCAGGGGGTGCTAAGAATCTCCGGTGGAGGTTCGGTTGCCACCTACGACGACTCGACTCGACCTGGCAACATATAACGCACACACCCTGAGGACTGACGAGAAGATACTAGAGCTGGAAGAAGAGGTAGACAAGTTGCGCTGGCATATTATTGGATTATCCGAGGTCCGAAGAGAGGGGGAGGACACGGTAATCCTCGAGTCCGGCAACTTGTTCTATCACCGGGAGGGCGACCATCTGTCCCAAGGAGGTGTCGGATTTATCGTCCACAAGTCTCTCGTCAACAACGTTGTAAAGATTGGGAGTGTGTCGACGAGGGTCGCGTACCTGATACTCAGAATCACCAAACGGTATTCGCTGAAGGTCATTCAGGTTTACGCACCAACCTCGGCACATCCCGATGAGGAGGTGGAGGAAATGTATGAGGATATTTCTAGAGCCATACACTCCTCCAAAACCCACTACACGGTGTTGATGGGAGACTTCAACGCAAAACTAGGCACAAGAGAAAGCGGTGAGCTGAAAGTATGGAAATTCGGAATAGGGCAACGGAACCCAAAGGGCCAGCAGCTGGCCGACTTTATGGAGAAAGAGGGACTCTTTATGATGAACTCTTTCTTCCAGAAGCGGCCCCACAGGAAGTGGACCTGGTCGAGCCCCGACGGTTCGACAAAAAATGAGATTGACTTCATTATGACGACCAGACGCCAACTGTTCAGTGATGTCTCAGTGATCGCAAGGGTGAAAACTGGCAGCGATCACCGAATGGTTAGAGGCACACTGAACCTAAACGTTAAGTTGGAGAGGTCTCGTCTAATGAAGTCAACGCTCCGTCCCCCTCGTGCTCTAATCCAGAATCCCGAAACCTTTCAGCTCGAGTTACGTAACCGCTTCCAGTGCCTAGAAGATTGCAATGCAGTGGACGATATGAACGACAAGCTCGTGGAAACTGTCCATGCGATCGGAGCTAAGTTCTGCAAGACCCGCCGCAGAAGAACACAAAAACTCTCCGATCACACTCTTAATCTCATGGCTGTTAGACGGGAGATGAGGCTGCAATCGTCAACAGATTTGACAGCATACAGGCAACTGAACAGACAGATCTCCAAATGCATGCGGCGAGACTTACGCAACTTTAATACTTCTCGTATTAAAGAAGCGATCGAGCGAAACCAGGGCTCCAAAGTCTTTGCCAGAGATCTGTCTGCCAGAAAGAGCCAACTGTCAAAGCTGAAGACTGAGTGTGCCAACATCGTTTCCGGGACACCTGAGATTTTGAGTGAGATTGAGAGGTTCTATGGGCAGCTGTACACATCATCGTTGGAGCCACACGCAAGTGTGAGTAACGATCCAAGAGCAAGTCTTATCCGACACTATTCCGATGATATCCCGGACGTCAGTCTGAGCGAGATTAGAATGGCTCTCCACCACCTTAAAAACGGCAAGGCCCCGGGCGAGGATGGAATTACAGCGGAGCTTCTGAAAGCGGGTGGAAAACCGGTACTTGAAGTCCTTCGGAAGCTCTTCAATTCCGTCCTCCATGGTGGCACTACTCCGGAGGCGTGGAGCAGAAGCGCGGTGGTTTTGTTCTTTAAGAAAGGCGACAACGCTCTCTTGAAGAACTACAGACCGATTTCCCTTGTGAGCCGCGTCTACATGCTATTTTCGTCTCGCACGCAGACTCGACGACTTCCAGCCTCCCGAACAAGCCGGTTTCCGAAAAGGCTTCAGTACCATAGACCACATACATACCCTGCGGCAGATTGTACAGAAGACCGAAGAGTACAATCTGCCACTTTGCCTGGCATATGTGGACTATGAGAAAGCCTTTGATTCCGTCGAAATTTGGGCGGTGCTACAGTCCCTTCAGCGGTGCCAAGTTGACTGTCGGTACATCGAAGTGCTGAAGTGTTTGTACAGTAGGGCTACGATGGCTATCCGAGTACAGAACCAGAGTTCGAAACCTATCCAACTGCAGAGAGGTGTAAGACAGGGTGATGTTATATCCCCGAAACTCTTCACCGCTGCGTTGGAAGACGTTTTCAAGCTACTGGACTGGAAAGGATACGGTATTAACATCAATGGCGAGTACATCACTCACCTTCGATTTGCCGACGATATAGTCATTATGGCAGAATCGCTGGAGGACTTAAGCATTATGCTCAATGACCTCAATAGTGCCTCCCAACGGATAGGTCTTAAGATGAACATGGACAAAACAAAGATCATGTTTAATGTCCATGTCACACCTATGCCGGTAGTTGTTGGGAGCACTATGCTCGAAGTTGTTGACGAATACGTTTACCTGGGACAAATAGTCCGACTAGGTAAGTCCAACTTCGACCGAGAGGTCAATCGACGGATTCAACTCGGCTGGGCAGCGTTCGGGAAATTACGACATATCTTTTCGTCAGGTATACCTCAATCTCTAAGAACTAGATTGTACAACCAGTGCGTGTTGCCAGTGATGACTTACGGATCTGAGACGTGGTCCTTCACTGCTGGCCGTATGAGGACGCTTAAGGTCGCTCAGTGAGCTATGGAGAGGGCTATGCTTGGAGTTTCTCTGCGTGATAGACTCAGAAATGAGGATATCCGCAGTAAAACCAGAGTGACCGACATAGCCCAACGGATTAGTAAGCTGAAGTGGCAATGGGCCGGCCATATAGCTCGAAGAACCGATAACCGATGGGGAAGAAAGATTCTCGAGTGGCAGCCTCGTACCGGTAGGCGTAGTGTAGGGCGACCCCCCACTAGATGGAGTGACGACCTGGTAAGACATGCAGGAAGTCGATGGATGCAGGTGGCTCAGGACCGTGCTTTGTGGCATTACTTGGGGGAGGCCTATGTTCAGCAGTGGACTTGTGAAGGGCTGTAATGATGATGATGATATGTATTATAAAATATATTTTATACGTGGTAGAGCCACGCTGCAGTTATGTAATGGGTGTAGCACGAATGGGTCGACTTGACAATTGTTCTTGGAAAAAAGATAAGGATAAGAACATCACTTTTCATAAGTAAATATACAATTTTCTAGTGTATTTCTTGATAAAATAATACAAAAACTGAATGTCAATACAAGTAATAATACTGCGCAATAATATTAGAGTGTTGCCTACCGTATGAAATGTTCTTCCCTATTTTAATGTCATTAATAGATGTAAAGCAACTGTTGACAATGGATATTTATCCAAAGCAGCCGATACGCAACCGTTGTGAACCGGTTGTTTATCCGACTACAGACGAAAAAGGATGGTTATGTTTTTACTGTGTGTGCGGTTGGCTAAGTTGAAACGCTTTTTGGAATGGTACTCAAAAACTACATGACCTATTTAAAAAATTCTTTCACCATTAGAATGATATTATGACTGTAAAACGTAGGATTTATTTTAATATAGAGGGCATTACTATCAACGAATATGTTTTTTAGCTAAACTCGTACAGTTCTGGACCGATTTTGAAAATTCTTTTACCACTAGAATGTTATATATAATTAAAGATGTCTAATGTAGGATGTATTTTATTATGGATGGCGCTACTTTCTGTGAATATGTTTTTTGTCTAATCTCGAAAATTACTTGACTGATTTTGAAAATTCTTTCACCATTACATTACTAATGAGGGCTTTAGTTGTGTTATTAAGTTATATTATTATAATAATTATTTGTGTAATTCATATTTAAAAAAAGTAAATACTTACTTAAGATGATCACTGGAATTATTATTTTAGAAAATGTACTAATTATGTCTCAGAAAAATTGATGATTATAATATATTATAGGACTTTCTGTGGTTTATTCAAAACCAAAGAGAAAAAACTTATTGCCCAAAAAAAATATGTTTTTATCCATAGCCATCAAAAGCGGTTGTCAACCATTAAAAACGAAAACCACCATTGTTATCCGCTCTGTTGAAATCGTTGATAACCGCCTTCACATCTTTAGTCATGATCAACTGGAAAGGTTATCTGTATAGTGGTTTTAAACGGTCTAATTTTATAGGTTTTAACCGAGTTAAATTGGTTTAAGGCTTAGGGTCGAAATAGGCAGCACGGAATCTCACTTTCCTGTGAATCTATCCTTTTTGGTCACTCAGAACCGTCATTTACTAGGGCGACAAAGAGCGGGAGTGTGTAATTTAACCCTCAAAAAGCCGATTGTGAACCGGTTTAAAAAGTTAATCTGTCATTCTTGATATTCCATACTGATATTATAAATGTCAAATTCCTTTTATTCCCTCCGTAGATTTCCAACTGATCCGGTAATTTTAAGTCGTTGGACTGAAATTATATGGCTGGCTAGAAATGAATCCTCTTGGAAGCCTAAAGAAAGGTCATGTACATGTTCAATTCACTTTCACGTCAAGGACACTTATACACAAACAACATTGATTTTATATATTTTTTCTATTTATTTACTTACAGTTTTTACAGTACAAAATGTAGCCTTTAAACATACATCTTTTATCTTCTTCCAGTGGCAGGATTTAATTGATTTCATACAATGATTTGTCATGAAACTGGATCGACATATGAATTTAAAAAATTAAACATTTGCTATCTCTTGGCAATAGTTTAATCTTAACCAAACTTCCTTTTTTTCTAAGATAAAAAATAATTAATTCTTCTAAAAAGCAAATATTTTGGGTACTCAGGTACGAATGTGTAGTGCTCTATATATATTCAATAATAATACATTAGTTGAATATATGAGACATACATAAATATCTACTGTGATTTTTTATTTATTTTTAACTGTTACATTAATTATATCTAGGTTTTACCACTTATCTTCACTATTTTAGTGCGACTCATATCCCTTGTGTGTGTATATCCCCATTCACATACGCACAAAAACGCACATGCTTCGCACACATATTTTACACTCAGGTATGTCAATATGAATCCATACTAATATTATAAATGCGAAAGTGTGTTTGTCCTTCTTTCACGTCGCAATAGAGCGTCGGCATGGCATGATTTTTTTGTATGGGGATAGTTCGGTGACTGTAGAGTGCCATAGGTTACTTTTTCCGCGGAAAAAAAAATCTCATTCCCGTGGGAAAATAGAATATGTTGCAAAAGTTTGTCCTTCTTTCAGGTCGCAACAGAGCGTCGGCATGGCATGAATTTTGGTATGGGGATAGTTCGGTGGCTGTAGAGTGACATAGGCTACTTTTTTCAGCAGAAAAACATATCATTCCCGTGGGAAAATCGAATATGTTGCAAAATTAAATTCAGCTAGATGGCGCCACCGTGATTCTACAAGACGGACGACGGTACGATGGACGAACACAGAAGGTCAGAATATCTGGATTATTATGTCTTTTTATCAAAATTAAGATAAAAAAAATGTATGGATCCTTATTTTTCACGCAAGACCGGGAAGAGAGCGATAAAAAGACATAAAATTCACCAGCTGATTTTCTTCAAACGTTTTGGTGCATTGTAATTCACAGAATAGGCGATAACCTCGCAGACGATGATATTAAGTAATCCGTTGATGCTCTGCCTACCCCGCAAGGGTTACAGGCGTGATTATAAGTATTGATCAGAAATACTATAACCACTTGTCACGCTTTCACCCTTAACTATTACTTAACTGTGGTAGAAACAGTTCTTAGTAAGCCTTATTAATAAGCCTTAGTAATATTTATTGAACGGAAATGAATACAGTTCCTATATGTGGTTATGAATGAATCGGTATTACAATAAGAAAAATTGTGCAAAATTATAAGAAAAATATTTTTGAGAGTTCTTATTAACTAACGTATACATAGTTTAAATTTATTCCGCTAGATGTCGTTAACTAGGTTTTTAAAACGGTAACGAAATGTTTCCTGACATGTACTTAACTCCCGCCGTTGAGCCACGCGTCAACTTATAGTGCCATACGCTTAAATTGTTTCTATTTCGTAGCTTATTCGCCTACCTGCTTTCGATTTGGGTTGTTTGTCATTTGCTTTGTGATTTGGTTAAGGTTGAATGGATTTATATTGGCTTTCATTTTCGGATTTGTGTATTTTCTTGGATCGGTTTTGTTGATTTGGTTGGTATTGCTTTATACATATTTAGACTCTGGCTTTGATTTTGGATTTTGTTTATTTAGAATCGTGAATTGGTTTTCGTTGTTTTAGGTTGTTTAACAATATTTCATAGGAATATTAATAGTATAGATAGTGTATGCGGTACCTATACACTTACTTCGTTTTTCGTTGGTTATATTTATATTGACGACTGCTTTCGATTTCGGTTTTCTGTGATTTGTTTTGTGATTTAGTTTAAATTGATTCGATTTTTTGTTGGCTATCGTTTTCGGATTCGTGTTACTTGTCTTGGTGAATTAGTTTTGTTGTTTTGATTTAAAACAATATTTAAAAGGAAATTTAATTCTTATAGATATATATGTATATGCTATATAAATATATAAAAATATATATATATATATATATATATATATATATATATATATAATTATATTATAATAATAGGTTTTTTGTTACTTCATAATGCCTCGCAAACGTAAGTCCAGCCTTTCAAGAGTATCTTCTCAAAGACAAGCGAAAAGGTTAACTCGATCGCTAGAATCTTTAGAAGAAGCTGAACTGAGAAGGCAAGAACAAGCAGAGCGTTAAGCTGCTTTTAGAGCATCTGAGATACCTTCTCAACGTCAGCAAAGGCGTCTTGAAGAGACAGAGCGTCGGGCTGCTTTAAGAGCTTCCGAAACACCTTCTCAAAGTCAGGCGCGAAGAGATGCAAATACACAGCTCCAAGCTGAACGTCGACAAAATTTTCAAAGAAACAATTGGTCGGTTTTTAATGACGCAGCATTCAATTATGATCCGTTGACCTCGATTACAAAACAACAAAATGAATCACAGGTTAGTTGTTATCGGACTGATGGACAAGGCGTATCGATTTTGCAGCGCTTTAAAATGGAAAGATGAGACCGCAGGCATGTGCTGTTCCAATGGCAAAGTGTCTCTTCCGTTACTTGGGGAACCAGAAGAACCTTTGAAAACTCTCTTTTTATATGATGCTAATGAGTCACGACGCTTTTTAAAGAGGATCCAGAAATATAAATCAATGCTTTCAAATGACGTCCTTCGGAGTTGACCGGGAAATAATAATGCCGGGATTTTCGCCTACATTTACAGTGCAAGGGCAAATTTATTCATAAATAATGGTATTTAAAAAAACTTCCCCGCGCGTCGTATGCTATGTACCGATAAGTTTGTAATCACTAATACTGTAAGTAAATAAGTCATTAGATATAACTTATTACTTCATTAGGTTTATCATATTTATGGCTGTTTCTTAACGCCAACCCAGTCGCTTCTTATTTTTATTACGGTTATTTCCCATTTTAATTTTACGTCGTCCTCTTGCGTAATGCGTATTCTGATCGTAAGCGACACAACCTCCCCCTTCAAAGGCCGAAGCGAAACTGACTGGGCGACAGTAATCAAGCTTCAAGTCGCCGATAGTTTAGGTAATTTCTTTATACAGGGAAAATAATGGTATTAAAAAAAGTAAATAACATAAGCACTGCTTTATGGTTAGTTCAGTTAGTATGCAAAGTTTCATGATCTTATTTAAAGTATTTTATGAATAACAGCGGTTTAGTGTTTATTTTGGAGGTAACTTTGGATTTCTTGTATCGAGAAAATTTTACGGAATCGTTTTTTTATCTAACATAGTCCTTAACATTAATCCTCAACTTTACCATATGTTTATTTCAAAATTAATGCTGCAATATTTTCGGCATAACGGATGATCTTGGTCGGCAGCTGGCTCTCCAACTTCTGCGGCGTTGCACCACCAAATCGCCTCTGGTCCGTCTCTTGCTAACTTTAAACTTAAAATCGGCATGATTTGATCCCACTTCTGACACCAATTGTTATGAGCTTGGGGTTCGTGACAGTAAAAACTGCCGATTTAATTACGAAAATTAACACTTTAGTTATCCAACACCAATTACAACTTAGAGCACACTAATAATAAAACACAATTGCATTACTAATCACTTAAGTTCGAAATTATATCGCTTCGAAGTGTTCGCTTGATCGTCAATTCAATACTGAAGCGGTCGCGGTCTTATAGAGGACTCTTCTACTGAAACATCTAGAATGTTCGAGTGTATGTCTGGTATACCCGACTGACTAGGCGTAGAAAGTTCTAGTATGAAATTTTCTAGAAAGCTCTCCTAGTTCTGATACTCGATACTAGATGGCGCGCGCAACAATACAATACAATGCCAAAATTTTAAGAGAGCTTTTCAACGTCTTAATAAACAACATCTTGTAAATACTCACTCTTAATTGAAACATAAAAAGTGCTTCAAAATTTTAATTTCATTATTTACAAACATAAAATACTGGTATTTTATGTTTGTAAGTAATATGTAAAAAGAATACTTAAATTATTAATATAAGAATTAAGTACATACGTGCCTGTTAAATAAAATTCTGTTTCCTAAACTCAGTCGCATCTGTTGCGCAATGAAATATGAGGTGCAATTAACTATTTTTAGTGTCTGCAAAAGAGGTAGATAATGCATTCAAAAGAAAGATTAAAAAGAAAGAAAGCAAATAGTAATTGTATTTATTTCACAAACAACAACAGATACAGAAAAGTTACTTATTAAGAGGATATAGTAAGTCAGCTCAAATTCTAATTTCGCCCCTACTTCCCCGCGCGTCGTATGCTATGTACCGACATGTTTGTAATCACTAATACTGTAAGTAAATAGGTCGTTAGGTACTTATTTCATTAGGTGAAATATTAATGCCTGTTTCTTAACGCCAACCCAGTCGCTTCTTATTTTTATTACGGTTATTTTCCATTTTAATTTTACGTCGTCCTGTTGCGTAAAGTCACCGATAGTTTAGGTAATTTCTTTTTTAGAGGGAAAATAATGGTATTTAAAAAAAGTAAATAACATAAGCACTACTTTATAGTTAGTTCAGTTAGTATGCAAAGTTTCATGATCTTATTTAAAGTATTTTATGAATAATAGCGGTTTATTTCTTATTTTGGAGGTAACTTTGGATTTTTTTCTATCGACAAAATTTTACGGAATCGTGTTTTCATCTAACATAGTCTTTAACATTAATCCTCAACTTTATCATATATTTATTTCAAAATTAATGCTGCAATATTTTCTGCATAACGGGGGATCTTGCTAAGCCATTTGAGGTTATATTTCCCCTTAAGAAGTAAAAATTACTATGTACTAATTTTGTTAGATTTTTTATAGTATAAGGGTGACAAACGAGCACAAAGTCCACCTGATGTTAAGTGGATGCTGTGGCCCATAGACAACTACATATATCTTCAATTAAAAATCAAAATGCAGATGTTTTGCCAACCCGGTTTGCCAAAAAGTAAGTGATAATTAAATGCTACAGGATATAACAGCACCGTTTTCAATTTAGAGCTTAACTGACTTTTTCAATAACCAGATATATCTACCATCATCATCATCAGCCTGCGGATGTCTACTGCAGGCCTCTCCCAAAGCGCGCCATCAATCAGATCTAAGTGTCGCGTTTGGTCTTTAAATGCGTTTATTCACCATAAACACACTTAAATATCAAATAATATTAATAAAGCTACTAGGTTATTATACCAAAAATGTTATGCATTAATTCTAAAAATACATGAGTTGTTATTCACTTAAATAAATTATTAACACAAAACAATGTGCGATATGCAATATAAATTGAATGAGTATATTTTTACTTGACGATCTAAGAACGAATTTTAAACAAATTATATTGTTAAGAAGTATATAGTTCCAGTGAATTTTCTTTAAAAATTTCGTATTTTATAAAACTTTTCTTTAAATTTATCCAGTCGTTACTTTTACCTATAGAACGGTTAATAAAGATTTGATATTATTTTACTTTAAAAAATTCGCAATCTCTCTACGACATTAAATACAATAGGGTCCTCCTAAATAAAAAGAAAATAATAAAAAAGGTCAAATGGACCCCTTCATAATAAAACATCAGAACTAATGTACCGTTACAATGTGCCGCTTAAGAAGTCATTGAATCAGAAAAAGGTCCGCAACGGACACATTGCAGTTCATCTGAATTCTCAAGGAATTTTCATTCGTGTGGAAATTTGTCACTGACTTGAGTAAGCGCACGTGTTAATATTATTCATGGGCATTAAGCTCAAAGCTACCTAACAATATAAGCTCCATTATGCAATTCACGAATCGGGATTGTTTTTTCTACTTATTTTCATGCTGAGATAAATCGAAACCATCTTCATCGCTATTGTTCAGACCGAGGTATTTTTTTAATTTTTTAATTTTAAGCCCTTATTTAAGCAAGGTGATAAAAAAGATATTAATAACTATCGTCCAATAACAATTTTGTCACTTTTCTAAAAAATTTTTGAAAAAGCTATGCATAGTAGGCTTAGTCATTATTTTAATGAAAACAAGTTTATGAAAAAAGAACAGTATGGCTTTCAGCAAAACATATCAACCACAATGGCGTGTTTTGATCTATTAAAAAGAATCACCGATGCAATAGATGATAAGGTAAATGTAACAAGTATATTTTTCGATATGTCAAAAGCATTTGACTTTGTTTGCCATGACACCTTATTACGTAAGCTAGAAAAGTATGGAATAAGAGGATTGACATTGCAGTGGATAAAGTCATACTTATCATCAAGAAAACAGTGTGTGGAAGTTATAAGCCCTAATAAAAATAATATTTTGACAAAATTCAGATCGCGACTAGTTCTTAAGTACGCTGGAGTTCCTCAGGGAAGTGTTCTTGGATCTTTTTTTGTTTGTAATTTATGTAAATGATTTACCGGATTCAACTCCATTCCCATGCATTTTGTTTGCGGATGACATATCTTTAATCATAAAAAATAATCATGGAAATAAAGATTATTATGAAAACGTCATAAAATGTGCAATAAATGATGTCATTTCATGGTTACATAATAATAATTTGAAAGTCAATATCGCAAAAACCTGTTATTTACAATTCTATAGTAATAGTAGAAAGAAACTAGATCTTGACGTAAGATATAATAATGACAAAGTGCAAGAAAACGAACAGAAGAAATTTCTGGGAATATAATTAGATAGTAATTGTAATTGGATGGCTCATATTGACGAAATTTGTAATAAAATTAATGGATTTGTATATGTTTTAAATAGGTTAAGAAGAACATCGTCAAGTCAAACCGCACTCATTGCATACCATGGATATGTTGCAACAATATTAAGATACGGATTACTAATTTGGGGTAATAGCTCTTATTCAAAAAGAGCTTTTATAGCTCAAAAAAAGTGTGTGAGAACCCTAACTGGGGCCAAATGGTATGATTCCTGTAAGCCCTTGTTTAGGGATCTTAACATACTAACTTTACCAGGTATGTACATATTTGAAGCAAGTGTTTATGTAAAAAAAACATTTACATATGTACAAAAAAGCATCTGAGGTATACTTGCGTAGCAATCGAAACTCTAATAGACTAGTTATAGAACGTATACCTAAAACTGCATTTTATCATAATGGCTGCTACGCGATGAGTGTAAAAATTTATAATAAACTTCCGGTAAACATTAAAGAAGAGACAGAAACTGGTAAATTTAAAACCAAACTAAAAAAGCTGGCTACTACTAAAGTGCGTTTATGACGTAAAACAATTTTTAAATGAATAGAATCTTGCTGCCTGAACTTGACATTATTGTATTCTTTTAGACTATTTTTTGTGTAATCTGTAGATTTTGTATATGTACTCTTTTGACATTCTAATTTTTACTTTTTATAATGATTGACATGTTGATTGTATTTTAATTTTATTTGATTTAAATGAATAATGCATATTTAAATTCTTTGCTTGTAATAATGATTGTAGTTTTAAAGTTTTTAATTTATATTTATTTGTTTTAAATTAATCATTGTAGGTACATGACTATGTCTTTTCATTTAATTAATAATTTTCGCATGCCAGATGTGGTAAACATGTGGACTATATACAATATCCAATATTTGTCACCTCTAATGTACCATGTTTAAGCGAATAAATGAAATTATTATTATTATTATTATAATTGACAAACGAGTACACTCATACTCAACTCAAAAAACAGGTCACAAGTGCGTTTTCATCCACAAGAACTATGATAGAATTCATTTATTTACTTGTTCTCTATTGAAAATTACACAATATACGGGGACAAAAGGTGGACCTAATGCTAAAAATATTTTCTGCCATTCATCCTTAGGATTGTGATATAGTTTCGAAGAGAAATATTACAGGTATTGTTACATTGCACCTCTATTTTTACCGCGACTGGTAATGTTTCGTTACAAGTACCGCGAACTTATACTCAATAAACTTTTCTTGTGATTTAAACAAAACCAGATTTTACGAATTTTATCGCGTATATTAACTTATTTTATATCTCCGACGTTTCAAGTACCTTACAGAATCCATGGTCACCGGGGGTGGGGAGGAGGTATTCTGCGTCCTAATGTCATAGTTAACCACGGCTACCTTCAAATTAAAATTATTAATTTATTGCACGCTCAACTGATAATGAAAATTAATAATTATAAGAAGATTAATACGACTACAAAATTTTCTGCTGATGACCATCTGAAGAATCGACTTGTTACCTTGGAACTTTCAGTGTTTCGTTATGCACGTTTTCTTCTTATCTGCCTTAAGCTTCTTTAATGACCCCTACCTTGTCTACGGCTATAGTGTTGTAAGGTTTTAAGGTGCCTTAAGATTTTGCTAAATTCAGAGATTGAATGTAGACTACAGTGTTAGGGAAAATTTAGAGTACTGAGCACATATTGCTAACTCGCTTGCTAATTTAGTAGAAAGCATGTTTCTTTTCTTCTTTCTCTTAATAGTTTTCTTCCTCATTGATAGGATGTTTGTAGGAAATTTGTAGGATATTTAACACACATATTATAATATTCCATTACAAATTAATTGTTTGAGTATTGGTTACTAATATTTATTTGACTTAGAAATTTATTATGAACATAGTATCCCCACAAAATCCAGTTCAAGTCCAACATCTACATCATGTATGAGAAAACTTGAGAATTAAACAGCTGATAAACGTCCTAGAAGTAAGACATATTAATGGCCTTTGACATTTTTTTATACGAGTATAACTCTACAAATTAAATATGATTTTAATTAATAACATTACCAACAAAAAAATAAACAAATTACAGGCAACATACTAAAAAACCTGTCAAAAGCGTGATTAAGCACACGCGTTTCAGATAGATCGTTAACTGGAATCTCACGTATTGCGCAATTTCGGACATTTTATCTCTTTTAACCAATCGAATCTATAAATTTTTGTTTTTATATGCTAGAGTTACGCATCCTAAATTACTTGAAGTAAAACGATGTCATTATAAATTAAAATTTCATAATTAAATAAAAATTTACTGAATATTTTAATTTCTTACCGATCTTTACTACTATTGATAAAGATATATTTTCTTTGATTTTTCTTTCTTTATTTTTATTATCTCTTAAAGTTTCTTTTTTAAAAGTTTTCCTTGATTATTGGGCAAAGACAACGACTTCTTAATAAGTTGATAAAAGCGTTTAATTGGAACAAAACACTGCTGTTCCTATCTGAAGGGTGAAAAGAGCCAGTATAATTACTTTGTGTTTATGAGATATCCATGAGATGCAGTAGCCATTTAATATCAAGTGGTATGAAAGACAGTTTGTAACATAACCCTTTCACTATCTAATATTCACAAGCAATTGTAAGACAATAGCAACAATGACCTATGTGTACTACACACAGACACAAAACAGCGGGACTGCGATCAGCGAACGAACGGAATATCGGCATAAGGCGTCTTTAGGGATGATATACGTAATTTGGTGGAAAGTGGTGATGACAATCGCACTGTTTCATCGTACCAAAAGCCTAGTCCTAAAACCTTGAGATGGATGACTACATTATAACAGGTTTTAAAGATACACGCCTCAGATTCTTGAACTCTTTTGCGGAATGTATTTTTTTAAAACGAAGCAAATCGTTAGATTTGAATGCGTCGTAAGTCCAGAACAAGAGGGTATCATTATCATTTCTCTAATCTTTGATCTAGGAAAGATTGGAGAAATGATTAAACTATGTACTTAAAATTAAGTGCCTACGAAATTAAATTATGTACATAAACACACTTGTAACAATTAGAGGGATTATAATTATACAATAATATTACATGTGCATAGGTTTTCATGCCGCTTGAGAGGCAAGAAGAGAGTCACAGCATATTTAGTTCATAAAATCGGCAGCTTGTTTTTTGCAAATCATATAGTTCCCAACAATTTTTTTAACTTTGTCTTATTATAAACCTGTGTTTGATTTCAATCCCACCAGGTCATAAGTTGTGATGTAGCTCTAGTTACTTGTAGACATATTTTGATATGCGGTAGTTAAAAATGAGCTTAAATAAGTTACATTTTCTTTACTATAATAACTAAAGGACTTGAGTTTTTATCTTTAAAGGATTACCTCCCATATACAAAAACATACATAAAATTACCTCTTTTTAATTTTGTTATGAATGTATATGCATTCCTTGCTTTTGTCTAATGTAAGAATTTTATAGTAAATTTAAGGAAAACATACATAATGTAGATATTATCGTGATAAATTTATCTGTCTTAAATTTTGCTAGAAAAATGAAAAGGTAAAAATACAAAAAGATATAAATGTTTTTGACATATCATATAAAATAAAATAAAACAATACGGAACGTGCGCGTAAAATTGAGGTTGCTTCCTTTGTGGTTATTTGAAAAACGTGGCCTCCCAAAGCCGGGTGATGCTACGAATCGATAAGAATTAGCATTTAAAACGAACGCAAATGAATTTCAGAATGAAAAATAATTCGCGCGAAACAAAAAAGCTCAGTGGCCGATAGAATGTATTTATATGAAGTGAATAAGAGCATTTTTTTATAGAATAAGGGGGCTGTACGACTTTTCCAACATCCTATAAATTACTATTATTATAACTATTTATTGAAACATTATTATAAAAGTACAACAAAACATTTATATTTGTGATGATATTGAGTGTGGTTGAGGTTTGAACGAAATTCTTGAAGGTTTTCTTTTTGATATTTATTATAATTTCTATAAAAGAAGGACTTCAATAATTTAACCATTCTATCGGGGATAAATCTCTTAAGCAATTGTCATTGATCATCATCATCATCATCATTATCACCTATAAATTCGCCAGCTAAACATACACCTCTCTTTTAAATTATTTTATAGAAATTACTTTACTTTATAAGATTATTTGCTATAGTTGCCACGCTTGGTAAGCGGGGTGGCAACCGCAGTTTTTCATCTTTTTTTTCATCATTTGTTATCAGGAAGATGCTGCTGTTCATCTTCTGTTACGTTACCCTCAGTCACCTCTTACGATACCCATGGAATAATATCCGGTTGCAGGTTATCTTAAGTTACAACGACCTTGTTTTTTGAATATTGGTATTCTCACAGAATTCGAGCCAAAAAACAGCTGGTAACGAGGCGTTCTACCAAAGTCTTCAGGGGTGACAATGCATGTGCATTTTGATTCTTAATCGAGAAGAAATGTAGATTTCAATGGACAACAGTTTCATACTTCATTAATAAGTTAATATTTTGGAACTAAATCGCTCTTTAGAAAATCTAAACGAGCTTAATAAATTACATTTCTGTAAAATAGAATTACCATCAAGATAATTTTCACACAAAGAATTTAATTAATTTACACATTAATGCATGAACAACTTTACTCTGCGAGCATTACGTTCGAATAGCACCTTCGATTATGAATTCATAGACGTATTTTAAGTAAGGAACAAAAATAAGCAGACTGTGTATTTGTGTTTTAAGTATTCTTAGTATTTTCTGATTTATATTTTAATCGAAATGAAGATATAAAATAGATTCATAATTACGATGATAGCTTTAGACCCGCGACCCCGTTATTTGGTGTTTTGTCATGAATCCCTTAATTCATTTATTTTTAAAAGAATAAATATTTAACAATCACCAAATACCACAATTATTAAACGTACGAGCCTAATATAAGGCGATCCCCACTAGATTGATTCGAGGACATGAGAAGCATGCTGGAAATCATTAGAGTCCGTGGCGCAGAATTGTGCTTTGTGACATGACATCATTTTAACAGAGGACTTATTATTTAATTACGGTGAAATAATTGTGATTGTTAATTATTTTTCTTTTATTTAAACAGACAATTGAAAACTGAAAATAAAATAAATGTGTTAGTGTAAAAACACGAATGTATATTACACATTATGTTAATACATATATTATTATAAAATATTAAACGGGCTACATTCGGTCAATAAACGGTGCTATATTCCAGCTCGTTGTATCGTGTACAACGAACGAACTCGTCCGACGCCTTTGATGTGAAAATTGCCAGTTCCATGTTGTAATATCCGCAAACGATGCTCTTTGAATTCTGAAACACAAAATAAGTATAGAATAACAAGATTCACAATCACCTTATTTTCGTTTATTTAACCCTTTTCTTAAAAGTGAATATCGTTGTTAACAAATTCAAATTCAAATTTTTTTAATTGCCATAAATAGGGTAATTTATGTAAGGGTATATTTAAATAAGGGTAAAAATAAGTTGCTTAAAGACAGATTACCTATTTTTGCTTATAGACCTATTTAGCCATGAGATACGGCATGCAAACTTTTTCTTTTTTTTTTAAATTACCAAATAATATAGGTGGTAGTCGATTCTAATATGTCAAGTTATTAAATGTAAGTTATTCAAAATATATATATATATATATATATATATATATATATATATATATATATATATATATATATATATATATATTCAAAATATCATAATTTACTATATCAGTATCATAATTAAAATTTAAATACGTTCAATCAAAAATAGAGGTCTGATAAAATAATGATACGCAGTGATACACAGCAATTACGTCTATCATATATCAACATGCATATTATTATCATTTTGAAAATCCTTAACACTATAATAACATTTTCTTATTAGCCATTCACGTAACTTTTTGGTCATGAGAATCATAGAGCCGTGTTTGAACTGCTTTGGAATTTTTATTTATTTTTTCTTATAGACCTATTTAGCCATGAGATACGGCATGCAAACTTTTTCTTTTTTTTTAAATTACCAAATAATATAGGTGGTAGTCGATTCTAATATGTCAAATTATTAAATGTAAGTTATTCAAAAATTATTATATATATATTCAAAATATCATAATTTACTATATCAGTATCATAATTAAAATTTAAATACGTTCAATCAAAAATAGAGGTCTGATAAAATAGTGATACGCAGTGATACACAGCAATTACGTCTATCATATGTCAACATGCATATTATTATCATTTTGAAAATCCTTAACACTATAATAACATTTTCTTATTAGCCATTCACGTAACTTTTTGGTCATGAGAATCATAGAGCCGTGTTTGAACTGCTTTGGAATTTTATTAAATATTTTTCACACATACAGTAACAACCTTTCTGATAGACAGGAGTTTTTGGTTTATGGCCTAAGACAAGCCGTTTGCTATCTCTAGTGTTTCGTGGATATATATCACAAGCTGACTTAAATAACGCTTAATAAATAGGGGCTTGCATGTGTCAAATGGACCTTTAACGCATATAGCACGTATACATTTTTTTTGTGCGATGAGAACTCTATCTACTTCATCGCTGTTGCCTCACAGAACCAGACCATAATTAATATTGGACGCGACGTAACCATAATAAGCAGACATAGTTACGCTAAGAGTCGTTATCTTAGTTAAACGTTAGAGAGAGGGCTTTTTATTTATTTACGAAATTATGTCAAGACTTGTACTACTTTGCATTAGAGTACTCGAGATAGATTTCAAGTCATGAACTAAAATTTGATCTTTATTTTTATCTTAATGCTGTCTTTACTTTTTCTACCTGTGTATAATACTACCTCATGTGATAATTTTTCTGTATTAATGAGGCATTTAATAATTATTTGTGGACCATACCAATACCTAACACGCGAGGAAGTCAAATCTGCTTCATCTTTACTTGAAAATCAAATACTGGATATTCGAAATGTGTGTGGGTATTACATGCCTCAATTCTTCCCTTTCTCTTAAACCATCGGACAACCAGAGGCTTACAGGGCCTCTCTCCCTTCCCTTCCTATATTGTCAAGATTCACCTTTTATGAACTCGCCTCGAACTTTGAACTAATTGGTTTGCTTCGTTGTTTGTAATACGTACGGCAAAAAAGTGGAAAATTTTCTTTAAGATGAGGGTTTATTAAGATAAATCACTGTGATTTTTCACCTTGTGGTGCATCATCATTTACCTCCAGGTAGTATTGTAGCACGTGCTCATTATAGTAAAAAATATTGTAAAAAAGAAAAGCTTTAAAAAATGTCCATTTAATATTAGTATTAGTTTGTTAAGAGCAGAGCACTTACCCTAGCTTACGTGGGCTATATAAAAGTGTGAGAATAAATAAGTTAATCATAAAATTACCATCGTCCAAGCTACCGTAGTACGTGGTTTTTTTTAAAGTCATTTTTAACTTTTTTTTTATATAGGAGGGGGCAAACGAGGATGGGCTCATCTGATGGCAAGTGACTACCGCTGCCCATGAACATTTGCAATATCAGGGGAATTGCAGACGCGTAGACGTAAAATTGCGGCAGTGGTTACTAAGATATTCATCAAGAGAGTTAATTGTAGTAATGTTTTTTTATTATATTTCATCAATTATAAAAAATATATAAAAAATAATTTTATCGAACAAGTTTCGATGCTTAACAAGAACAAAGTGTTGTAATATTATGCGCTCTATCACATACCAGTAAAATTATTGTTACGCGCTCCAATGCCTCAAATCGGCGCACTAGCGCCATCTAGTCTCGAACCGAAGAACTAAACTTCTTGAAGTTTAAAACTCGAACTTTCGGTACCTTGCGCGTATTTACTTGAACATTCTGGATATTTTGCTAATTTATATAAGTAGGCGTTGCAAGATGTGATCGAAGTAGTGTTGATTTGGCGAGACAAGCGAAGCTTCGGAGCGGAATTAAGTGAATTAGTGTGTTTAATTATTAGTGTTTTTAGTTTTAATTTGTGTAAAGTAAATTAAAGTGTTAATTTAGGTAATTTTATCGGCAATTTTTATTGTCACGAACCTCAAGCTCGTAACAACTGGTGTCAGAAGTGGGATAAAATCATGCCGATTTTACCTAAGGAGGAAACGGAGGGTGTCCGTACCCGAAGTCAACGCCAGCAGGAGACGGACCAACGAAGATTTGGTGGTGCAACGCCGCAGACGTCGGAGGGCCAGCCACCGGCTGCAGGCCCGTCGGTAGCTCCTACATCTGCAGCACCTGACTTAGGTGCTCTGATGGTGATGCTGCAGCAGCTGCAGAGCGGACAGGATGAACAGGCCCGTCGGTTAGCAGATCAGCAGGCGGAACAGGCTCGCCGACAGGAGGAACAGGTCCGTCGGTTGGAGGAGCAGCTGCGGGGTGGACAGGATGAACAGGTTCGTCAGCAGGCGGAACAGGTCCGTCAGTTGAAAGAGCAGCTGCAGAGCGGACAAGAGGAACAGGCCCGCCGACAGGAGGAACAGATGCTTCTCATGAAGGACCTTCACGCTACCTTCGGGAAAGAGATAAGGGAGGTGAAAGATAAGGTTGCTCAACATGAAAACCGCCTGTCGGAAGCTGAAACCCGAATTGACCAAGTGAACAATCGGGTTGACAACGTAATGGCTGACATGAGGAAATCACTTGACGAACTCAAACTTGGGGAGGGAACTACAGTTCCCGTAGTAGCTACTACACCTTCGCTACGTGGGTTCAAGGTGCCAACATTCGACGGGACTTCTTCCTGGTCAGCCTACAAAATCCAGTTCGAGGCTGTTATGAAGGCGAACGGCTGGAATAAAAGTCAGGCCATGACTGCTCTCACACTAGGCCTGCGCGACCAGGCCTTAACAGTTCTGGAAGCTCTCGGTGAGGAAGTGACTTATGAGCAACTCCTTGAGGCATTGGAGTGCGCAGCTTAAAGATCGTGTGCAGCGCATCAACGAAAACCTGCAGCAGTGGACTCTAGAAATGGAGAAGCTGGTGCGAAAAGCATACCGGTCTGTATCTGCGCTCATTGAAGGGAACCTGGTGCAGACATTCATCGACGGCATCCGCGACCTGGAAGTCAGAGCTGCTGTGAGGCTCGGGCACCACGAGACGCTTAAGGGCGCCTTGGCCCATGCACTGGAGGTGGAAGCCGTGCGGCAGGATCATCGTTCCCATCGCATCAGGGAGGTTGCAGCAGCTACAGTTCGCGACCGCAACAGAGGATACAGCCCTAGGTGCTATGGCTGTGGGGAAAAGGGCCATCTTCGATCCAGCTGCCCTAAGCGAACCCTAGAAAGGGAAGGTGAACGATCTCAGGAGGGTAGTGCGGCAACAGCACCGCCCTGCAGCAGCAGGGAAACGAGTAAAAGCCAGAACTGCGGGGCGGGTGCTGGCTGATGTTAAAAGAGCCCCAAGGATCTCGATCTCACAAACCCATGATGGGAACAGCCTAATCATAAAGGGCGAGATCAACGGAATGCCGTGTAAGCTGACCATAGACACTGGAGCCTCTCGTACGGTTGTTAGTTCCCAACTTATAAGTCAGTTCCTTGGGGACTCCGCATACAACCGAGATCGCATTAATTTGGTAACAGCCACCGGTCAGTGTATACCCGTCCGTGGAGAGAAGGAGATGGAGTTGAAGCTAGGCAAGAGAGTAAGGAAGTGGTATCCGTGAGGATGCTCAGGGCAGACCACCTCAGCAACGAGTGGAAGGACAGCTTACTACATGCACAGCAGGAAGATCCGGACATCAAGCCGATTCTGTAATGGATAAAGGCCAGTGCTCCCAAGCCCAAGTGGAGTGACGTCTCAGCGATGAGTTCGACCACTAAAAGCTATTGGACCCAGTGGGACAGCTTGCTGCTTCAGGATGGAGTTCTGTGTCGTAAATGGGAAAACGTTCGGGGAGACAGCTGTCATTTGCAAATGGTTGTCCCTAAAGCTAAAGCACCGGATGTTCTACGGCTGTACCATAATGATTGTTCAGGAGGCCATCTGGAAGTTAAACGAACTCTACTGAAGATCCGAGAACGGTTTTACTGGGTCCACTGTCGAAACGATGTCGAGGACTGGTGTCGCAAATGTACAAGTTGTGCGGCCGTAAAGGGACCTCAGACTCGTAGTAGAGGTGCATTGAAGTTGTACAATGTTGGTGCACCATCTGAGAGAATAGCCATTGACGTGGCGGGGCCGTTTCCGGAGAGTGAAAGCGGTAACAGGTATTTCATGGTTGTGATGGATTACTTCACTAAGTGGCCAGAAGTCTTCGCCATTCCAAATCAAGAAGCTTCAACAGTTGCTGATAAGCTAGTTCATGAAGTCTTCTGTCGTTTTTGTGTACCTTTAGAGATTCACAGCGATCAAGGAAGGAATTTTGAGTCTCAAATATTCCAGGAAACTTGCCGAGTTATGGGTACTCATAAAACAAGAACGACTTCTTATCACCCGCAATCTGATGGAATGATAGAACAATTTAATCAGACATTGGAGAGGTACCAAGTAAAAGTTGTAGACAATCGGCAACGAGATTGGGACAAGGCACATACAACCGTTTTTGTTGTCATATCGAAGCGCTGTTCACGAAAGTACAGCAGTGACACCAGCTTTCGCAAACTTTGGAAGAGAATTACGGCTGCCTGCAGACCTGATCACCGGGATACCACCTGATGCTCCACGCAGTATAACCGATTATGCGAATGACTTGCGGAACAAAATGAATGACGTTTATGAGCACGTCAGACAATCGGGCCAGCAAATGTCTGAAAAGATGAAAACTCGGTATGACCGCAAAATGAACAACAAAGGGTTCGACGAAGGTTCACTTGTGTGGTTGCACAATCCAGTCCGCAGCAAAGGGAAATCTCCTAAGCTTCAAGCTAAATGGGACGGCCCGTACCGGATTGTGACCAGGATCAACGATGTAACCTACCGGATACAGAAAGGCGCAAGAGGGACTCCTAAGATCGTCCATGTGGATCGCCTAGCGCGTTATTATGGGACCGATAATGCTCGGGACGAGCATGTCTTAGGAGGGGGCAGTGTTAAGCGCTCCAATGCCTCAAATCGGCGCACTAGCGCCATCTAGTCTCGAACCGAAGAACTAAACTTCTTGAAGTTTAAAACTCGAACTCTCGGTACCTTGCGCGTATTTACTTGAACATGCTGGATATTTTGCTAATTTATATAAGTAGGCGTTGCAAGATGTGATCGAAGCAGTGTTGATTTGGCGAGACAAGCGAAGCTTCGGAGCGGAATTAAGTGAATTAGTGTGTTTAATTATTAGTGTTTTTAGTTTTAATTTGTGTAAAGTAAATTAAAGTGTTAATTTAGGTAATTTTATCGGCAATTTTTATTGTCACGAACCTCAAGCTCGTAACATTATGCTAAAAGAGCTTTCTGGAGTTTCTCTGTTGTAAAGTCGCTATAGCGTCTAAAATAAAAATTCAAGTTAAGGTTTTAGAATGTATAAAAGGGCTGTGGTTTATAGTAGCTGAACATATGCCTCCCCCAAGGAATGCCACAAAGCACAGTACTGATCCACCTGCGTCCTTCGACTACCTACATGACCTACCAGGTAGTCACTCCATCTAGTGGGAGGCCACCCCACACATAGACTACTGGTACAAGGCTGCCACTCGGGAACATTTCTTCACCATCGGTTGTCAGTTCTTCGAGCTACATGACCAGCCCAATGCCATTACAGCTTACTAATCCTCTTGGCTATGGCAGTTAGTCTTGGTTCTACTGCGGATATCCCCATTTCTAAGTTTATGACGCACAGGTACCTCGAGCATAGCCGTCTCCATAGCTCACTAACCTACCTTGAGCAGTGAAAATTTTTAATACAAAAACTTAAATATAATTGCGTTCAAACTAGAGTAATATTGCATTTAATTTTTTCATTACTTCATTACTTCTTTTTCATTACTCACAATAATAAAAATCAGATTGTTTCTTATTTAGGGTATAAGTTATAATCACCAATTGTCTTCATTACAGGTTACTAAAAGTCCACTGTTTTACGGGATATTAGATAGGGTGGGTTGGCAGCCGCATTTTTATTGATGTTGAGTTGTTATCTGTAAGATGCTACTGCTCATCTTCTGGCTTATTTTCTTCTGTCTCCCTTTAAGGTACTCACGGAATGATATGGAATAATAGATTCTCTTAAGCTTTGGGAAAATGAAATACCATACGATTTAAATTTATAAATAATTTGTCATATAACAATAATTTAAATTTGACATTTAATTGTAACGATTATAAAAGAATTAATTTAATAGACATTTAATTATGAAATTTTTCACCACAGATAGTTATTACCTATCCAAATATATTTAAGACAGATAGCAAATATGCTATATTATTATTTATATATTGACTCAGCCAAGGACTTGGACGCAGACATCTGCTTCTATTGAGCAGCAAAATTTTGGCATGCAATTTGGAATCCGTTTTAAGTAATTTTAATTAGAAATTGAGACAATAGAGGTAATCTCTAGCAGTTATAATAATTTAAGTAATTTAGTAAACCCCAAATTACTTAAATTATTATAACTGCTGGCAAAAACTGGAAAAAGCTAGAAATTGAATTGTTCTTAAATAGCAACAATATTCATATTTTATGTATTACTGCACACAAAGATAATAACATTGTGTTTAACTTCAGTAATCACCAGGTGGTCAGTTCTTTCAATAGAGAAACGGTTTTAAGAGTTGGCTCCTTAATTTTAACTAGTAAATTATTATCATGTAAAGAACGTAAAGATATTGTGAGCCTCTCTGTTCAGCGAACTGCAGAAATGGCATGTTCTATATAAACGATACTTTTGAAAAAATTATGGAGGAAGTTTTTGTTAAACTTAATAAACAAAATAAATACGTTGTAATATGTGGAGAAAGCAGGGGATAATAATGTCGTCAATTTTTTGTATATTCATAAATCAGTCTGAGAATTAGTTGTCTCAATTTGTCAGACACAAGCTAGCAGTACAGAGTCATTAATTCATTCTTAGGGCGATGTTTACGCTTTTACACCAAAATTCCAGAAAACATACAAAATTTGACCTGCACATAGTTCAAAAACTGAGTTTGTATAAAAATGGTAATTAAAATATTAAGGAATTAATGGGCGATAATAACCCCTGGGAAGGGTGATCGCTACTAAGCTATTCCTGATTTGTTATGTGTTGTTAACTTTAACATACACGATTGTAAGCGGTTTTTTTAAAAGTCCCGCTAGTTTTCTTGCTGGTTCTTCCCAGGACAGAGGTTTTTTTTCCAAAACAGTGGTAAATAAAAAAGTTATTTTCAATAACTATTACTTATAATCGATATTGTATAAAAAAGTTTCTGTTCCTGTAGTTATAATTTTTAAATTAATTCATAGCCTCAAATTACTTGTTATATGCATTATTACTTGGTGGTTGGACTCCACTTCTGATTAGGAGTCCAGTTTCAGACTCTCAAGAAAGTCGGCTCTTGCATATTTCTGTCTCCGAATAGAAGTGTTTGCACTGTTATGTTCTGGTATAAAGTTTAAAAAGATTTAGTATAGAAAAGATTGAGGCATTCCATCTTAGTCTTCAGAGGTGACAACGCATCTGAAGCCTCTTAAGTTATCTGCAGGTGGCCATAGACTGTAGTAGCCACTTACCATCAAGTGGACTGTAAGTTTATGTGTTACTTCATTTTAATAAAAAAATACGTATTGAATTTTATGTTACCCGTTTTCCTCAATATTGTACCAAACTAAATTAAAGAAAAAGCTTAACGTAAAACAAAACGTATTCTTCCTGAAAACAACAAACAACAAAACGAGACTTTCTAAAATAAATAGCCTTATTCAGTGTAAAGGATTTATTCATGAACTGACATATTTTGAACGCGAGCAAGTCATGAATGTCTCCAAATGAGAACAGTTGAAAAATAAATATAAATCCTCTTAGAGTTTGTCGTCGTTTGGTGACACTATATCACTATGTATTTTACTACTAAAACAAATACAGAGAAATGTGAAAACATAATAATGTCAATCCAAAAATAATTAAACCATTATTAATCATTTTATTTCATATTCAGCTTTTTTACAAGGCAAGTTAGTTATTCGAGAGATTTTTTTTGGTTATAGAATAGGGGTGACAAACGACCACAAAGTCCACCTGGTAAGTGCATGCTGTGTCTATGGACAGCTATATATATTATACTCGATGAAAAATCAAAATGCAGATGCGTTGCCACCCCTGAGAACTGCCTCGTTACCAGTAAATAGAGTCTCCGGTTGTCTACACTTACCACACGAAACGCTATTTTACGCTGGTATTCTGTAAGTGCGCGGTCCTTCCCCGGTCGATTCGACCCAATCATTCTACGACCATAATATAGCTGCAGCATTGTTCTTCCACGTGTAGGTAGTTTTTTTATAGGATAGGGTGATAAACGAGCACACAGTTCACCTGATTGTAAGTGGTTGCTGCGGCCCATAGACCTCTACATATATCCTCGATTGCAAATCAAAATGCAGGTGCGTTGTCACTCGTAAAGTAAAAAAGGTCTCCGGTTCTCTACACTCACAATACTAAACGACTATTTTACGCTAGTATTCTGTGAGAGCGTGGTCTTTCCGCAGTCGAGCCGAAACATTGTTGCTACAACTATACTACTAATATAACTGCAGCATGGCTCTACTACGTATAAAATACGAGAATAAATAAAGAATAAAGAGTTTATCACAGAGTTAAGGTGAAGTGGGCGCAAAAAGCAGATTTTACACGCTTTATATGGACTGTTTGATCGGCCCGCGCGCTATTTAATCGCACAATATTTATTTCATATTTCTTTTTAATATTTTTTGGTGAGCACATAGCCTGAATTTACTTAATTGAAATTGATTTCATTATATTCCAATGAAACAGCTTTTTCACTTAGTAGACGTACCTAAAATTGTAGATTTTAAAGAAACTTTGCGATCTGTATCTGTCAAGCCAAAATGTGTCAATCGTGTTTTCGCCAACATAATTCACTAAGAATTTTTCTTAACTTTCATAATGAATTTAAAAAAATGGATTCTAAGTTTTTAATGACGAAAAATTGCTTTTCTGCGTTTTCTTTTTAACAGTGGTAAAGCCACGCGCCAGCTTTGCTGTTGCACATATGGGCTGGCTCAAACCGGGGGTGGTAACACGACCTTACAGAAAACCAGCGTGAAGTGGAAGCTCTGCTTCCGCGTTTCGTCTAGTGAGTGCAGGTGGCCGGAGGCCCAAATTCCCCCCCCCCCATCAACATGGTAGCGGAATTAAATGATGATAGACTACCCCAGGAGGGTACCAGAAACCATGAAGAATCCCTCGCTTAGCATCCACGATCACGTTTCTCCACCCCTGAGCTTGGGAGCTCAGGCTGCCCCGCGTATTCTGGGGCGACGGGCAAAATTCCGCTCAAGACTACAACTGCTCGGGGCAAACGGAGCAACAAGACCAAGGCAACCCCTGCCACGCTATCCGTGCATTTCTGCAATATAAGGGGACTTCACTCTAACCTAAACGCCGTCCACTACCATCTCGAGACGACGAGGCCTGCTCTGCTCTTTCTGACCGAGATGCAGGTGTCCTCTCCGGCTGATGTCTCAAATCTCTGCTACCCGGGGTACAAACTGGAACACTCCTTTGTGCCTCGGGCTGGAGTTTGCGTTTGCGTCAGAGAGGACATCTGTTATCGATGCCTCGGCAGACTTGAAGGTTCGGACCTGTCCATCCTTTGGCTCCGCGTGGACAGCGATGACCATCCGCGCGTCTTCGGGTGCCTCTATAGGTCCCATAGCGGTAATGCCGAAACAGACCGACTCTTCGACCACGTCCAAATGGCTACAGATTCGTTTCTACAGCAGATCCCCTCCGCAGAGATCGTGATCTTCGGCGACTTTAACGCCTATCACGCCGAATGGCTTGGTTCATGTTTAACCGATCATGCAGGGTGATCTGTTCATGATTTTGCCTTGGCATTTGGTCTGACACAACTGTTTACTTCGCCTACGTGGATTCCAGATGTGGAGAATCATGCACCTTCTCTGTTGGACCATCTGCCAGCCTCTCACCCGGACGGATATCAGATTTCCGTCGACGCCCCTTTAGGCTCCTCGGACCATTGTCTTGTCCAGAGTGTGTTGCCACTCACGCTGAAATCACAGTTGCATTCTGCAGGCTGCCTCCGTGTTTGGCACTATAGGTCAGCCGATTGGGATGGGATGCGGTCTTTCTTTGCATCCCACCCTTGGGGGCGGGTTTGCTTCTCGCCGTACGATCTCAACGTTGTTGCGGATTCTGTCGCTGATGTGGTACTTCAGGGTATGGAACTTTTTATTCCTTCCTCTGTGATGCCCAGTGAAGGCAAATCTCAGCCATGGTTTGGTCGCTCCTGTAATGTAGCATCATGCTATAAGCAGGAGTGCTAACAAGCCTGAGCTGACGCATCAACGTCTCGGGATGTAAACATCAGCGCTCTAAAAATGAAGTATAATTCCGACTCTAGGTCCTTCAAAAGAGTCATTGCCAAGGCAAAGTCAGAGCACATAGGCAGAATTGGCGAAAAACTAGTTCGCCTTCCTTCTGGAATCCGAGCATTCTGGTCTCTCGCCAAGGCTGTCCAGGGGAATTTCTGTCAGCCATCTGTTCCATCTATGCACAGGGAGGACGACTCACTGGGCCATACCGCAAAGGAGAAAGCCGATCTGCTAGGCTCTTTCTTTGCGTCCAACTCGAGTCTCGATAGCGAGGGGAGTACACCGCCGGCCAACCCACGGTGTGAGTGCTCCATGCCGGAAGTGCAGTTCACACAGCGCTCGGTTCGCAAAGCACTCCTCTCCCTGAACATCCGCAAGTCGAGTGGGCCTGACGGAATTCCCTCAACTGTGGACGTGTGCTCCATAGATGGCACCAGTTTTAACGCGTCTTTTCTGGTACTTCCACTCCCTAGGCGTAGTCCCAAAATCATGGAAGACGGCTTTCGTCCACTCGATCCCTAAAAAACCACATCCCACTACTGGCCTATCACATCACTCCTTGTTCTTCAAAACAGTGGAGTCTATTGTTAACTGCCAGCTCATAAGGTACCTTGAGGATCCATAGCTGATTAGTGATAGCCAATACGGTTTTCACCGTTGTCGGTCAGCTGGTGATCTTCTGGTCTACCTAACTCACAGATGGACGGAGGCAGTAGAGTCCAAGGGGGAGGCATTGACCGTTAGTTTGGACATTGCGAAGGCCTTAGATCGGATTTGGCACAAAGCTCTCCTTTCGAAGCTCCCTTCCTATGGGCTTCCCGAGAAATTGTGCGATTGGATCACCATCTTTCCTGTAGATCAGAGAATCAAGATCGTTGTAGACGGTGCAAGCTCCGATTACAAGCCTATTAATGCCGGTGTTCCACAAGGATGCGTGCTAACCCTAACGTTGTTTTTTCTGCATATCAATGATATGTTGCAAACCCGTAACACTCATTGCTATGCAGATGACAGCACTGGTGATGCTCTTTACACCGGCCGTGACAATATCTTTCGGGAAAACGTCTCCGAGTACCGGGACAAACTTGTGTCTGAATTCGAGTCTTTGCTGAATAAAGTCTCGGATTGGGGGCGACTAAATCTAGTCCAGTTTAACCCCCAGAAGGCACAAGCTTGCGCATTAACCGCTAAAAAGAACTCCTTTGTCGTATCTCCTCAGTTTCAAGGCACTCCCCTTATTGCCTCAGCCAGTATCGGAGTCCTCGGCGTCGACATATCGAGTGACGTACAGTTTCGTGGTTACTTGGAAGAGAAGGCCAAATCGGCCTCTAAAAATCTTGGCGTGCTCAGCAGAGCGGGACAGTATTTCATGCCGGTACACCACCTGCAACTTTACAAGGCGCAGGTTGCCAAATAAATTAATATGCCAAAGTCTGTTATCTTATTTATATTGTATTATTTAATAAGTCTGTATTTTGAAATTTTAAACTAAAAAACGAAAGTATTTTATGTTTTTTGATTGTGTACAATATTAGTTACATAATAAGAATTATTTTTATTAATAATGAGTTTGCGTAATCTGTAAAACTCGTTACCAAAAGGGAAGTGGTATAACATTTCACAAGTAAGTGAATTTGCAGCAAATATTAAACAAATTAAAACTATTTGATAATATAAGTACTTAAAATTTGTTACTAAATTTAATATCATTTATACCAATATGTTTGGCTGTATATTACTGAGTTTTGATAAACAATAAAATTAAATAGGGTTGTCGAGTTCCTTGTCTATAATACATATCGATGTTCTTTCCTACCCATATCTGTTAACAAACAAAGTCACCAACAACAGATGATTATCAAATTTTTATTAATTAACAGGTTTCCTACTGAACCTAGAATAAAATTATGGCTTAAAAGCATAAATATTGTGAATTGGCGTCCGAAACATAATGATCATATTTGTTCCAAACATTTCACAGACGATTGTTTTATTAGACATGAGAACTGCACCACTCTGAAAAAGTGCAGTATACCGACAATATTTTCTGGTAGTACCAGTACCAGTAAGTATAAAAGTTTTAGATTATTATTTAGAATGTTTATTTATTTCTTCTTTCCTCATTTTCCACCAAACTCAAGGGCCATAGCCAAGAAGATGTCGAGCCACGTTGGATGTGTGTTAGTGGGCTGCGGCTAGAGGAAGGAGATTCCTCTTCCTGTACCGCTGTAGTTGAAGTGGATTAGTAAGGGAAGAGGAGTGTTGGTATGGCGATTGGCGATGTGCCACTCGACTATCTTTCGCGACTTTGGTGAGGCTCTGGCTCCATTCACATATCGGGCTCGGGGAGTCCGTAGTGCAGGTGGAGTTAGAGGCCGCGAAGGGCAGTGTGGCTTGTGTTTCTGGTGCGCCTCATCTGAGATTAAAAACGGGGAGAAGAAGTCAGCAACTAAGGAGGGGCTGCCATTGGGCGCCTGGCGTCGGAGAGGCCGCGCATGTGCATGAAAGCGTTTCCGTGGCCCTGCCAATTTGTGGCGGAGGTAGAACACCACGGGGTTTTAGTAAGTGCGATCTAGAGATTTAATTATCTCTCAATTGCAGGCATGTAATAGTATGAGTACATATTTGTGCTATTTGCTGTAGAAACTATTGGACTATTGGTGAATTTTAATTTCGAAAATCACGTTGTAAATAACTGATAACTATTTAATTATTTTTTTTTATATTGTATTGCTAGCTTGTACCCGGCGCATTGCTGCCGCAGAAGAAATTATTGTGGAAATATCGTTAAAAATGTGGAACAGTTATATTGTATAATTAGGAATGATAATACAATCATTGAAATAGAATGATATATAACTTTCTATAACTTTCAAATAAATAGTCACTATTATACGCACTCCACCTAGTGTCAGTTAATTGTACCATGCATATAACCTTCGCACAAGTGCAACCAATAAGTTGCCTAAGTTTTACCACAATCTCATGAAGGGTATGGCATCGTATAAAGTACGAACAAACATAAATTTTTATATAATAGAAAATATTTTATTGTCTATAGACAGACCTGTAGTTGATTAGAATAAGCGTTATTATAGCAGCTGATTTGTTTTTCCTTAAAATACTAGAACTAAATGAACGATTGATAATAAATTATGTTAGAAATTATGTTTTTAGTTTTATTTTGTGTAGATAATTTAATCTTAATAATTTTTTAGTTAAATGGTCTAAGGGCTACGATGGCTATCCAAATACAGAACCAGAGTACAAAACTAATCCAACTGCCGAGAGGTGTAAGACAGGATGATGTTATATCCCCGAAACTCTTTACCGCTGCGTTGGAAGACGTTTTCAAGCTACTGGACTAGAAAGGATACGGTATTTACATCAATGGCGAGTACATCACTCACCTTCGATTTGCCGACGATATAGTCCTTATGGCAGAATCGCTGGAGGACCTTAGCATTATGCTCAATGACCTCATTGGTGTCTCCCAACGGATAGGTCTTAAGATGAACATGGAAGAAACAAAGATCATGTTTAATGTCCATATCATACCTGTGCCGGTGGTTTTTGGGAGCACTTAGCTGAAGTTGTTGACGAGTATTTTTACTTAGGACAAATAGCCCGACTAGGTAAGTTCAACGTCGACTGACAGGTCAATCGACAGATTCAACTCGGCTGGGCAGCGTTCGGGAGATTACAACACATCTTCTCATCAGGAATACCTCAAAACTAGATTGTACAACCAGTCTGTGTTGCCAGTGATGACCTATGGATCTGAGACGAGTTCTTTCACTGCTGGCCGTATGAGGAAGCTCGAAGTCCCTCAGCGAGCTATTAAGAGCGCTATGCTCAGGGGTTCAAACTTAGGAATATCTGAAGCAGAATCAGAGTGACCGACATCGACCAATGGATTTGTAAGCTGAAGTGGCAATTGACCGGCCATATAGCTCAAAGAACCGAATACCGATGGGTAAAAAAGGTTCTCGAGTGGCAGCCTCGTACCGGCAGATGAAATGTAAGACGTTCCCCTACTAGATGGAGTCAAAACCTGGTAAGACATGCAGAAAGCTGATGGATGTAGGTAGCTCAGGACCGTGCTTTGTGGCATTCCTTGGGGGAGGCCTATGGTCAGCAGTGATCTTGTGAAGGGTTTTAATGATGATTAATGATAATTGTATTATATTAATATAATACATAAATAGAATGAACGTTAAGGGTAGAGTCCATCTATCGATAGAGTCTGTTCTATTTATTTAGGTATAGTTAGGGTACGGAATTTTTATCGATATAATTTGGTACACTGTCTTATCCCTATTATTAGTTCCGTGGACGTGCAATTCTGCTGTCAGTGCCAAAATAGCGGAAATCCAATCGCTTCATCATGTCACGGTGTATAGCCAGTCCAGCGTACTTGTATATATAGAGGTCAGTGATCTAAACTCATAATGAAAAGCATGTTCGAGGAAATTATTTATAACGTCAAGTTGATAAGAAATATAAATTAATTATAAATAAATTAAAGTGTTTGCTAATACTCATTACGCTTGGTGGCCGAGTTGATGATTTGACAGCGTGAAATTAATGACACTATGTCATTAATTTCACGCTGATAAATCATCTGCACATCACCGGCATCTAAAACTCCATGTCAGTCTCTAGAGCATCCACTGTTAGCCGGCGGGCCACGTACACGTGGAGTTACGGTTTGAGTGTAATTATGCAACTTTAATCCGTTCACAAGTTGATGATACAAGTATTTTGTATTATAAATTGCTTTTTCATAAATATTTTGCACTGTTTAACGGACTTTAAAGAAACTTTAAAAAAGTCATTTATGGTAGAGCCACACTGCAGCTATAATATAGTTGTAACACTACCGAAGAAGAACCAATCTCTCATAGAATACCAGTGTGAAATAGCAGCTTAATCCAGCTGTGCTTCATATGATGAGTATAGAAGACTAAAAGTCCCTTTTTACTGCAAATAATCTTATTCCTCAACGGGGACCACGAATTTTGACAAAGATAGATAAATGTAGTTTTCTATGGGCCACCGCATCCAATTACGAATAGGTGGATTATGTGTATAATACGATTAAATTAAAAATTTCTTCTCTCTACTACTTGTATGCAGATGACCTTCAAATATATTGTTACGAGCTTGAGGTTCGTGACAATAAAAACTTCCCATTGAATTACCAAAATTTACACTTTTTATTACCAAACGACAATTAAGACTTAAAACACTAATAATTAATCACACTGATTCACTTTATTTCGCTCCGAAGCTTCGCTTGTCTCGCCAAATTCGATACTGCTCCGATCTCGGCATGCAGCGGCCTTAAATACACTTTTACACCGAAACATCCTGAATATGCCAGTAGATACGGGCGTCGACCGATCAGACGCAGAAAGTTCGAGTGTGAGGCTTCTAGAAAGCTTAATTCTTCTGTTTGATACTAGATGGCGCTGTTGGTCGAAAGTCAAGATTGACTTTTCTAGGAAGCCCTCCTCGCTCTGGTCCCCGACACTAGATGGCGCTAGTGCTAGGTACTAGACGTTAACTTAGGCGCGTAACACTGCCCCCTCCTAAGAAATGCTGGACCCGAGCATTATCGGCCCCATAATAACGCGCCAGTCGATCCACATGAACGATCTTAGGAGTACCTCTTGCACCTTTCTGGCATGGCTCCGCAACGTCAAGGATTGTCTTCTCCCATGGTGCATCAACATTGTACAATTTCAATGCACCTCTACTACAAGTTTGAGGTCCCTTCCCAGCCACACAACTTGTACGTGTGCGACACCAATCCTCGAAATCGTCACGATAATGGACCCAGTAAAACTGTTCTCGGATCTTCAGTAGAGTTCGTTTAACTCCCAAATGGACTCCTGAACAACCATTATAGTACAGCTGTAGAACATCCGGCACTTTAGATTTAGAGACAACTATTTGCAAACGACAGCTGTCTCCTCTACCATTTTCCTATTTACGGCACAGGACTCCATCCTGAATCAGCAAGCTGTACCATTGGGCCCAATAGCTTTTCGTGGTCGAACTCATAGCTGATAAGTCGCTCCACTTGGGCTTGGTAGCACGGGCCTTCATACATTCCCGAATCGGCTTGATGTCCAGATCTTCCTGCTGTGCATGTTGTAATCTGTCCTTCCACTCGTTGCTGAGGTTGTCTGCCTGAGCATCCTCACGGATACCACTTCCTTGCCCTCTTGCCTAGTACTGTTCTCGCAATTATCAGGATAAGGTCTTCTTGACAATGCATCTGTGTTGCCTCGCCATTTCCCACTGCAATGACCGATAGTAAAGTCGTATTCCTGCTGCTGCTGGGCGGTGCTGCAAGCCGCACTACCCTCTCGAGATCGGACACCTTCCCTTTTTATAGATCGCTTAGGGCAGCTGGACCGAAGCTGGCCCCTTTCCCCACAGTCGCAGCACCTTGGGCTGTAATTTTTTTTAATTTATTTTATGTACACACATCAGGATACAGAAGCAGTCTTAGATAGTAATTTCGTACAAAGGTTCTACTTATTCCATAATTAGCTGAAATATCTTCCAGTAGACCCATAAAGGAAATTATATTGAAATTGCAAACTTAGTGCATACATTAGTACTACTTAAAAATAAATAATATACACAATGTTACGTAAATTATATAAAATAAAACAATAAATAAAAATAAAATAAATCAATACATAATTATATTAATAAATACTATAGTTACATATGATATATATATAAACTAAACTAATATAATAGAATAATATATATTAATTAACACGATGCAAAGTAGTTATCTCTAAGACGTTTCTTGAATACCAATAAAGTATCGGAATTTCTTATATTTGACGGTAGTGAGTTCCATAACCTTACCGCGTGAACTGAAAAGGAGTGGGAGTAAAAACCGGAATTATAGACGGCAAAGTCAAGAAGAGTTTTAACAAGAGATATGCATGGTTTCTCCGGAGGATGGGTGAAGGAAAATCGGCTTCTGAGGTATGTGGGAGAGGAAGGGTTGTGCAAAATGTTATAGAGGAGATATAACAATCGAGTGTTCCTTCGAAGTCGAATTGAGAGCCACTTGAGTTGCTTACGAAACTGAGATATACGGTCAAATTTCTTGAGCCCAAATATAAAACGGATACAATGATTTTGCAAGCGCTCAAGTTTATTAAGAAGCTCTCTGTAGCATCCAAATAACAGGCATCCGCATAATCAAGGAGAGGTAGGATAAGAGTAAGCACGAGTGATATTTTAGCTTTAAGGGGTAAGAAATTTTGTAGACATTTAAGCGAATGCAAAGTAAAGTAGACCTTGCGACTAACCTCAGCGATATGCGTGGTCCATATTAAATAGTGATCAAATATGACGCCTTAGTTTTTGACAGTATTGGCAAAGGGTATAGGAACGCCAATAGAACTAGTGATGTAAATTCTAATCTATTACGCAAATGCCTACTGCCTATTATGATGGCCTGAGATTTCGTGGGATTAACTAATAGTCCGAAGAATGCAGACCATTCACAGATGCGGCTCAGATCCGCATTCATGGCTGCAATTGCATTATTTGTATCACCCACCGGAAAATGACGATAAACCTGTAAGTCATCCGCGTAGAGATGGTAATTAGATATAATAACACTCGTAATAGAGTTAATAAATATGGAAAATAAAAGGGTGGAAAGAACGCCCCCTGAGGTACACCCGTAGTGATACCAGACCAATCGGAAAGAGTGTCATTAACACGGACACAATGTGATCGACCACGAAGATATGAATCAAATCTCAAATGGGGAAATGTTTATAGATTCCAGGATCCGGAGAAGAATATCAAAGTCTACTGAGGTAAAAGCACTACTAAAGTCAAGCAAAATTAAAAGTGTAAGAGATTTATTGTCCATGGGCCAACGGATATCATCAGTTACTTTAAGTAATGCAGTGACAGTGCTGTTTCCACGACGAAAGCCCGACTGATAAGTGGAGAGCAAGGAGTTAGACGTTAAGAAGAGAGAGAGTTGACTATGGATGATGTGTTCCAGAACTTTAGAAAGAAAGGGTAAAATAGATATGGGATGAAAGTGGGACAAAGAAGCAGGATTAGAAACCTTAGGCACAGGAATTATAACTTGTTTCCAAACTGAAGGAAAAGATGATGACGATATAGAAAAATTAAATATGTGAGTGAGAATTGGTAGAAGTAAAGGTAGAACTGGCAAAATCATCTTCGCGCATAGACCATCAATACCAACAGCATTTGAAGAGATGGCTAGGATGGATTTTTTGACATCTTTCTCCGTCACAAGGGAAGATGAAAAGGGCAAACGTGCGGTTTCGGTATACCCGATAATGCGAGTAGTGTGTTGGATTTTATGTAAAAATCTAAAGTCATAGGAGGAGTAGCAAAGTGATTGTTTAGATCCTTTACTTTAACGTCATTTTATTCTAGGATCGGAGACCTGCCCACACCAACAGAACGAAGGAACTTCCACATCTCAGTAGATTTTTTATTATGGAGAGAGTTGTAAAAGTAGTGTCTTTTGGCATAATGACATAAACGACTGCAGCGGTTGCGTAAAAATTTAAAACGATTTAAGTTATTTTCAGATGCGAGACGTTTAAACCTTTGCTTAGCTTTGTCCCTCTGGCCCATAAGTTCTCTTATATCTTGTGTAATCCATGGTGCAGGTATACGCTTTATTTTTACGCGTTTGAACGAGGAATGGTTATTGTATACCTTCAAAATTATATCATTAAAGTTACAAACCTTCTCATTAATAATAGTATTGTCAACAATAGGTGTCCAATCAACATTACTTATATCACGCTGTGACACACAATGACTCCAGATCTATACCCTTATAATTACGAAGGAACAAGGATTGGGATTTCTTTTTAGGCGTACAGAGACGATAAGAGGGGTATGAAATGAGAGGATATGAAAAAGAGGCAGTTATTTGTCCATGAGACATGACACTATCAGGATAAGAAACGATCATAATGTTAAGCAAAGAAGGGTTACAGTTAGGGAAGTGGTGAGTTGACTGAAGGGGTAGAATGAGAAGATTGAAGGAAGATACCAAAGTCAGAAATTTTTTAAAGCGAGAATCATTTTTAATAAGGCAAGTATTGAAATCTCCCATAAGAATAATATTATCGTAAATAGGACTAAAATCAGCAAGGATTTTTTCAAGCGTATCAAAGTAATCTATGTACATGGTAGGACTGTAAAATACTGCCAGCAACATTTTTACATGATTGAGAGTTACTTCTATAAAGAGATATTCAGCAGTTTGAGAGTAAATAGAATGAGAGGCACATATGGTCATATAAAATATATCCGAACGCAGGTATATAGCTATCCCACGACAACCTTTTCCTATGCGATCATTACGAATTAGGACAAAACCAGGTAAGGCAAACTGTGTAGAAAGGAGTGATGGCTTGAGAAATGACTCAGAAATTAGTAAAGCATCAAGATGTGTACTGTTAATGGAAGCTAGAAGATCAAGTTAATGGCGAGGAACACTCTGGATGTTATTGTGTGCAATATTAAAGTTGTTAGGAAATTTAGAGCGCAGGGATGAAATCCGGTCATACAAGGTTAAAGGAAACTCACTATCCGCACTTGTAAAACTACTTAAAGATGAAGAGTATCAGAAGAAACTGTCATCAAAAACATCAAGATTATTCGTTTAACAAATAAATTAAGATAATATAATAATGTATAGTAATATAACAATAATAATATAAAATGTAAATATAATAATACAGTTTAAAAAAATTATAAATATGATATGTATATATTTGTAAATATCAATTTAGCAATTACTTTATTTAAAATAAAATAAAACTTAGGTATAATCTAATACAAACGAAAGAGAAAAAAAAATTAGAGAGTATTATTTAAACATAAGATTCGATATAAAAAAAGAAGTTTAAGAAGTTTAAGTAATAGAGAAACGGCAAGATTTAAGTGAAAAATTAGATATTATTGATAAAGGAAAAAAGGTAGCGCAACAGTGCGCTCGAAGCCCGAAATTGCAGAGTTACGGCGAACTAAATAAAAGACCGAAAAAGGTAGACTCCATTGACACCGATTTAAACAGTGCTGATAACGTGAAAATACGAAGTGAAAATGATTTGTTATTGTGTTCTTATAGTTTAAAAACTTTACAGGATCCTATGGAAATAAAGGTGATGCAAAATATCCAGTTTTGAGGTGAATGCAGAAAATCAAAAACAAAATGGAAAAATAAATTTAAAATAGTGTAAAATGATATGTAAGTAGCATAACACTACAAATAATTATTGTGTTCGCGAACCGTAACTGCAGCAAACTCCCTAACGTGAGGGGAACGATGATCCTACCGCCGCCAGGCGTTGTCGTTAGCTACACTACCCTCTCGAGATCGATCAACTTCCCTTTCTACAGTTCGCTTAGGGCAGCTGGATCAAAGCTAGCCCCTTTCCTCACAGCCATAACACCTAGGGCTGTATCCTTTGTTGCGGTCACGAACTGTAGCTGCTGCAACCTCCCTGACGCGATGGGAACGATGATCCTGTTGCACGGCTTCCACCTCCAGTGCATGAGCCAAGGCGTCCTTAAGCGTGTCGTGGTGCCCAAGCCTCACAGCAGCTCTGACTTCAAGGTCGCGGATGCCGTCGATGAATGTCGGCACCAGGTTCCCTTCAATAAGCGCAGGTACAGATCTCTAGAGCCCGCTGCTGCAGGTTTTCGTTGATGCGCTGCACGCGATTTTTAAGCTAGGCACGAAAGACGTATTCCAGGTGAGCGTCGCCATATCTCGCCTCCAATGCCTCAAGGAGCTACTCATAAGTCAATTCCTCACCGAGAGCTTCCAGAACTGTTAAGGCCTGGTCGCGCAGACCTAGTGTGAGAGCAGTCATGGCCTGACTATTATTCCAGCCGTTCGCCTACCTAACGGCTTCAAACTGGATTTTGTAAGCTGACCAGGAGGAAGTCCCGTTGAACGGTGGCACTTTGAACCTACGTATCGAAGGTGTTGTAGCTACTATGGGAACTGTAATTCCATCCCGCAGTTTGAGGTCGTCCAGCGTTTTCTTCACGTCAGCCATTACGTTGTCAACCCGATTGTTCACATGGTCGATTCGGGTTTCAGCTTTCTCGATTCGGATTTCGGCTTTCGCGATTTGGGTTTCAGCTTCCGACAGGCGATTATCATTCTGAGCAACCCTATCCTTCACCTACTTTATCTTCTTCCCGAAGGTAGCGTGAAGGTCTTTCATGAGGAGCATATGCTCTTCCAACCAACGGGCCTGTTCCTCTTGTCCGCCCTGCAGCTGCTCTTCGAAACGATGAACCTGTTCCACCTGTCGGCGGGCCTGTACATCCTGTCCGCCTCGCAGCTGCTCTTCGAACCGGCTGACCTGTTCCTCCTGTCGGCGGGCCTGTTCATCCTGTCCGCCCCGCAGCTGCTCTTCCAACCGACGGACCTGTTCCTCCTGTCGGCGGGCCTGCTCCTGTAGCATCACCATCAGAGCACCTAAGTCGGGTGCAGCAGATGTAGGAGCAGCCGGCGGCTGGCCCTCTGACGTCTGCGGCGTTACACCACCAAATCTTCTTTGGTTCGTCTCCTGCTGGCGTTGACTTCGGATATGGACACCCTCCGTTTCCTCCTTAGGTAAAATCGGATGATTCAGAATGATTTAATCCCACTTCTGACAATATATACAAACAACCATTGAAGATCTTCCTAAAGCTGTTGAATGTATCGACAAGGATCTGGCTTATATTCTCGAATGTAGTCGATTTTTTCGGTTGACGGTGAACCCTTTAAAATCCCAAGCCATATTTATTGGGTGTTCAAGAACGTTTTCCAAAATTAAAAAATGTCAACTATAACCCGTTGTATTTAGTTGTGTCCTTATCCCATATAGGTGTATTATATTATTATAGTATTGTATTGTATTGTTGGCCCTGTATTAACAGAGTTGAGGGGTTTGGGCTCCACGGCCTTTCTGTAAGAAAAGTGCTGGTGGGTTTTCACGGCATGGATCTTTGAACGATGTCATCCGAAGAACTCTTGTCTCTATATATGTTCCCTCCGTCTTAGAGCCATGTGGAACATTTAGAGACGACAGCAAGATATCCGATAGCATGACAATAGTCCCATTAGAGAAAGGGATATAGCCCTGGTATGGGATGGGCATCAGAGGCAGCTGAACTAAGTGGCGCAATTATGAGTCTGTGAGAGATGACTAAATTTTTTTTTGCAATTTACTGTGCTCGTTTGTCAACCTTATTCTTAAATAAAACAAGGCAATAGACATGGATATTTAAATATTTATATTTATGTTTTCATTGTAATATTTTTACAAGTATCAGCCGATAGATATTTTATCAGTGTAGGCGTTTTTAAATAAAAAATGATACATATTTAATCAAATTTAATGCGAAACATTTTTAAGCCTTTTTTTCCAGAAATTATGACTTCGTAATAGCCTGCCTATTTAAATAATGATGGTCCATTGCGTGATATGACGTCGCGCTTAACGAAGGGTTAAAGAGTAAAAAGCTTGGGTCCTTAAACATTTGTTACTTTTATTATGATGCTTTATTTACTTGTAAAAAAAATTTAATTTACTTTCGGAAGAAAATATTTTGTTAGCTGGAATGCAGCTTTGGACATGCATATCTAATCGTAATGCAATTTGTGTTTTACAAACTTACTTATGACATACGCCTCTCCTAGAAGAAGTTCTCTTTCACTAAATAGTGGATTTTTGTCTAGGAGCTTGTTTGAGTAGGTACACTCTTACCTATTTCTGTTGCCAAATAGCAATGACTGCACTGCCGTATTCTGGTCTGATGGGTATAAGTAGTCAATATAATTACAGGCTGTGAAGCATCCCATCTTAATCCGAAGTAGTGACAATGCATTTGAAACCATCTTAATTTGTAATAGGGTACAGAAATCCATGGGCTGCAGTTGCTACTTACTACCACGTATAATGTAAGGTCGTTTATCATTTAAGATTTAGCCCGTCTGACGTCAATTTTTTAAACAGATGGGTTACTGTACTCATATACAATCATATTGAATGTGTATGAGATTATTGATTGTCCTCCCAATGATATCTACTCGGTAGTGCAACGTTTATTTTCATGAAAATGTTTGACGCACAGTCCATCTGCTGGTAAGTGGATGGTTTAGCCGATGGATATATTTATCTTTAATCGATTAGGAATTTTAATGTTGATGCGTTGATACCCATGAATAATTAGATGCTTCTTTACCAATTAAAGGTATCGGATTCTCTACACTCCCCATACCAAACATAGCAGCATTAAGCTGCTATTTTACACTAGTATTCTGTGAGAACTTGGTCCTTTTCGGAAGAGCCGACCAATTCATATTGCAACCATAAAATATGTAGCTGCAGCGTAGCTATACTCGTATGCGTTTTAGTGTCGTAGGGCTACCGGCTAAAACAAGCATTTGTATGACCTACAATTGATTGCTCCGTCGCTGGATTTTTAGTATTTTCAATTTATTTTTGTCTCTACGGTACACGTAAAAATCTCTGTACCGTGGAGGGAATCTCTGAATCCCATATTTTTATCCTAATCCTATATATAACATTTAGAAAAACTCTGTAGGTATGGCATTTTAAGGTGATTTTCTACCATCAGTCTACAAAATGTCATTTCTTTGCTAAGAAAGCATACCGATTGTAGTTAAAGTTTATTTCATCAAAAGTTTGTAGTTTTTTTTTTATAGAAGAGGGGGCAAACGAGCATGCGGCTCACCTGAAGTTAGGTGACTACCGCCGCCCATGATCAACCGCAACACCAGGGGAATTGCAGGTGTGTTGTCGGCCCTTCAGAAAGCAGTAAACTCTATTCTTGAAGGTTCCCAGGTCGTATCGGTCCGGAAAAATCGCCGGTGGTACACTATTCCACAGAGAGGTCATACGCGGAAGAAAACTCCTTTTGAAATGTACAGTGGTGGACCGCCAAGCATCCAGATGGTGTGGATGGTATCGGGACGTTTGCCGCGTAGTGCGTTCAAGAAATTTGGCAGCTGGGATTAATCCGAACAATTCCTCAGAGCACTCCCCATGGTATATGCGAAAGAAAATGCAAAGAGATGCAACATCTCTTCGCAGCGCCAGTGAATCGAGCAAACCGGAAAGCACTCGGTCATCGACGATTCGAGCCGCTCTGCGCTGGATGCGTTAAAGTGGAAAGAGCTGGTACTGGGGAGCCCCAGCCCAGAGATGGAAACAGTATTCCATGTGCGGCCGAACCTGCGCCTTATAAAGTTGCAGGCGGTGTGCCGGCATGAAATACTGTCCCGCTTTTCTGAGCACGCCAAGCTTTTTAGAGGCCAATTTGGCCTTCTCTTCGAAGTGACCACGAAACTGCACGTCACTCGATATTTTGACGCCGAGGGTTCGAGGTTTGTTTGCCTCTTTACTACTTTAGACTGTAAACAGTCTACTGCTGGAAATGGGTCTAATATTATATTATGTATTCATTATTATATAATGAATACATATACACAATATATTTGACTGTGTCGTTGGTCTAGTGGTTATAGTAGAGCAAATGCTGATCGTGAGGTCCTGGTTTCGAATCCCGGGTCGGGCCAAAAAATCAATTATTACTACTGAGAATTTATTGACAGAGTTTTTCTGTCAATAAATTCTCAGTAGCTGCCCGGAATAAGGAAGTTGGCGGTGTCTCACCCCCGTGCCTCGGAAAGCACATAAAGCCGTAGGTACTGCGCCTGATCTCTCTCCGTTCGTGTCGGTTTACCGTCCATTGGATTATGAGAATGAGGGAATAGAGAGTGCACTTGTGGTTGCGCATACACTTGGGCGCTATAATCCCGTCCTGCGCCGATGGCTAGCCTCCGTTGAGTCTGGCTGCCGTGGCCAAAATTCGGTCTGGAGGACATTATTATGTATTCATTTACTGGAAATGTAATCATATAGTCACGTTCATTACAGAATTTTGGTGTCATCCGTCAATCCGGTGTACTTTATTAGCACTTCGCTGTAAAGGAATAGAGAGTACTTTTTTTCAGTTTTCGTTCATTCATCAATTACATCCTATAAAGTCCACTGCTGAATAGGGCTCCCTGTAGATTGCCTCATACGGACGATTTTGCCTTATTTGCCATGATGGACGGATGGATTGGCAACCACTATTTTTTGCTTTGGCCATAGACATTTTGGGTTGCTGTGGCCCATAGACATCTACATCTGTCCTCGATTACGAATCAAAATGCAGATGCGTTGTCACACGTGAGGACTAAGATGGAATGCCTCGTTTCCAGTGAAAAGCATGTCCGGTTCTCTACGAAACATAGCAGCATTAAGCTACTATTTTACGCTGATATTCTGTGAGAGCGTGGTCCTTCCCCGGTCGAGCCGACCCATTCGTGCAACAACTTTACTACTAATATAACTGCAGCATGGCTCTATGAAGATTTTTATAATTTTAACCTGTTCTTAAAAAGATACAGCTGGCTAACTCTTATTTCATTTCCTGATGACATATCTTACGACACTCACAGGATGATATAGAGTAGAGAGGAGAATATATAATTTTCCTTTTGGAACGAATATTTTAATCCAATTTAAAGTAAAGTCGTAATAACCAGAATATTAATTAAAAAACAACTTACATTTCGTACCAAATATTTCAAGTCCGCAATATTATTCGATCAACAGGAGCTGAACTAAGCTATATGGAAACAACAAGTGGCTTGTCAGTTCCCTAATTGAAATGTTTGGTCTGTTAGTTTCATAAATCAATGTCGCGAACCGGACACAAAACGAAACAGATCTACAACGTCTGCTTTTCGATACCTTCATTTGTAAACATTAAATTTGTTTTTCCTTTCGAAATTTGGTTTTATGCTTCGTTTTTCCTTTTTAATACATTTAATTACTCATGATCCCCGATAACCATGCGCCTGCTATAGTTATACAGAACACGAAAATACTGGGTTCATTCCCTGTCGGCACCTATGAAATTGCTAATTTCATTTATAAACACACAAAGAATCTTGAGGAAACAGGCGTATTCAAAGAGTAAAATATTTAATACTGTAGCAACATGGCCGACTTGTGACTCCAAAATACATTTAGAAATGAAAGGAGGCCTGTGCCCAACTGAGGAACTTATATGGGCTGTAACTCAACTTTTTTAATGTATTATAATATATTTTATGGCACAGCTTTTGCCAGCAACGTCACAGATTACGTGTTCAGTTTTCAAACCAAGTAAGTATTTTTTGGCGTACGAAGAACCATTTCACATCTAGTCTTATGTAAAATTTTAAAAATTGATTTTAGTCTAAGGGAGTTTACGTGATGTCTATGGTCGTTTTGGTTAAGCGATCGTTATAAATACTGTATACTGAGTTGGTTTCACTTATCTCTTATTTGTTAAGGATTACGATTTTTAAGGTATATGAATGTTTTTATAGAAGAGCGACAAACGATTTTTATAGAAGAGGAGTAAACTGTGATTCGGCTCATCTGCTGGAAAGTGTTAACCGCTGCCCACGAACATCTGCAACAATTGGCGAAATGCAGGTTCGATGCCGGCCTATTAAAAAGTAGTCAGCTTGTTTGTTGAAAGTCTCTAAGTCGTATCAGTTCGGAAAAATCGACGATCTGACAAAGAAGTCTTGGGACGATATTGCCTAGTAAATTGCACAGCGGTGAACCAAGCATTCTGATTGTGTAGATGGTACAGTGACTTTAGTCGCGATGTTTAATGATGGAATTATTCCAAATAACTCTTCTGAGCACTCCTCTTGGTAAAAGCGACGAAAAATGCGAAGGGATGCAACATTTCTTCGCAGCGCCAGTAAATCATACCAATCAGGAAGAACTCGGTTGTCGACAATTCGAGCCGCTCTTCGCTAAATGTGGTCAAGTGGAAGAAGCTGCCACTTCAATGCCCCGGCCCAGAGATGAAGACAGATTTCAATGAGATTGATTAAATTACAATTGAATTGTTTCACCCAAAGTGGCATAGGTGACTGAAAGCATTTAATTTCATTCGTGGCTTTGGTGACAAATAATTATAATTCACGTTATTCATCTTTAATACTAAAAGATTCATCCAATTCCAAAGTGTTTCACAAAATTATTCAAATGACGGATTTGTACCCACGACTTTAAATATAAGGTTATTCTTGCTATTTTATCATGAATACTGTCAAATACAAAACAAAGGTTACATATCATCGAGATTCTCTCCCGTAGAGTCAAGTGCTCTTCTAACACACTTGAGATCTCTTTTTTTCCAATCTTATGGAAGACTTGACGCGCAATAACTAAGTTTTTTCATAAACAAGAAACTTTTAATAAAAATTGTATTCACTATTATGTCTACACCACCAAATACAAAAAATCATAAACACAATATAACATTTTTCAAGAGAATTACAAGCGAAAGTTAATGCTTCTTTTGATACATTTTTTAGTGTATGCTTTAGAATCACTGACCTCTATATATACAAGTACGCTGGACTGGCTATACCATACAAAATGTCTGTGCCAATTTGAAGCTCCCCTAATGAACGTCTTGGAAACTAAAATTCACAAATTAAGCCAAAGTCTGCTGTCGTATTTATATTGTCCTATTAGTCCAAGATCCCAGGGCCGCCAGACGTCACGTATTTTCTGACGGATGAAATGTGGACGATTGAGTAGTTTTAGTATGTACTACGATCCTACCTGCTAGCTTTGTCAAACGGCAAATTTTCAGGTATCAGTTGATTAAGGTACATAAAAACATTACTTACTTCACGTAAATTCTCATGGCTGATTTTCATATATGTTTTAGAATGTATAGTTAAAAATAAGTTGTCAATACTCCCAGACACATTTCGTCGGCCATATTGCTTTGCAGACGCTTAAAGCTCTCAAAATAATTAGTTAACTTCACGTAAATACTGATGATCCATTTTTATATATGTTCACCCGACAACTATTTTAAAACCTTTGACAAGAAGACAGACCAATTCAAGGGGCCAATCATCCCCTAAAAAGTAAAGTAAAAGTAAAGTTACAGCCTATATACGTCCCACAGCTGGGCACAGGCCTCCCCTCATTTCTGAGAGGGGTTAGGGCAAGGAAGTATCCGCCGCGCTGCCCCAATGCGTGTTGGCGAACTTCATATGTCTTCGAAATATTTTTTTTCTTATTCCTCAGACATGCAGGTTTCCCCACGATGTTTTCCTTCACCGCCGAGCACGTGTTAAATCAGCACTTAAAATTGCATTTAACAATTTCATTGGTGCTGGCGGGGATAGAACCCGGGGTTACTCGCGTTCTGTTATATTTACAGCGAGCGTTAACCATCTGAGCTACCACGGCTCTTCCCCTAAACTAAATTTTGATATCTCTATGAGTGGGAGCGCGAGAGCATTATCTACGCGCATGAGACTGATTGAGACCGACTGCGCTGTTAAGGCCATGAAAATTACTTGAGCAGATATTTTATAATTTTTAGAACTTTTGTTAACAAATGAATTATATCAACAAAAATAAGAAAAAAAAATTGTCACAATAAATAATACTAAAGTTAGCCGACATTTTTTTTTCAAGCTTTTTTTTCGCTTCAAGCGCCATCTTGAAAAAAGTTTTCATCCGATAACTCGGAAACAATGTACTTTAAGGCAAAACTTACACAAACAATTATGGCAGAAAATAAAATTTCGCATCTTTTGTTTCCAGTAATTTTTTTTAAAACTTACCGTTTACGAAATATGGCCGATTTAATGAACAGGTGGCGCTTCAAGCGCCATCTCGAAAAACCCCGTACCTAATACCGGTACCACGTATTTAGGAGTTCACCGGAAGGGAAAGGCAATTTTTTCGACTTACTGAGGATTTCGACTTAACGAGGTTGGAGTTACAGAGATTCCACTGAATATCATAACACGCATATATTTTTTAAGTACATCGTGTCTTTCAGCAACTTAATATTACCAAGTTTTTAAGTTTATATGAGAACTATATATTAATATAATTCTTTTAATATAATTATTTTTAAAAGTTATTAATAAGAATATTATTCTTTAAGTATTATATTCTTATAAATAACATTTAAAAAAGAATCGTCGTGAGCACCCTTACCTATATTTTCGAGTGAACTTAGTGATCATATACTATTTGGTTCTAAGGCGTCCCTCTAAATATTACTATACTTTAAGGTGCGGCCTACAAGGTGACATATAGAGGTTCCAATTGGATTCTTCGGCTTTTTAAAGGTTAAAGGCCATCTTGAGGCCAAGAGCTTTAAAGCGTCTGCAAAGCAATATGGCCGACGGAAAGTGTCTGGGAGTATTGACAAATTATTTTTAACTATACATTCTGAAACATATATATGAAAATCAGCCGTGAGAATTTACGTGAAGTAAGTAATGTCTTTATGTACCTTGATCGCCTGATACCTGGAAATTAACCGTTTGACCAAGCTAGCAGGTAGGCATACGATCGTAGTACATACTAACACTACTCAATCGTCCACATTTCATCCGTCAGAAAATACGTGACGTCTGGCGGCCCTGGGATCTTGCTCTATATTTTAAAAATCTGTATTTTGAACTTTTACACTAAAAACGAAAGTATTTTATGTTGTTTGATTGTGTATAATATTAGTTACATAATAAGAATTACTTTTAATAATAATGAGAGTGTACGTAATCTGTAAAACTCGTTACCAAAAGGGAAGTGGTAAAACATTTCATAAGTAAGTGAATTTGCAGTTAATATTAAACAAATTAGAACTATACGTTAATATAAATACTTTAAAATTTGTTACTAATCTTAATATCATATATACCAACATGTTTGGCTGTATATTACAGAGTTTTGATAAACAATAAAATTCAATAGGGTTGTCGAGTTCCTTGTCTATAATACTTATCGATGTTCTTTCCTACCAATATCTGTTAACAAACAAAGTCGCCAATAACAGATGTTTTTCAAATGTTTTTAATAACAGGTTTCTAACTGAATCTAGACTAAAATTATGGCTTAAACGCATAAATATCGTGAATTGGCGTCCGAAACAAAATGATTATACTTGTTCTGAACATTTTACAGAAGACTGTTTTATTAGACATGAGAACTGCGCCACTTTGAAAAAGTGCAGTATTTTGAATATATTTTCTAGTAGTACCAGTACCAGTAAGTATAAAAGTATTAGATCATTATTTCGAATGTTTTTTTTTTTTGTTTTCTTCTGTCCTCATTTTTCTACAAACTCAAGGGTCATAGCCAAGTGTCGAAAGGTCGCCGGTTGATGTTGAGCTACGTTGGATGAGTGTTAGTGGGCTGCGGCTAGTGGAGACTTCTCTCCCTGTACCACTGTAGTCAAGGTGGAGTCGTCAGGGAAGAGGAGTATTGGTATGGCGATTGGCGATGGCCAGATAACAATGGATCGCCGCTCGACTATATTTCGCGACTTTGGTGAGGCTGCACCACTTGATGCTCCCAAGTGCTCATTTTTTCCTGGCCCCATTCATATATTGGACTTGGGAAGTCCGTAGTGCAGGTGGAGTCAAAAGTAGAACACCATGGGGTTTTAGTAAGTGCGAGTCTAGAGATTCAATTCTCTCTCGAGTCTCAAGATTTAATTTGTACTTTAGTTTATTTCTTATTTACAAATTCTGGCCATCGTTTACATTCAAGGTTTATGGCAGCTTCCTCTTGTGCAACATCCACCGACAAAAGCAATTAAGCGTTCGATCTAGAACCAATGGATTGCGATATGTCAAGCCCCCTGTACGTGGCACTGCCGAAGCTGGAAAGCTTACGAGGATAAACTTAGGAATAAGGATATCGGCAGTAAAACCAGAGTGACTGACATCGCCCAACGGAATAGTAAGCTAAAGTGGCAATTGACCAGCCGTATAGCTCGAAAAACCGATAACTGATGGGGAAAAAAGGTTCTCGATTGGCAGCCTCGTACCGGCAGGTGAAGTGACGGAAGTTCCCCCACTAGATGGAGTGAAAACCTGGTAGACATACAGGAAGTTGTTGGATGCAGGTGGCTCAGGATCATACTTTATGGCATTCCTTGGTCCCCATGCCTATTTTCAGCAGTGGACTTGTGAAGGGCTTTAACGGTGATGAATGATATTGGCATTATATTAATATGATACATAAATAGAATGGACGTTACGGGTAGAGTCCATCTATCCATAGAGTCCATTCTATTTATTTAGGTATATGTAAAGTATATAATTTTTATCGATATATTTTGTCACACTGTCTTATCCCTATTATTAGTTCCGTGGACTTGCACTTCTACTGTCAGCGCCAAAATGGCGCAAATCAAATTGCCTCATCATGTCACGGTTTATAGCCAGTCCAGCGTACTTGTATATATAGAGGTCAGTGTTTAGAATAGGACAAAACAAAACATTACATACAGAATAGAAAAAAATAAAATAGAAGATAATAGTGTAGAATAGAATAGAATATGGAATAGAGTTGTGAGTGGAGTGGATTTGAGTGTATTGAAACAGAGTGAAATGAAATCAAATGCAACCAAATGGAACAAAATGGAATAGAATGATAAGTACCTAAAGGAACTAGACGGAACGGAATGGAATGGAACATAATTAGAACGAAATGGAAATGAACGGAATGGAATGGAATGAAATGAAATGTAATTGAATCAACCCAGTGTAAAGGTATGTAAAGTTAATATAAATAATAAAGGGAACTTTCATTTGGTGAAGTCATCTAACGTTTTGGTCAGCTTCTATTCTATGTGTTATTATATTATACGTGTCTGAAAATGTACGCTAACTAAAAAAAAATCAGTTTATAAACAAATAAGTTATGCTCGAACATACATAAAAACATATATAACAACAAGTTGAGAACCTTTAAATAAATTTTCTTTAGTCCCTCATATCTTTCAAGTCAGAACACTCAATAAACGCACTGCTGTTTGATGACAGAAAAAAGTAAGCTGACAGCATCTAACGTAGCGTACTCTTAAACAGTAACGGAATGGCCGCACTTATAAAAATGATAATAATTAACAAAATAGTCCAAGAAAATTTTAAGACCAAGAAAAAATATTGATATCTTGTTAATACTCGTATTGTAGTTAAATATTTTAAAGAGAAAATATATTGACAATATCGCATAGGATATTGTCAATATGTCGTATACTTAGTTTATTTTGTAGTTACAATATAAATCATTTTTCACTTTTACATAAAATTTAGCAACGATATTCACTTTTAAGAAAAGGTTTAAATAATCGAAAATAAAGTGTGTGTGAATCTTGTTATTCTATACTTATTTTGTATTTCAGACTTCAAAGAGCATCGTTTGCCGATATTATAACATGGAACTGGCAATTTTCACATCAAAGACGTCGGTCGAGTTCGTTCCTGTTGTACACGAAAAACGAGCTAGAATATATCACCGTTTATAGAGTGTAGAGTCCGTTTAATATTTTTTAATAATATATGAATTTACATAATGTAAACTAAAGTTAGTGTTTTACATTAACACAATTACTTTATTTTTGGTTTTCAGTTTTCTGTTTAATTAAAAATATATTAATTCACAATCACAATTATTTCATCGTAATAGATCCACTGTTAAAATAATGCCACGTCACAAAGCACAGTTCTGAACTATGGACATTAATCATTGCTAGCATGCTTCTCAGATCCTCGCATCAATCTATTGGTGATAGCCTTATATTAGGTTCGTAATAATAGTAATAATAATGTCCTCCAGACCGACTTTCGGCCACGGCGGCTTGCCTCTACGCAGACTGGATCATCGGCGCAGGACAGGATTATAGTGACCAAGTGTATGCACAAGCACAGGTGCACTCTCTATTCCCTCACTCTCATAATCCGATGTGACGATAAACCGACACGACCGGAGAGAGATCAGGTGCAGGACCAACGGCTTTACGTGCTTTCCGAGGCACGGGGGTGAGACACCGCCAACTTCTTGACTCCGAGCAACTACTAAGAATTTCTTAACGGAAAAACTCTATAATTATTTTTTGGGCCCGACCCGGGATTCGAACCCAGGACCTCATGATCAGCAGTCGCACTACAACTACTACAGCCACTAGACCAACGAGGCAGTCGATATTTAATTAAATAATAATTATGGTATTTGTTGATTGTTGAATATTTATTCTTTTAAAAATAAATGACGAATTAAGGGGTTCATGACAAACAAAAACACAAAATTACTGGGTTGCAGATCTAAAGCTAATATCCAAACTATGAATATATTTTACATCTTCATTTCCATTAAAATATGAATCAGAAAAATGTAAAAAATATTTAAAACAGAAATGTACAGTCTGCTTATTTTTGTCCCTTACTGAAAAAGGCGTCTATGAATTCATAATCGAAGGTGCTATTCGAATGCAATGCTCGCAGAGTAAAGTTGTTCATGTATTCATGTGTAAAGTAGTTATATTCCTTTGTGTGAAAACTATCTCGATAGTGGTTCTATTTTACAGAAATATAATTTATTAAGCTCGTTTGGCTTTGCTAATGAGCGATTTTCGTTTCTGAAATATTGACTTTTATTGAAGTATTAAACTGTGGTCCATTGACATCTGTGCGTGCGTGCGTGCACAGATGTCGCGCACACATGTGTGTGTGTGTGTGTGTGTGTGTGTGTGTGTGTGTGTGTGTGTGTGTGTGTGTGTGTGTGTGTGTGTGTGTGTGTGTGTGTGTGCGTAGGGGGTACCGTGCGTGTGTGTGAAACTGGGGTGAATCGTTATTTTAATACAAAACATAGTTTAACATACAATCACACCTATCACTCAAAGTGGTAGCAGAGAACACGGACTACTAGCTAGCACGATTCTGACTTTCATCAGTTCTCGTCTTTAACATTTATATATATATATATATATATATATATATATATATATATATATATATATATATATATATATATATACACGCTTGCCGGTCGGGAATGCTCTTAATTTGGCCGATGTTTAATATATTGCAAGAATAACCTTGTAACACAAAATTAGTGTTGCGGGGCATTTGACATCAGCTTACTTCTTGTATAGCTGTCGCACCGACCAAGACGGATTCTAAGACATATAGACTACAGCAGTGGTTCCCAAAGTTGACTGGGCTCACGTCGTCGGTAACGTTAGGTACCGTTCTCTTACTTTTTTCTGTCATCTAACAGCAGTGCATTTATTGTATTGTTCTGACTTGAAAGATAAAAGGGACTAAATAAAATTTATTTAAACATACTCAACTATTGTTGTTATATATGTTTTATGAATTTTTGTGCAATCTTATTTGTTTATAAACTCGTTTTAATGGTTATTATTTTATTAATTAGGGTATCTTTTTAGAAAATTATAATTTAATATAATGTATAATATAATTAAATGACTTCCCAAATTGAAAATTCGCTTTTTAAATGTACATTTTTGATTTTCAAATTTGCAGATAGGGTTTAGAATGAGCAATGTGAGAAAATGGTGAAGGAAAATGAATAAGAAAATTATAAATATTTTGTCTTTTTTATCTTTTAAATTCAAAATGCGTGATAATGCATTATTTTAACAGATTTTACTGTGCATGCACACAATCGGGGTCGATTGGTAGGTAAAAACTTTGTTGCCTATATGTCACATTCAATTTGGGATAATTTCAAATAAGTAGAAGCCTAATTTACTCGTAATTTGAAAAACCGCAATAACGGCATATCATTATTTATATATTTGAACTTAAGTTTAAAATTTGGCTCCTCTTTGAAAAATAACCCTATATATTTTGACGTCATTAAGTTATTTACGTAAATTATCAGTAACCCTTATATTGTTTATTAACATACAAAGAGTTACTTTACAAAATAAATTTTCAGATAAAATAGTTAGTTTTACTGATAATTTATTCCAAATCGACTTGTGAAGATAAACTGAAACGAGTAACTAAATTCTAAATTATTGTGTTATCAAAGGACCTTAATTTAAATATTAGCTAACAGTCATACATAATTTTATTTAAAAAAATTATTTACAAACTCAAATTCAATTATTAAATCAATTCAAATAAACAATTCAGAAAGGGACTGCTTGAAGTAGGATAGATTCACTATTGGATTTAATTTATCATTAAGTTATTTATGTAGGAAACTATGTCAAGACTTGTACTATTTTGCGTTAGAATATTCGGGATAGATTTCAAGTCATGAACTAAAATTTGATCTTTTTTTATCTTACTGCTGTCTTTACTTTTTCCACCTGTGTATAATACCACCTCATGTGATAATTTTTCTGTATCAATGAGGCATTTAATAATTATTTGAGGACCATACCAATACCTAGTACGCGAGGAAGTTAAATCTGCTTCATCTTTACTTGAAAATCAAATATTGGATATACGGAATGTATGTGGGTATACATACATGTCTTAATTCTTCCCTTTCTCTTAAACCATCGGACAACCAGAGACTAAAAGGGCCTCCTTCCCTTCCCTTCCTATATTGTCAAGATTCCCCTTTTTTGAACTCGCCTCGAACTTCAAACTAATTGGTTTGCTTCGTTGTGTGTAAATACGTGAAAATATTTCTAGCGTCTGTATCCTCCGATCACAACCTGTGTGTCTTTAATGTAATGGCGAATAGGTTTTAGTAAGATAAATAACAGTTTTTCACCTAGTGATCATTTACCTCCAGGTAGTTTGTAGCACGGGCTTATTATAGTGAAAATGTCCATTACACACTATATATATATATATATATATATATATATATATTTCTTGTAATATAGTAAACACGTAGATATATAATTTGTGGCATAAAAAGTGAAAAGTAAGTGCCAAAAGTACTTCGAAATCGAGAAGGCCTATTTTGGCGGTTGGGTCAAAAATGTATTATTTTTCCAATTCTCATTTATTTTTAGTGTAAAATGTAACTATAAAATAGTTTTATAACATAAAAAATATATTTGAAATATTGTTCGAAATGTCATACAGATAAATATTATTATTTTTTTATTATTTTTTAATAATTTGATTTGTATGAGTAACGAATAGAAACACATAAAACATAAAAATATACATATTTCCAAACATTTTCATATAAATTTCTCCTAAAACAAAAGTGTAGAATTCAAATTAGTAGTAATTTTGGCACTAAAAGTGAAATATATACTACTACTATGCTATAAAGGGTAATTTATGAATTTTATTACAATTTCTAGCAACCAAAAATATTTTTATTCGATAGTTTACACATTCAAAAAGAATTCCTGTAAGTTTTATCCATAAATACCGTCTTAAAGTGAAAATATTGCAAAATTTGCAAGTTAGCAAATAATTTGCAATTCCTGCCATTCGCGTCGCGTGCAAACAGGTGTAACCTGTTTGCTGTTCTTTCTGAGCTAGCGGGGTAGTATAGTTGTAGCACGAATGGGTTGGCTCGACCGGGATAGGACCACGCTCTCACAGAATACCAGCGTCAAATACTAGCTTAATGCTGCTGTGTTTCATATGGTGACTGTAGAGAATCGGAGACCCTTTTTTACTGGAAACAAGACATTCCATCATAGTCCTCACGGGTGACAACGCATCTGCATTTCGATTTGTAATCGAGGATAGATGTAGATGGGCCACAGCAACCACTTACCATCAGAGTAGACTGTGTGCTTGTTTGTCACCGTATCCCATAAAAAAATCTCTAGCAGTTATAACAATGTAAGTAATTTAGGGTATAGCTTACAAATTCTTAATAATTACAGTTGTATGGCTCCCCAAAATGATAATAAAAATTATTTACACCGGGTGCCTCCAAATAGAAAAGGCGTGATAGGCAAAGAGCTAAAAATTGAATTGTTCTTAAATAGCAACAATATTCATATTTTATGTATTACTGAACATTGTTTAAAAACTTATAACTTAATGTTTAACTTCAGTAATTACCAGATGGTTATTTCTTTCAATAGAGAAACGATTTTAATAGGTGGCTCCCTAATTTTAGCTAGTAAATTATTATCATGTAAAGATCGTAAAGACATTATGAGCCTCAGTGATAGTGTAATCCTCCTTTAAAATATCATTGGTGAGCCTCTCGTTTGAGCGAACTGTAGAAATGGCATGTGTTGAGTTTGAGCACCTCATTGTTGTGAGTGTCTACAGACTGCCATTTTCTATATAGTATACGATACTTTTAAAAAAATATGGATGAAGTTTTTGTTAAGCTTAATAAACAGAATAAATCTGTTGTAATATGTGGAGACTTTAATATCAATCTACAGTGAGCTTCCTCCAACAATATTTAATTTAAACCTTTGTTTAAATCATATGGTTTTTTTTAATTAATTTTTGGATCCAACGCGTATTGCTCATAAAAGGTCATGTAATCCTGGCGTCGAATTTAGGGAATATTTTAAAAAAATATCCAAAAATATTTAAAAGACAATGCATCATATCAAAGTTTTGTATTGGAGCAACAAAATAAAGATGGTATCAAATAAAATTAAATTATGACATAGATTATAATTAATAGTGAAACTGGTAAGGTCAACTCTCACTATTCAAACTAACAGTTAAGTTTTAACAACAAATTAACTAAATCAGATCAGGACGTTGCAATGGTTTTCGAGAAATATTTTACCGATATTCCGATATTAACCACTAAGTTACTACCGAATTCTTCTACTACCGTCACCGAATCCTTACTTAAATGAAATGTAAATGCATATACAAAGAATTTTAAATGTCGTATAGTATCATCAAATCTTCATTCAAACTGTAAAATATTTTAAAACTATTGATATTACGAAACCTGTGGGGATTTCCGTTAAAGTTATTGCGTCTATTAAAGATACAATCGCACCTCAACTTGCTAATATTTTTAATACTAGTATCGAATTTAGTGTGTTTCCTGATTTAATAAAGCATTGTAAAGTGATACTTTTATTTAATTTTGGTAATACAGTTGAGAAATAGATCTATTTCTCTTAGTAAAATTTTTGAAAATATTATTTTTGTTCAAATGTTAAATTTTTTAATGTAAATAATTTCCTAAATAAAAATCAGTTCGGTTTCACAAGGGGTCACTCGAGAACTGATGCTGGTGTTGAGCTGATTAAATATATCTTCAATGCATGGGAGAATTCAGAGGATGCCTTGGGTATATTCTGTGACATATTCAAAGCCATCGATTGTATTCACCATGAAACACTAATCAGGAAACTTCAACACTACGGTGTAAGAATTAATGCTCTTAAATTATTTCATATTTAAGTAACAGAACGCAAAAAGTTGTCATTATTAGTATAAGTTCTGCCGGGTTGATAGTACAAATGGGTGTGCCTCAAGGCTCAATCATTGGCAGCAAGTCATATTAATGACACCTTACAAAGTGGGGAATAACCATGATATAATTTTTTTTAATTTTTGTCTGAACAACTCTTTAGATTTTAAATCATAGATAGCTCTAATGGAACTCGTCTGTAAAACAAATATAATTTCACTGTCTCTCGCGTGTCCGCATAGCAAATTACTATACGAAATTATGCCATGAAAAAATTATTTGCTTATGACACTTCATCAATTTTCAAATTAAAACGACAGTTACTAAATTATGGCGAAGTAAATAATAGTGTATATAAATTAGTAAATGTTAAAAACGCATAACTCCGAATGTCAAACATGACAGCATTAATGTAATTTTTAATAGGGAGGAGCTGAGTCTTGTTGAGCGCTGAGACATTTTTATTGGAATCACACTAGACGCAAAGCTTTAATGGAACCCCATATATCAAATCTAACAATCAGACTTAGTTCTGCTGCATATGCTGTAAAAAATTAGAGTAGATTAGAATATTTACTAGTGTTGAAACAGCTAGACTAATTTACTTTAGCTCTTTTCTTTTCATGGCGTAATTTCGTATAGTATTTTGCTATGGGGACACGCGCGACTGATAGTGAAATTATATTTGTTTTACAGACGAGTTCCATTAGGTCAATCTATGATTTAAAATCTAAAGAGTCGTTCAGACAAATGTTTAAAGAAATTTATATATTAACTTTGCCCTCTCAATATATTTATGGAAATATGTGTACGTAACACAAAAAATAAAAGTAGGTTTGCAAAAATATGTAATATTCATTCTGTTAATACTAGGAATAGACACAAGCTAGTTGTACCAGTTACTCAACTTCACCGAGTCATTAATTCATTCTTGGGGTGATTTTTACGCTTTTATACCAAAATTTCAGAAAACAAAAAAAATATATACGTGGTAGTGACATGCTGCAGTTATGTTAGTAGTATAGTTGTAGCACGAATGGGTCGGCTCGACCGGGGAAGGACCACGCTCTCACAGAATACCAGCGTAAAAGAGTAGCTTAATGCCGCTGTGTTTCGTATGGTAAGTGTAGATAACCGGAGACCCTTTTTACTGGAAACGAGGCATTCCATCTTAGTCCTCACGGCTGACAACGCATCTGCATTGTGATTCGTAGATGTAGTTGTGTATGGGCCACAGCTACCACTTACCATCAGGTGGACTGTGTGCTCGTTTGTCACACTATCCTATAAAAAACATACAAAATTTGATCTGCACAAAGTTCAAAAACTTTATTAAACTAAGTTTGTATAAATTTTTTTAATTAATTTTAAGATTATTGTAATATTAAGGAATTAATTGGCGATAATAACTCCTGGGAAGGGTGATCGCTACCAAGCTATTTCTAATTTGTTATGAGTTGTTAATTGTAAGATACACGATTGTTAGCTGTTTTTCTTAAAAATGTCCCGATGGTTTTCCTGCTGGTTCTTCCCAGGACAGAGGTTTTTACCGAACCAATGGTAAATAAAAAAGTTACTTTCAATATGTATTGTTTATAATATTGAATAAGAAAGTTTCTGTTTCTGTTACTGTAGTTATAATTTTTGAAGTAAGTCATAGCCTCAAATTGCTTGTTACATGAATGTGCATAACACTATATAATATCTAAGAAACCATTATATACAAGTTATTATTACTAGGTGGTAGGACTTCTCTACTGCTTAGCAGTACGTTAGGTTAGGACTCTCAAGAGAGTCCGCTGTTGTATATCTTTTTCTCCGAATAGAAGTGTTTGCACTGTTATGTTCTAGAATATAATTACGGCTTTGAGGCATTCCATCTTAGTCTTAATTATTTGAAGTTATCTGCAGGTATCCATAGACTATAGTAGCCACTTAACAACAAGTAGACTGTAAGTTTCTTTGTCACTTCAGTTTACTAAAAAAAATTACGTATTGAATTTCATGTTACCCGTTTTCTTCAATATTGTACCAAACTAAATTAAAGAAAAAGCTTAAAGTAAAACAAAATGTTTTTTGAAACAACAAACAACAAAACGGGACTTTCTAAAATAAATAGTCTTATTCAGTGAAAAGGATTTATTCATGAACTGACATATTTTGAACGCGAGCAAGTCATGAATGTCTCCAAATGAGAACAGTCGAAAAATATATATAAATCCTCTTAGGGTTTGTTGTCGTTAGGTGAAACTACATCACTGTGTATTCAACTACTAAAACAAATACAGAGCAATGTGAAAATATTATAGTCTCAATAATAATTAAACCATTATTAATCATTATTATTATTATTTAGCGTTATTCCATGGCAGTTAGTGCTTCGAGAGTTAGTGATTTATTTATAGGATAGGGGTGACAAACGACCACACAGTTCACCCGATGGTAAGTGTATGCTATGGCCTATGGACAGCTATATATATACTCGATTAAAAATCAAAATGCAGATGCGTTGACACCCCTGAGAACTGCCTCGTTACCAGTAAATAGAGTCCCCGGTTCTCTACACTCTTTCAATCAGTATAAACAAATAAGTTATGCTCGAACATACATAAAACATATATCACAACAAATTGAGTATCTTAAACCTTTTTTTAAGAAAAAAGTAAGAGGACAGTATATAACTTAACATACTCCTAAACAGTAACGGAATGGCCGTACCTATAAAAATGATAATAATTAACAAAATAGTCTACGAAAATTTTAAGACCACGAAAAAATATTGTCATGTTGTTAATACTGTAGTTAAAGGTCTTTATGGAGAAAAAATATTGACAATATCGGATACGAAACTTATATAGTTTATTTTGTTAGTTTTGTAGTTACAATATAAATCATTTGTAACTTTAACATAAACGTTAACAACGATATTCACTTTTAAGTAAAAGTTTAAATAAGCGAAAATAAAGTGTGTGTGAATTTTGTTATTCTATACTTATTTTGTATTTCAGACTTCAAAGAGCATCGTTTGCCGATATTATAACATGGAACTGGCAATTTTCACATCAAAAACGTCGGTCGAGTTCGTTCCTGTTATACGCGAAACAGCGAGCTAGAATATGGCACCGTTTATAGAGTGTAGAGTCCGTTTAATATTTTTAATAATATATGCATTTACATATCGCACGTTTAATCAAACATAGAAATAACTCAAAAATCGGTTATTCTGAGATTTAATCATAAAACGCAATAACTCAACGCAAAGAACACGCGCGCTCAAACAGCCGTTCGAATTGAACAAAATCTGAGCGAAATGGAAGGACGTCCGTCTCTTTCTGATTAACGCGTCCTGACAGGTTGAAACCAATAAACAGAGATATTCAGTCTTGTGTCAGTGGTCTAGAGACTAGGATCCCGTTTCAGTCAATTGAATAATGCAATAAGCCGAAATAATTCTATGCATTATTAACAGGTGAGTAATTTTCCTGGTTTTATTTATTCGAATAGCGGTACTATTCGGACTTATTTCACTTTATTACAAAAATTTGTTTGAGTTTCACTGATCCTATTTCGTGTTATTACAGTTTATTTCTTAATCTAATAATAAATCGTATGAATGAATACTAGTTATTTCAGTTTCATTTTAAAATATTTAGTTTATTTATAGAACAAATAGAATTACTCCAGTTTAGTATTAAATAACGCTTTAAATATGAAATTCAATTTTAATTATTCCTGTTTAATTTTAAAAAAGTCCTCAACATTATTTTTGCATTATAAGTTATTTCTCTTTCAAAGTAAAATTATAACTTATTATTAATCAGGTTCTTAACAGTATTACAAATTAAATTGTATAATAACCAGTTGTCGTAATGACATCAGTTTTATAATGATAATAATAATAATATAATTTAATTATATTTTTAATTAATTTAAGTTAAATACAAATGCATAACGACTTTAATATTCTTACTTCTTGATGATCAATCAAAATAACAAGGTCGTTTTAATTATTGTTCTATCCTGTATTTTATTGTAGGGATGCCACGCGGGTGGACCTATAATCGTATTCACTGTCCTTTAGGCTAGTTCAGTAAAACGGCATTATTTAAAAAAAATGTTTAAAAAATATTTAAAGTGATTGATTAGTTAAAAATATTTATAGTGATTTAGAATATTTTTTTTATACAGAATGGCGTCTCGGAGGGCACATAAAATACTAGAATTAGTATCATCGAGTTCTTCGTTATCTTTGCAAAGTCATGAAGTTAAACCAATAGCTGAAACTCATAACGCTACTGTAGAAGACCTAAACAATATACCAAGTGAGAACATAGAAAATCTCCCACCAAATAAAAATCTTACCGATCTACGATCTACTGATGGACATGTACAATCTGACGATCATAAAAAAGTTGGAAATATCGTTAGTTAGCAGCTGCGATGAAATATTATCAGAAAATGCAGACGATCATCTGCATTTTAGCCAAAAAATTGATTCCCGGTTGATTAGTTCTAGAAACATAGAAAATAAATCTTGTGACACTGATGAAAAGAGATTGCCAACAAGCCTTGTGCCAGACTATGACAGCGATGATTACAATAACTTGGAATGCATTGGAGTTCAACAAGACATAACAAAAAAAACACAACCGCAATCATCCTCGAGTTCAACAAGTACAAGTTCATCATCATCTAGTTCTTCTTCTTCTGGAACTTCCTCAGATTCAGATGATTCTTCATCTTCGAAAACAGAAGAAGAACCTGAAAACCGCAACACGGTAGCAGTTATGGCCAGTGAATGTTGCGACTCAGACAACATTCAGTTGAGACCTCAGAGATGTCCCTCTTCTAATAAATCTATTAATATTTCACCAGTTTATACTGATGTAAGTGATAGTGTAGATTTGAGTGATGATGACCCTACTTTCAAATATGAGACAGAAAAAAATCATAAAAGGAACTCCAATTACCTTTTTCCTACTACTTCTATCAACAGTGACAGTGATACCAGTTCTTCGGATTTAAATGGTTCTACTCAAAAAAAGATCGCTAATAAAAGAGGTCGAAGGCGAACTAGAAATCCTGCGAAGTGGAAACAAAATAAAGCTAAAAAACTACGAAATACTGGTGAATCGTATGTTACTACAAGGTCACATAAACTTGTTCCCAGTCGCTGTCTTAAAATTCCATGCACAGATAAGTGTAAATTAAAGTGTGTAGAAAATATATCAAATAATCAAAGATATGACATATTCAAAGAATTTTGGGACTTAGGGAATTTGGCCAAACAAAGAAATTATATTAATGGTTGTATGGTTGATATTGTGCCAAAATATAAGTACACAAATGCTAAAAACCCAAGGCGTCCTAATAAAGCTTATTATTTTTGCGTTAATTCTAACAAAATAAGAGTATGTAAAACTTTTTTTAAAGCAACATTAGATATTTCGGATCGCATGATTTTTACAATACAAAATAAGGTCAGTGACGGTGGTTTCATGCTTGAAGACTTAAGAGGAAAACACAACAGCCACAAAACTCTTGATCCAAAACTAGTCGACGACATCAGGAAACATATTCAGTCTATTCCTAAAATCGAATCGCATTACCTCAGAGCTAGTACTTCTAAAGAATATATAGACGGAGGAAAAAATATAAAAGATTTGTATAACGATTTTGTAGTACAGCAGAAAGAAAATAATAAGGAGATAGGAAATTATATAGCATATTACAAGATATTTACTACAGAATTTAATTTGTCCTTTTTCCAACCAAAAAAGGATCAATGTGATTTATGTTTAGCATATAATAATAGTAGCAAAGAGAAAGCAAAAGAACTAGAAGAGAAATATAATAAACATATAGAAGAAAAGACTTTAAGTAGAACTGAAAAACAAGAAGACCCTATAAAAGTAACTAAAAATAATATAGTAGCAATTTACGATTTAGAGGCAGTACTCCAATGTCCTAGAGGTGACACCTCCTCATTCTACTATAAATCGAAACTTAACAGTTACAATCTTACCATAACTGAATTGACTGAATTAAATTCAAAAACAGCATATGATAAAGTGCACTGCTATTTTTGGACGGAAGCAGAAGCTAAACGTGGAGCAAATGAGATAGGAAGCTGTGTATGGAAATACCTTGAAAGATTATTCATTCAAGAAAGCACTGAAGAGAAAAGCATAACATTCTACTCAGACAATTGCTGTGGGCAAAATAAAAATAAGTATATAGCAACTTTGTACCTATATGCTGTGAAAACGTTAAATATAAGAAGCATAACACACAAATTTTTAATTCGTGGGCACACCCATAACGAAGCTGACAGCGTTCATTTTTTGATTGAAAAGGAAATAAAGAAAAATTTGAAATCAGGACCAATTTACACCCCAGATCAATATGTGACATTGATAAAAAATGCTAAGAAAAGTAAACCAGCCATAAACGTCCATGAAATAACTTTTGAAGCCTTCCTGGATCTAAAACTTTTGCAGGAGGAATGGGGTTATAATTATAATACAAATGTGGATGGAGTTTCAGTTAATTGGAACGATATAAAAGTATTGATGATGAAAAAGGAGAAACCGTTTAGTATTTTTAACAAAAACTCTTATAAAGATGATTGCTTCCAAGAAATTGATGTAAGAAATAAAAGAAAAAAGATGAAGAATATCCAAGAAATTACTCTTCAAAAAGCTTACGACCAAAGACAAGATATAAGTGCAAATAAAAAAAAGGACTTGGCAGAGCTTATTAATAAAGGATTAATTCCTCCTTTCTATGCCAACTTCTATAATCCAATAATGAATTGAACTTAATGGATCTCCTTTCTGTGTTTCTAATTACTTGTTTTTTTTTTTTCAGTTTTTATAAGTTTAGTTTTTAGATTTTGTTAAAAAATAATTACCTTTTTGTACCAAGTTTAAAAGGAAGGTAATAGAGAGCCTGATATGTTAATACGTTTTTGTTGTTTATTTTAAATGGGTATAAACTATTAAACCCTTTATAAAAGATATTTTTTACGTAAACATTTTCTGACTTTGATTAAGATTGATTCCAAGGTTATTTTAGTTCCTTAACAATTATAATACAATTATAAGACTGATTTGAGAGTGTCAAGATTAAGAATAAGTTAATCGTTTTTTATTCATTTGTTTTGAAGTTTTAATTATTTTTGGAGGTTTATTTTTAAATAAATAAAAGGATAATAAATTATGTTTATGCTTTTTTATTTTTAAAATATTTACAACAATTTTCTCGATATTTTGAATAAAAAGGAAATAGTTGGTATTCCTACAATAATAATCCAACTTCATTAATAAAACAATGTAATATAATCAAATAAGCCCAAATGATTTATTTATTTTTTAGAGATAAACAGGATTATTATGTATTATGATGAACTTGTTCTAAGAATCACATAATTTCCTTTAATCATAAAGTGCATTAAGTCGGAACTTTTTTTCTATCAACTATTTATAAGTCAATCATCAGTAAATTGTTATTTTTCGCATATGCCAGCAAATCTTACTGAACTAAATTTTCAATAAAATCAATTCGAATACATAAAATACTTTAAAATTTTTTTTTACAGATCATCAAACTTCGACCTGCGTAAATGCAAAACTTTAAACAGCCGTAGCCAAAAAACATGATTTTTGAGTTATTTCTATGTTTGATTAAACGTGCGATATAGTAAGCTAAACTTCGTGTTCTTAAATTAACACAATTATTTTATTTTTGCTTTTAATTTTTCTGTTTAATTTAAAAAAATTCACAATCATAATTATTTCATCGTAATAAGTTCACTGTTGAAATAATGCCACGCCACAAAGAACAGTTCTGAACGACGGACATTAATCATTTCTAGTATGCTTCTCAGATCCTAATCAATCTAGTGGATATCGCCTTATATTAGGCTCGTAAGTATAATAGTTATGGTATTTGATGATTGTTGAATATTTTTTTTAAATAAATGACGAATTAAATGGTACATGAGAAACAAAACACAAAATTACGGGGTCGCAGATGTAAATTTAATATCTAAACTATGAATATATTTTACATCTTCATTTCCATTAAAATATAAATCAGAAAAATGTTAAGAGTATTTAAAACAGAAATATACAGTCTGCTTATTTTTATCCCTTACTGAAAAAGGCGTATATGAATTCATAATCGAAGGTGCAATTCGAATGTAATGCTCGCAAAGTAAAGTTGCTCATGCATTCATGTGTAAAGTAGTTATATCACTTTGTGTGAAAACTATCTCGATGGTAGCTCTATTTTACAGAAATATAATTTATTAAGCTTGTTTGGCTTTGCTAATGAGCGATTTTCACAGATGTCTCGCACAAATGTGTGTGTGTGTGTGCGTGCGTGCGTGCTTGCGTGCTTGCGTGCGTTGCGTGCGTGCGTGCCGTGCGTGTGTGCGTGCGTGCGTGCGTGCGTGCGGTGCATGCGTGCGTTCTTGGGCATATATTGCTTCATTGAGCTTCTTCCCATGAACTGAATCATAGACTCATCAATGGATTGGTTTGATGATTGGTCACATGCCTCTCCAAATGTCACATTCAAAATATCAACGAATGGTTGGATTTTACACAGTTTATTGTAATGTTGTGAATTCCTTGGTAGTTCTTCTCTTATATTAGATGTAGGTTTTCTGTGATTTTTTTGAAACGTTTTAGAGTCATTACCCGGCATATTTCCTGATTATTATAGAAGGGATCAGTGCTCCAGTAAAGCTGGTAATCAGATAAAGGTTTCACAGACATTAGTATGATTATCCCAAAATATGCAGATAATTCTGTTTTTGTAATGTGTCAATCCAATATATTAACTTCTTTAAGGTAAGGGCGAATAGGTTTTAATAAGATAAATCACAGTTTTTCACCTAGTGGTCATTTACCTCCAGGTAGTTTGTAACACGGGCTTATTATAGTAAAAATGCCCATTACATACTAGTATTAGTTTGGTGAGTGCAGAGCTTTTTTGAAGGCCCCCTAAGCCCTTACTTACGTGGGCTTCATAAAAGTGTGAAAATAAATAAGTAAATCATAAAATTACCATCATTCGTGCTATCGTAGGATGTGGTTTTCTCTGTAAAAAGTCATTTTTAACTTTTTTATATAAGAGGGGGCAAACAAGCATGCGGCTCACGTGATGGTAAGTGACTACGGCTGCCCATGAACATTTGCAACACCAAGAGAATTGCAGATGGAATGGGGCAGTTGTTACCAAAATATTCATCAATTTATATAAATGTGAGAGTTTATGGTAGTAATATTTTTTTAAATATTGTATCAAGTATAACAAATATTTACAAAAGAATTTTAGCAAACAAGTTCCTATGCTTAACAAGAACAAAGTGTTGTAATATTATGCGCTCTATCACACACAAGTAAAAGGATGCTAAAAGAGCTTTCTGAAGTTTCTCTGTTGTAAAGTATTTATGGCGTGTAAAATAAACGTTTAAATTAAGGTATTAAAATATACAAAAGGGCGCTGTAGTTTATAGTAGCTAAATATAGCCCTCCCCCAAGGAAAGCCACAAAGTATAGTCCGGCCCAATGCCATTACAGCTTACTAATCCTCTTAGCTATCGGTTAGTCTGATTCTACTGCGGGTATCCCCATTTCCAACTTTATCACGTAGAGGTACCTCGAGCATAGCCGTCTTCATAGCTCACTAAGTTACCTTGAGCAGTGAAAAATTTTCATACAATTACTTAGTATTTTTCATATTTTTCAAACAAATACTTCTATAGTGGTTTTTTGTCCGTATATTAATTATTTTAATAACTAGAAATTTTGTAAAATTACTTTAATGCCCAGTTATTTCGCCGTTATTTGATAACTAGGAAACAAATTTCTCAATCATAAAAATACGACAGAATCATATAGATATGACGGCGCCGCGGTGCAGTGGTTTAGCAATGAGTTGCTGCGTTGGGGGCCGCGGGTTCAAATCTCGCACGCAACTGGTATTTGTATCGATTACAAGTAATTGTTCCGGGTCTGGATGTTTGTTATTGTGCAATTTATGTTTGAAAACTGCCTCAACGATACAGGAGAAAATCCTAGCCTGAGGGTAACGTTAAAAAACACATAAAGCCACAATCCTTATTATGTTCTTAAAAATTTATTAAAATCAGTCCAGCATTGGACAGGGGACAGGGGGACAGGGGATAATAATTTCGTCAATTTTTGGTATATTTCATAAATCATTCCGAGATGTATTTGTCTCAGTTTGTCAGACACAAGCTAGCAGTATCAGTTACTCGACTTCATCGAGTCATGATTTCATTCTTGGGGCGATGTTTACGTTCTTACACCAAAATTCCAGAAAACATACAAAATTTGACCTACACAAAGTTTAAAAACTATACTAAACTATGTTTGTATAAAAAGGATTATTTAATTTAATATTAAGGAATTAATGGGCGATAATAACCCCTGGGACGAGTGATCGCTACCAAGCTATTTCTAATATTGTTATGTGTTGTCAATTGTAACATACACGATTGTAAGCTGTTTTTTTTAAAGTTCCGCTGGGTGTTTTGCTGGTTCTTCCCAGGTTTTTTACGAACCAGTGGTAAATAAAAAAAGTTACTATTTATAAGTATTGCTTATAATACTAAATAAGAAAATTTCTGTTTCTGTTACCGAAGTTATAATTTTTAAAGTAATGCATAGCCTCAAATTGCTTGTTACATGAATTTACATAACACTATATAATATCTAAGAAACCATTGTATACAAGTTATTATTACTAGGTGGTAGGACTTCTCTACTGCTCAGCAGTCCGTTAGGTTAGGACTCTGAAGAGAGTCTGCTCTTGTATATCTCTCTCTCCGAATAGAAGTGTTTGCACAGTTATGTTCTGGTATAAAAGTTAAAAAGAGTTAATATAATTACAGCTTTGATGCATTCCATCTTAGTCTTCAGACAACGTCTCTCTCTCTCTCTCTCTCTCTCTCTCTCTCTCTCTCTCTACGTGGTAGAGCCATGCTGCAGTTATATTAGTAGTATAGTTGTAGCACGAATGGGTCGGCTCGACCGGGGAAGGACAACGCTCTCACAGAATACCAACATAGATGTCTATGGACCGCAGCAACCACTTACCATCAGGTGGACTGTGTGCTCGTTTATCACCCTTTCCTATAAAAAACGCACCTGTAGCCTTATTTGTTTGAAGTAATAATAATAATAATAATAATTTATTCAGATAGAAAGTGATACAGAGTAGTAGTCAAACAATGCATCTTATATACTAAATATGTTCTTAAAAATGAACTTGCTTCCTAAGTTAGGGTAAACCCTGTGTTTTAGGTTAAGCAAAGCTCTTCCCACTTACATAAAACCTTAAATAAGATACACAAAATATAATGAAATAATACAAGTGACACAAAAAGAGAAAAAAAAGAAAAAAAATATAAATATAGATCCTTAGAATTTAAAAGACATGCACAGATGAAAAAAAAAATTTTGCAGAGAAGTAACAAATTGACATCTATGAACACTTATGCAAGTACTGTTAACAAATTCTCCGTTTCTTCATAAGACTTTAGTTGAAGCCATTTTCTGAGGGCAATGTTGCAGTCATGCTTATTCATATAGTATATATGAACCATTTTGTTTACTTTATTATATAAATATGGGCCAAGAAAACAAAAATATTTTTTTATAAATTTTGTGTTGGGCTTAAAACTGGACTTAATCACAATGTCTTTACGACGTTTACATTTGATTTTGTCAGGGTCATAGTTTATACACTGATGCTGTTTTTTTATAACATTTAGAACAAATAGTTGGCGAACAGTTAGTACTTGGCAGTTATTGTAGAGTAATATTGTAGGATATTGAAATGGTTTAAAAGTGGAGACCTTTAAAAGCGCTCTTTGAGCCCTTTCTAAAGAAACCATGTGCGTTTTTAGAGCCCCACCCCAACAAGAAATGCAATAAGTTAACAAGGATTCACACAGAGCAAGATACAGCTGTTTCAAAAGATATGGTTGCACTACATGTCTTAGATTTTTAAAAACATATAGAAGTTTGCGGATACGATTTTTTAAATGTTGAATATGGTGTTCAAAAGATAGATTTTCGTCTAGAAGGATACCCAAATACCTGATAATCTCAACTCTTTCCAATAACGGACATCGGCAGGAAGTGAGAGAGCTAGGATTTTTTTAAAATACAGCTATGTGCACGTAGAGAGAAATCGTTTCCTGGTTGCGTCACATCACGAATGGAAAAGGTCAGATATTTGGTTTTCTCCGCATTTAAAGTTAATTTATTAGAGCACAACCACCTTTGTACAGTATTAAATGAATTTTGGGCAGCTTCAAAAGTTTTTTTCCAATAACCCTCTGCAAAAAGTAGCACAGTATCATCTGCATAACAAATAGACTTTCCAGAGATGAGCTTCATTTGACAGAGATCATTAACATAAATTGTGTATAAGGTGGGCCCCAGTATACTGCCCTGAGGTACACCGTAGGTCACTGGTAAATCTGAACTTCTGTGATATTTTAACACTTTGCAATCTATTTTTCATGTAACTCTTAAATAAATTTAACTGCTTTCCACGTACACCAAGCCTTTTAAGCTTTTCCAACAAGATAGGCACAGAGACCGTATCAAAAGCTTTCGCTAAATCTAGAAAGATCGCTAAACATCGTCTGCCTTTGTCCAAGTTTTCTGATATAAACTTAATTACGTCATGCATAGCACCATCTGTGTTTTTACCAGATCTAAAGCCATATTGGTTTTTAGCGAGTAGATTGTTCGTCTCTAAATAGTTGATAAGGCGTTTATTTATTATTTTTTCTAATAATTTGGACATAGCCGGGAGTAAAGCTATAGGTCTATAGTTAGTAACTTGATCTCTGTCCCCCCCCTTTGTGTATAGGGATTATAATAGATTTTTTAAAAGCTTCGGGAAATACACTATATTCCAAGCACCTATTAAAAATATGCGTTAATATCGGTACCAGTATATTTTTATTATTTTTTAGAAAAACATTTGAAATATTATCCCATCCAGTGGAGCAATTGTTTTTGAGATTCATGATAAGTGATTCAATTTCAGATTCATCAGTATTCAACATAACGAAAGAATTACTAGAAGTCGACATGTCTCTTGAGTCGGTTATATGATCAGTATCTGCGGTTTTTTTGCGGTTGAAGTAATCTGCAGGTGTCCATAGACTGTTTAACAACAAGTGGACTGTAAGTTTGTATGTTACTTCATTTTAATAAAAAATACGTATTGAATTTTTTGTTACCCGTTTTCTTCAATATTTAACTAAACTAAATTAAAGAAAAAGCTTAACGTCAAACGAAAAACAAAACGTATTCTTCCTGAAACAATAAACAACAAAACGGGACTTTCTAAAATAAATAGCTTTATTCAGTGTAAAGGATTTATTCATGAACTGACATATTTTGAACGCGAGCAAGTCATGAATGTCTCCAAATGAGAACAGTTCAAAACCAAATATAAATCCTCTTAGGGTTTGTTGTTCGGTGAAACTATATCACTGTGTAGTTAACTACCAAAACAAATACAGAGCAATGTGATAATATTATAGTGTCAGTTCAATAATAATTAAATAATTATTAATGATTTTAATTGCTATTTAGCTTTTTTTCAAGGCAGTTAGTGCCTTAGAGTTTTTTTTTATAGGATAGGAGTGACAAATGACCACAGTTCACCTGATGGTAAGTGGATGTTATGGCCTATGAACAGCTATATCTATACTCGATTAAAAATCAAAACGCAGATGCGTTGCCACCCCTGAGAACTGCCTCGTTACCAGTAAATAGAGTCTACGGTTCTCTACACTCACTACACGAAACACTATTTTACGCTGGTATTCTGTAAGTGCGTGGTCCTTCCCCGGTCGATACGACCCAATCATTCTACGACCATAATATAGCTGAAGCAGGGCTCTTCCACATGTATGTAGGTAGTTAAAGAGTTTATCAAAGAGTTAAGGTGAAGTGGGTGCCAAAACAGATTTTTCATGCTTTATCTGAACTGTTTGGTCGGCCCGCGCGCTATTTAATCGCACAATATTTATTTGATATTTCTTCTTAAAATTATATATACTCTTTTATTGAAAAATAAACCCATAATTCACCCACGTATTTTTGGTGAACACATAGCCTGAATTTAATTGCAGTTGAAAATTGTTTTGAAAATGTGAGTTGAAATTGATTTGATTATATTTGAATGAAACAGCTTTTTCACTTAGTGGACGTACGTAAAATTGTAGATTTTGAGGAAATTTTGTGATCTTTTTCTATCGAGCGAAAATGTGTCAATCGTGTTTTCGCCAACATAATTCACTAAGAAAAATCTTTAACTTTTGTAATAAATTAAAAAAAAATGTCGATTCGTAGTTTTTAATGACAAAAAATTGCTTTTCTGCGCACCTATAAAGCGTGAAAAATCTGCTTTTCCTTTGCGTAAAAAAATTTGCTTTTCTTGTGCCCAAATCACCTTAATTCAAAAAGTTACAGCCTATATACGTCCCACAGCTGGACAGAGGTATCCTGTGATTTCTGACAGGGTTTAGGACAAGGAAATATCTGCTGCGCCCCAATGCATGTTAACACATTTCACGTGTTTTCACGAGCGCTTAGCCTCCGAGCTACCACGGCTCACAAAAATCTTAATTCAAAAGGTACTATCTAACATGTTATTTACGTAACTAATTAACGTAACGTAGTATGTAAGATATCAACTAATGTTATTTACTTATTTAAATAACATTAGTTGGTTTATTAGGAAGACGCTGTTGCTCATCTCCTGATTTGTTTTCGTCTAACGCCTCTTGCGACACTCACGGGATGATATATAGTGAATATTCTTACACCGCAACTACACAGTATTTTGTCAGATAAAAGTAATGTAATCACAAAATTGTTGTTAGTTTCATTGCCTAAACTCATAATGAAAATCATGTTCGAGGAAATTATTTATAACGTCAAGTTTATAAGAAATATAGATATATTATATATAAATTAAAGTGTTTGCTAATTCTCATTACGCTTGTTACATCTGCGCTGATAAATCTTCTGCACATCACCGGCATCTAAAACTACAAGTCAGCCTCTAGAGCATCCATTGTTAGCCGGCGGGCCACGAACAAGTGGAGTTACGGTTTGAGTGTAATTATACATTTTAATCCGTTCACAAGTTGATGATACCAATATTTTGTATATTAAATTGCTTTTGAAAACGCATGCATGCATGAAAGTTTTGCACGGATTAACTGACCTTAAAGAAACTTTAAAAAAATTATATGTTGTAGAGCCATGTTGCAGCTATGTTATAGATGTAACACCACGCAAGCAGAACCAATCTCTTACAGAATACCAGTGTGAAATAGCAGCTAAACCTCTCAACCCCCTAAAGGTCCCATGACACCGCGGCCATATTCCGTCAAACCCCTAGCGGTCCCATGATGTCGAACCCACCCACAGCACTTTAACCCCGAAGTTTGGCATCATATAATCAATACGAAGTACTCTATCCTCTAGTGCAATAAAACAAATGTTATCCTGTGAATATTTATTTATAATCTACGTTTATTTCGTACGCCATTTTTGCGTGAATGTTATTGTGTTGATTTTTGGATTTTTCTATTGTTTAATTAGTGTTTTAGTACAGTGTTTTATTATATAATTGTAATGAATTTTTTGTGTGAATACAATTTATCTTTTTACGTAAATAATTTCGAGTAATATATGTATTGAAATAATTGTGATTTTCACGCTGTCGACATTCGCTTGGTATGTTTTTTTTTTTTGTTATCAAAATACAAATAAATCATTTTGTAATGAAGTAAAACCTGACTTTTGTTTAGACCACAAAATTTCGTATTGATTTTATAATGCTAAACTTCTTTGTAGAAAAGTAGTCTCTAAATATAAGTTTTAATGGTTTTAAGTGCTGTGGGTGGGTGCGGTCGCATGCGACCGCTCAGGATTTACCTAAAGAATGTTGTCTTTTTAGTATTTAAGTTGATTTTTTCTTTCTAATTTAGTGCAGCCTATACGTTACAATCTTTTTTTTATGTTTATTTATTTCCTCTTCTGGGTTGTCTAGAAGAGATTGCTATGTTGCAATAAGACTGCCTTTGGTTTTTCCCTCACTGTTTGTTCATTTTTTGTTATATTTATCTTTACTTGGTGTACAATAAAGAGTATTGTATTGTATGTTTAGCTCTGTGGTAGCAGTTTTGAATCAGCGACTTTCCTGTTAGAAAAGTGCTAGTGGGTTTTCACAGCACTCTATAAACTTTCCCTCAGTCCTAGACCCTTGTGGAATATTATATGAAAAGAGACCCGACGGCATGATATTGGTCCCTTGAGAGAGAGAGATATATATAGTCTTAATGTGGGATGGGCATCAACAGTAGCTGAACTAAGTGGCTGAATATGAGTCTCTGTGAGATGACTACATATTTTCCTATTTGCTGTGCTCGTTTGTCACCCATTTTCTTAAATAAAAACAAGGGTATTAGCCACGGATATTTCAATATTTATATTTGTGTTTTCATTGTAATATTTTTACAAGTATCAGCTGATAGATGTTTTAGCAGTGTAGGCATTTTTAAATAAAAAATGATACAAATTTAATCAAATTTAATGCGAAACATTTTAAGCATCTTTTTCCAGAAATTCCGACTTCGTAATAGCCTGCCTATTTAAATAATGACGGTCCATTGCGTGATATGACGTCGCGCTTAACGAAGGGTTAAAGAGTAAAAAGCTTGGGTCCTTATACATTTGTTACTTTTATTATGATGTTTTATTTACTTGTAACAAAAAAAATATTTACTTTAGAAGAAAAGATTTTGTTAGCTGGAATGCAGCTTAGGACATTCATAGCTAATCATAACGCAATTTGTGGTTTTTTTTTTGCTAAAAAAATATTGTGTTTTTTTTAACCAACTTTTTACTTATACATATAACATACGCCTCTCCTAGAAGAGGTTCTCTTTCACTTAATAGTGGATTTTGTCTAGGAGTTCGTTTGAGTAGGTACCCTCTTACCTATTTCTGTTGCCAAATAGCAATGCTTGTACTTCCGTATTCTAGTCTGAAGGGTATAAGGAGTCAGTATAATTACAGGCTGTGAAGCATCCCATCTTAATGCAGAGTAGTGACAATACATTTTACACCATCTTAATTTGAAATAAGGTACAGAAATCCATGGGCTCCAGTAGCTACTTACTACCACGTGTAACGTAAGGTCGTTTATCATTTAAGATTTAGCCAGTCTGGCATCAATTTTTTAAACAAATGGGTTACTGTACTTATATACAATCATATTAAATGTGTATGAGATTATTGAGAGTCCTTCCAATGATATCTACTCGGTAGTGCAACATTTACTTTCATGAAAGAAGTTTGGCGCAGAGTCCATCTGATGATAAGTGGATGGTTTAGCCGACAGACACATATATCTATAATCGATTAGGAATCTTAATGTTGATGTGTTGATACTCATGAAGAGTTAGATTCTTCTTTACCAGTTAAAGGTATCGGATTCTCTACACTCCCCATATCAAACAAATCAGCATTAAGCTGCTATTTTACACTAGTATTCTGTGAGAACTTGGTCCTTTTTGGAAGAGCCGACCAATTCATAATGCCGTAATATATTTAGCTGCAGCGTGGCTATACACCTATGCGTTTCAGTGTCGTAGGGCTACCGGCTAAAACAAGCATTTGTATGACCTACAAGTGATTGGTCCGACGCTGGATTTTTACCATTTTCAATTTATATTTGTCTCCACGGTACACGGAAACATTCCTGTACCATGGAGTGAATCTCTGAATCCCATATTCTAATCCTAATTATACATATAACGTTTAGAAAAACTCTGTTGGGTATGGCATTTAATCTACAAAACGTCATTTCTTTGTTAAGAAAACATACCGATTGTAGTTAAAGTTTATTTCATCGAAAGTTAGTAGTTTGTTTGCCTCTTTACCATTTTAGATTGTAAACAATCTAGTGCTGGAAATGGGTCTAACATTATATTATGATTCATTGTCTATTATATTTTCATGTGTTATTATGTATTCATTATATATTTTAGAGTTTTTCTGTCAAGAAATTATCAGTGAGTCAGGAATTTTTTTTATAGAATAGGGTGACAAACGAGCACACAGTCTATCCTTGATTACAATCCAAATGCAGATGCGTTGTCATCCGTGAGGACTAAGATGGCATGCCTCGTTTCCAGTAAAATGAGTCTCCGGTTCTCTACACTCACCATATGAAACACAGCATCATTAAGCTACTATTTTACGCTGGTATTCTGTGAGAGCGTGGTCCTTCCCCGGTAAGCCGACCCATTCGTGCTACAACTTTACTACTAATATAACTGCAGCATGGCTCTACCGCGTATGAAATCCACCATTTACTATGAAAGAATGTTTTAAACTTTAATACATTTGTACAATTTAAATATTTTTATCATCTTTACAAAAGTCTATCAAAAGTCCACAATATAGGGAGGAGGAGAAGAGGGCAACTGCATCAACTATGGCATATATCCTACGTACATATCAAAGTTGACTCATTGTCTGGCAGTTTGGCAACCGAAGATTTTTATAATTTTAACCTGATCTTAAAAAGATACTGCTGGCTAACTCTTGTTTCATTTCCTGATGACATATCTTACGACACTCACAGGATGATATAGAGTAGAGAGGAGAATATATAACTTTCCTTTTGGAAAGAATAGTTTTATCCAATTCAAAGTAAAGTCGTAATAACCAGAATATTAATTCAAAAACAACTAACATTTCGTACCAAATATTTCAAGTCAGCAATATTATTCGATCAACAGTAGCTGAACTAATCGATATGGAAACAGCAAGTGGCTTGTCAGTTCTCTAATTGAAATGTTTGGTCTGTTAGTTTCATAAATCAATGTCGCGAGCCGGACACAAAACGAAACAGATCTACAACGTCGGCTTTTCGATACCTTCATTTGTAAACATTAAATTTGTTTTCCCTTTCGAAATTTGGTTTTATGCTTTGTTTTCCCTTTTTAATTCATTTAATTGTTCATAAGCCCCGATAACCATGCGCCTGCTGTAGTCATACATAACTCGAAAATAATGGGTTCGTTCCCCGTCGGCACCTATGAAATTGCTAATTTCAATTATAAACGCACAAAGAATCTTGAGGAAACATGTGTGTTCAAAGAGTATAATTTTAATATTGTGGCAACGTGTTCGACTTATGACTCCAAAATCCATTTAGAAATGAAAGGATACCTGTGCCCTACCGTGAAACTTATATGGGCTATAACTCATCTATTTTATTGTATTAAAATATTTTTATGGTACAGCTTTTCTCAGCAACGCCTCAGGTCATGTGTTCAATTTTCACACCAAATAAGTATTTTTTGGCATGCAAAGAAATATTTCATGTCTAGGCTTATGTATGTTTTGTAAAATTCTAAAAATTTATTTTAGTCTAGGGGAGTTTAAGCGATGCTTATCATCGATTTGAATAAGCGATCGTTGTAAATACAGTATGCTGAGTTGGTTTTTACTTATCCCTAATTAGTTAAGGATTACGTTTTTTAAGGTATACGAATGTTTTTATGTAAGTGTGGTAAACGGGGATTCGGCTCATCTGGTGGAAAATGTTAATCGCTGCCCACGAATATCCGCAACACCAGGCAAGTTGCAGGTGCGATGCCAGCCTATAAAAAAGTAGTCAGCTTGTTTGTTTAATGTCTCTAAGTCGTATCAGTTCGGAAAAATTGACGAGCTGACAAAGAAGTCTTGCGAGGAAATTGCCTAGTAAATCGCACAGCGGTGAACTACCAAGCATTCTGATTGTGTGGATGGTACAGTGACTTCAATCGCGATGTTTGATGCTGGAGTTAATTCAAATAACTCTTCTGAGCACTCCCCGTGGTAAAAGCGACGGAAAATGCGGAGGGATGCAACACCTCTTCGCAGTGCCAGTAAATCGTGCCAATCAGAAAGAACTCGGTCGTCGACGATTCGTGCCGCTCTTCGCATGTGGTCAAGTGGAAGAAGCTGCTACATTGATGCCCCGGCCCAGAGTTGAAGACTTATTTTCAGGGGATTGATTACATTACTATTGAATTGTTTCACACAATGTGGCAAAAGTGACTGTAAGCATAATGATTTCTTATATTTACGCGAACTTTAATTTTAATTAATTTTATTTTTAATTCCCGACGTTTCGGGGACTTTCCAGCACCCATGATGACGGGGGACTGAGGTGACGATGTCATTGTTAAACCCGGAGTAACTTCAGCTTTTTAAACTAATAATTGTTTATGGTCCGATCTATGCAAAATACATAGTCAGTTCATTTTGCATAGCTCGGACGATAAGCAATAATTAAAAAAGCTGAAGGTTATCCGGGTTTAACAATGACATCGGGACGTCAGTCGCCTCAGTCCCCGCGACCATGGGTGCTGGAAAGCACCCGAAACGTCGGGAATTAAAAATAAAAATAATTAAAATTAAATTGATCGTACCCACGACTTTAAATATAAGGTTATTCTCGCTATTTTATCATGAATACTGTCAAATACAAAACAAAGGTCACATATCATCGAGATTCTCTCCCGTATCTAGAGTCAAGTGCTCTTGTAACACACTTGAGATCTCTTTTTGTTTTCCAATCTTATCGAAGACTTGACGCGCAAGAACTTAGTTTTTGCATAACAAAGAAACTTTTAATAAAAATGAGTTCACTAGTACGTCTACACCACCAAATACAAAAAATCATGAACACATTTTTTGTATTTGATGGTGATGATGATTTTTTCAAGAGAAGTACAACCGAAAGACAATGCTTCTTTTGATACCGTTTTTGGTGTACTTTAGAATAGAACAGAACAAAACATTACAGAATAGAAAAAAATTAAATAGAAGATAATAGTGTAGAATAAAAGAGCTGAACTATGTGAGTAATATGAGTCTTTGTTAAATGACTACATATTTGTGTCATTTGCTGTAGAGACTATCGGTCCGTGGAGTCCACGTGCGGTGAAGTCTTAAAGAAACTGTATCTACCACTGGTTATCGTTGCTGTTGATAACAGGGCTTCTTTTCTTATTTAACCGCTAAGTATAGTCCATTCAGCGAAGAAACGCAGCCAGCGTTCTTAACTTGCCTTTTTTAAGATAATAAATATTGTATATATTTAAATATTACTAGTAATTTAAAACTGTAATATGGTTATAGTTCTACATAGTCAGATACTATGATATCTACTACGATATCTACGTTAATGAAGTTACATTTTATTATAGGTTATTTTTATTAAGGGTGAAAAACGGGCTTAGTTCACCTGATGATGTTGCGTTTGCTGTAGCCCATACATATCTATCTTCGATAAATATCTTATTTTTATATTATACGTGGTAGAACTCTGCTGCAGCTATATTATGGGTATAGCACGAATGGGTAGGCTCGACTGAGGAAATGAGGAGTGACAATATTCATGAATAAGGTTGCGGAAGCGGTGGTAATTCAAATGGTTATCAACCCAGGTTCGATCCACGCCGGCACCAATGAAATTGTAAATTGCAATTTTATGTGCTGATTTACCAAGTGCTCGGCGGTGAAGGAAATTATCGTAAGGAAATCTACATGTGTGAGGAATAAGAAAAAAAATTCGAAGACATGTGAAGTTACCGTTACCGTTAGGGTTACCGCTTGCCCGGCGACGCGCAGGTCGTGTAAGTGTGGACTTGAAATATTTCATTCCCCATTCTGTGCACGTTCCCTTTCTGTGCTTTTTCGTTGGTGTCAAGTATGTAATAAACCAATACGTAATAATGCAGCCAAGGGGAATCGAATCTGGGTTGCTCGCGTTCCGTGAATTTTACGGCAAATCCTTATCCCCTGAGCTACTACGGCTGTCTTTTCATTTTTTTAATTAGTACTTCTTTGCCTTCTCTTTATAAATCCATTAAATAAGGGAAAGTAACGGGAGATGGAAAGTTTATGGTAAAATTAAATAGGATGTTATGGAAACAGGATAAGAAAAGATATTAGAGTGATATAATTATCCATATAAATTGCCCGGAGAGTCATGTTTGTATACCCCCATTCCGTTACCATGGATGTTTACTTAATGCATGTTTTATAAACAGATGTGTACAACATGAATTATCTATACAAAATTATTTATTAAATGTGAGAAATTGTTAGCATTTTTATATCTCAGTGCTTTGACCTAATTGCATTGACCAACACAAGCAGCTGAATATTCACACTCGTACAGAGATAACTCATTTCGTACGGCCTTTAAAAGATTGAAAAGCGAATGAAATTAGTTTTTTTTTCTTGTTACTATCGTCTTCTCGAGTTTAAAAATATTGCGTAAAAAAATAAACCTTATTCTAATTCTTTTATAAAATCGTTTACTGCATACGATAATAACATTTTATTAAACATGTAAACTTGTATATCTTATTTTTTAAATTATTTATACCGTCATGATGTTATTCCTTTCGATTCTGAACAAATACAGATTTTTCTGTGATAGCTCAGTTACTAAGCACTCGTAGTAATATCACGTACCTAAGCTAGCCTTGCTCGATACTCACCGGCATTAATTTAATGTGAAAGTCCATAAGTAAAACAAATTAAGACAGTGTAGTAGACAATTTCTTACTCTAAAACCCCTTTAGAAATAAGAGCAGGCCTGAGCCTAGAAATAGGACATACCCGTATTGATTTTAAATTTGCTATCACTTACGCGAGCTACTTAGACTCGTTTATCACCGACACTAACGTAATTGTTGATTGCTTCTTTAAGTACTAATTCACCATGCTCTCAGCGGAAAAGAAATATCGTAAGGGTATTTGGAAATTTACGTATTAGGAATAAAACATTTTGAGGACATGTTAAGTCTGCTAATACGCATAGGAGCAGTCTGCGGACAAATCTTACATAAACCTCTCAGAAATTATAAGAGGCCTGAGCCTAGGTTCTTCGATTCTTGTAACTCATCCGTATTAAGCACCGCAGCATAAGCTGCTATTTCACATTAGTATTGTTAAGCCGATTCATTTTAGCTGCAGCCAGAATACCACCAATACGCTGCGGCTAACACCCTGGATCAGACATTAACCAGGTCAAAACAACTAGGCCATACAATCTTTAATATAAAACCAACAACAATATTAAGACCCAATGCCATTTACTTAGCAAATTAAGATTCAAAATGCATTACCCTTCGCAATAATACCTTTGATAATTTCCTGAATTACAGTTGGCTGGTACGTTGTTACAAGCATCTTGAAAATAGAAATACGTGCGCGCAATACTAGCGCCAATTGCCTTAGCGGCATCCGTGCTCACTGAATTATGAGCGGCAGAAACAAATAAGTTCCGTAAATAATGCGCCAGGCTCAAGGGAATACGCAATGAATGTGTGTTCAGTCGAGAAGTTACCCGAACGAAATTCTGAACGTAGGACTTTCATGTTTATTATGAGACGGCTAAAAAGATAAAGTAAAGTTACGGTTTATATATCCCACAGCTGGGCACACGCCTGTTATTACTTGAGAGGTCTTTTAAGGCAAGAAAAATAACAATAGGGTTATAATAGGGCTATATTCATTTAAAAATGTATTAAGAAAAGGTTTAAGGTTGATGGAAGTTTAAAATAATCAATCACTCCATTTAAGTGTCTTCAAAAGAGACTGTAAGAAAAAGTTCGAAACATGACAGTACCAATTCGTGTAAATCACATCTCAAAACCAACGAAAGTTTTTAAAAAAAATCGTCTTAAGCTCCGGACGGGGCCATTCAATCATTAATCTTGTTTGTTTTGATTATGTCCTTTGTAGTGGTGCGAGTTTCAGGTTCCCGGTTCAAATGAATCGTTTATTTTGTCTTTAAATAAAAATATTTATTTAAAATTACAATTTGAAATAATATAATATGTGGTTGACAAAATTTGTGTCGCTTGCTAGACGTTTAGAATATTAATGAACGCTTCTCCTGAGGCTTCTTTCAAGAGCTTCTTACTCACGTTTTATACGATACGACATCAGAGGGCGTTCGCTCTCGTAGGTGGCGTTAGTAGTCGGAACATGCTCCCGGCCTTGGAAGCTTCAGATTCCAACTTGATGTTCCGCTTCTTGATTCGATGGTTGCTGCGGCAGGGGGGCAGATTTTCGAGAAGGCACGACGAACGATTCCGCTGGAGGTGCGAATATCAGCGACTCGAGACACGCCATCTTTACCAGGGAAGATTTGTATGACTCGTCCCAATTTCCACTTGAGCGGTGGTAAATTATCATCTTTGATCAGTAACAAAGAATGTAATGGGATGTCATCCTTTTGCTTTTTCTATTTCCTCTCAGTTGGAGTTCTGCAACATATTCCTTTGACCAACGTTGCCAGAAATGTTGACGTAATTGTTCAACTCTATTATAGCGTGTCAACGCGGGTATTGGTTTCGTTGTAAGATCCTCGCATGCAGTAGTAGTTAACGGCCTTCCGATCAGGAAATGTGCACGCGTGAGAGGTGTAAGGTCTGTAGGGTCTGCGGACAAAGGTGACATAGGACGGGAATTCAGGACTGCTTCAATTTGTGTTAAAGCCGTGCTAAACTCCTCATAAGTCAATCTAACATTACCTACTATACGTCTAAGGTGGTACTTACACGATCGTACCCCACTTTCCCATAGGCCTCCAAAGTGTGGTGAGTATGGGGGAATAAATTTAAAATTAATGCTATCATTAGCAGCAAATTCGATAATTTGTTTTGAATTACTAGTTAAAAATGAAGAAATTTCCTTTTCGGCACCTACAAAAATTTTCCAGTGACAAGTTCCAAGTGCATAGCGCGTGTAGTAAAACAAGGTATAAACAAACAAATATACGCTTTAATAAGTCTAGATCCCCGGCCCTTACGATTTAATATGAAAACTGGTCCGGCATAATCAACGCCTGTTCTTATGAATGGGAACCCAGGTTCTAAACGTTCTGATGGCAAATTACCCATAATAGGACACAAAGTCTTACCTCTTATACGAGTACACACAACACAGTCGCGCACTATCTTTCGAACGAGGTTTTTACCTCCTAATGGCCACCAGCTCTCACGTATGGTCGCTAAAAGTAGCTGTGGACCCGCGTGAAGCAGCCTCATGTGTTTGTACCTACACAATAACACTGTATAGATATGCTTACTATATTAAAATAGGATGTTTTTTTATCAAAATTGAAAAAAGTAGAATTACACAGTCTTCCACCAACTCTAATTATTTTATTATCGTCTAAAAATACATTTAATCCGGATATACGATTATACTGTTTACTATTTGTTTTGAACTTAATGTTATTCACTAAATTATTATACACGTCCGGAAACGATTGCATTTGTGCGAACCTAACTAACATATGTTGTGACGCATTCAATTCACTAATACTCAAGGAACCGGTATGGCGATGTTGTTTACGCTCTGACTTAATCTGTGCGTTTTTTATAAAACGAAGTATGTACGCACCTATTCGTTTTAACTTAATAAAAGAAGAATATCGTTCAAAATTAATAATGCAATTGTTTTCCACACAAACGAGATTTATTGTTTTTGATTTTATTTCTGGTAAATTATATAAATCCGAAATGTCCTTATTATTATAAATCGTCCAATCAGAATAATGAGAATGTAGATATGATGGGCCGTGCCACCATAAATCGCAGTTTACTAATGAATCTAGATACTGACCTCTAGATAATAAGTCAGCTGGATTATGTTTATCATGAACGTGTAACCATATTAAGTCACCCGTTTGTTCATTTATTTCTGTAACTCTGTTTTGTACAAATGTTTTAAGTAGATGAGGAGACGTTCGAATCCAACCCATAACAATAGTTGAGTCTGTCCAGAAGAAAACACTCGTAAATTTTAATCTACGCGACTCAACATTTTTTTTATATAATTTTGCCCCTATTAATGCTCCGGAAAGTTCGAGACGGGGTAAATTAATCGTTTTCAAAGGCGCGACTTTACTTTTGGCACATAATAAGTGCACACATAAGGATAACTTATCATGATATGTGCGTATGTAAGCACAAGCACCGTACGCAATTTGGGATGCATCGGTAAAAATGTGGAGTTCCGTATATTGATTGTTATCACTTGTTACTCGTCGTGGTATATTCAAATCGTTCAATAGTTTTAATGAGTTAATAAATTTATTCCACGTTAAGATTATATCCGAAGGCACAGGAGTATCCCAATCGATTTTACTTAACCACAATTTTTGTAATAGTATTTTGCATATAATAATTGTTGGAGATAACAGGCCAAACGGATCGTATACTTGAGAAGCTATGGAAAACATTTTCCTTTTAGTCAAAATAAGTTCACTTAAATCATTATTAAATTTGGTGTCAAAAAAGATTTTATCGCTATTATTTTGCCAGCCTAAGCCTATCGTTCTATTTTGTGTATATTTATCAATAAAATGTTCTTTCGTATTATCATTATCTTTTACACCAAAATTAAAGGTCCATTTACGCAACGGAAAACAACCAGACTGTAATACCTTTGAAATTTTGTTACAAGTTTGTAATAAACTTTGACAATTGTCGTCACCTGTTATTAAATCATCGACAAAAAAATCTTGCATGATAACGCGCGTTATGTCGTCATCATTGCATTCTATTGCTAGTTGTCGAATGCAGCGCATACTAAGGAACGGCGCTGAGGCGGTGCCGTACGTCACCGTGTTGAGTTGGTATGTAGCTAAGGGTTCCGTAAGATTTTCTCGCCAGAGTATAAGTTGCAAGACCTTTGGTCTGCTTGAACAAGTACTTGACGAAACATCTTTTCTATATCTGCACATGCTACGTATTTATATTGTCTAAATCGCAACAAGATAGAAAATATGTCATTTTGTAATGCTGGACCAGGAAACTGAATATCATTCAACGATTTTTTTGAGCTGATCACAGCACTTCCATCGAATACTACGCGTAATTTTGTTGTAGAACTGCTATCCTTAAAAACTCCGTGATGAGGAAGATAAAAATTAGGAGAACTACTCGAATAAATTCTAGTTATATGACCCATATTTATATATTCACGCATGAAATCATTATATATTCGTTTATAATCAGGTATACGTTCGAGTTTACGTTCTAGTGATAGAAATCGTTTCTTGGCTGACGTATAAGAATCCCCGAGCGTATCAGCTGATTCTCTTAGCGGTATTCGAACCGAAAACCTACCATTATTTTCACGTTTAGTAGTTTTTGTAAATAACTCCTCGCACACACGTTCGTCATTACTTGAGAATGTTGCGAGAAGCTGTGGGTATATCCTCTAACTCCCAAAATTTTTTGAGCTGTGTATCAATACTCTGACTAAAATTACACTGAACCTGATTAATGCGCAAATTCTTGGTGTAAATGGGACCAGATATCAACCACCCGAATTTAGAACCTTGTAAATATGGCCCGCATGGTAAACGAATTTTATTATTATCTAAAAGATCCCAAAAAATATTGGCCCCTAATAATAAATCTATATCTGAGGGTGCATTAAAATTAGGATCCGCAAGTTGAATGTTATTGGGAATATAACGTTTAATATCGAATTTAATGTTCATCGAGGGTAAACAAGACGTAATACACGGCAAGACGAAACAATTTAAATTTACTTTTTAGTCGTTTATTTTTGAACGGATAGATACATCGCATGAATGTCTCGATTGTGAAATGAATTTTCCAAGACCCGAGATTTGAACAGTGGACTGTATTAGAGGCGCATTTAACCGTTTACACAACTTATCCGAAACAAAACAATGCTGGCTTCCATTATCGAGAAGAGCACGTATTGTGTGAAAACAATTATTATTATCTACTATTTCGACTAAAGCGGTGGACAGCAAAACCGGTTGTAGTAAACTTTTTTGCTGCACGGTTGTCTCAGCTGATAATGAGTGCAACGCAGCTGTAGACACTGGGTGCGTTTGGCAGAAAAAAGCGCTAGCAAGCGCTTATAAGCGCTAAAATAGTTTTCGGCCAGGACACGATTGCTACTTCAATAGCGCTGACAAAATCCGCCATTTTGCTTATTTAATTTGTTTGTTTTGAAATAGAGTTTATAAGTTGTTTTGTGCAATATTAGTTTTAAGTAATATAATAACGTGAATAAACATATACATGTTATTAAAAATTCATGATTGGTAAGTTTTTAATATGAATACTTTACAAACATATATTTAAATTAGGTTAGGTTCCTCGGTTAAAACTAACATCGTGTCCTGGAGGAAAATAGCTACTTACGATTTGACAGCGTTTACCGCTTACGATCGCCATTTTGCTTATAAGCGCTTGCTAGCGCTTTTTTTCTGCCAAACGCACCCAATGTTGTGTGTGTGTCAACTGGAGTCGGCTCGTCTATCACACGCGCATCTACATTAAAATGTAACAAAGTATTATGTTTGCGTTGACACTGTTTGCAAGGGCCGAATAAGCAGTCGTTTACTGAATGCCCCGCATGCAAGCAATTACGACACAATTTTTTGTCTTGTACGAATCTAAGCCTATCTTTAACTAATAAATTTAAAAAATTAACGCAAGTGTGTAGTGCATGATTCTAGCTACATAATAACCATTTAGGAAACTTCTTTTTAGTGTTCCATTTAGGTTTGCTATTGCCATTATTAGTTGAAACGTAACTGTGAATATTACCTGATACCGACTCGTTTAGCTTATTATTGTTAGGAAGTGATTTATTTTGCGATTTGTGCGCCTGAACAGTGCTTATCATATCCAACATGTTTGCTTTACTGCGTAGAAATGAAAATAAATCTTCTAAACATATTTTCTCGGAAGAATCACCACCAATATCAAGTCTCCCCGTTTCCCATTCACGTTCCGTATTGGTATCCAGTTTCGAAATTATTAAATGGATTATCAAAGTATCCCAATACTCGGTGGGCTCGTTAAATGTTTTTAGAGCGCGTAAATTTCTAGAAACTGTGTCTATTAATTTACGAATTTGTGATGGTGATTCCTATTTAATGCTTGGAATATTAAATAATGATTTGACGTGATTATTAATTAACAATCGAATGTTATTATAACGATTTTCAAGTAGCTCCCATGCTTGGATATAATTAAGCGCTGTAAATTCTAGAGAACTTATCACTTGTAAGGCAGTACCAGTCAATGATGATTTCAGATAATGAAATTTTTGAATTTCATCCAAGTCAGAACGTTTATGTATCATTGTAATGTATGAGTTTTTGAATTCCAACCAGTTATCGTAAGAGCCGTCGAATATAGGCAGTTTAATTTGAGGTAATTTAACGTTAGATTGCAATGAAGCGCACTGTGTCACTTGAGATCCATCATCCATTCCATCACTCAGACAATTGGCAACGGCCATTGTGCTAAAATACAATGATTCTAATGATTCTACATATTCTAAATTGATACAAATTTCACTATCTGAATAATTAAGTTCTATTTCGCTTTCTATACAATTAAAATTATGAAAAACTTCACTAGCCGATTGCTTCCTTAACTTCAATTCTGCAATTTGAATTTTGTTGAGGCTAGCACCTTCTAAACTTGTAACGTATTTTTTAAACTGCGTTAGTTTGCCCTTCAAATGACCTCTTTTTCTCTAGAGATCCGAAAGATATTCGTCTACTGATTTCTTTTTCGAAGGCGAAATAAATGGGACAATTAATTTTACACTAGAACTTTCACTCATTTTGGCGGCCTATGAAGAAATAATGTGGTAAAAGTAGGTACTCACGTGTAAGTATTTACGGCTGTAGCGTTGCAACTAGACAGAAATCTCGAGCTCTGTAGATGTGAAAAGAACACGGTTTAGCACAATTTGAAAAGGATTAGGAGTAAAAGGGAATAAAAACCTGACCGTTTCGCTGCTACTACGCTTAGTTGTGCGACGCTGGCTCAGTTCTTGAAATCCGGCGATGATGGTCCAAAATATGGTGCGAGTTTTAGGTTCCCGGTTCAAATGAATCGTTTATTTTGTCTTTAAATAAAAATATTTATTTAAAATTACAATTTGAAATAATATAATATGTGGTTGATAAAATTTGTGTTGCTTGCTAGACGTTTAAAATATTAATGAACGCTTCTCCTGAGGCTTCTTTCAAGAGCTTCCTACTCGCGTTTTATACAATACGACATGAGAGGGCAAATTCGCTCTTCTACATTTTTATTCCTAGAATCGTGACAAATAACAATAATTATTTAAGTACGAGGCGCTAAAATATATAACAAAATACTTAAAGAATATCAATTATATAACGGAAGATTGCCGTTAAAGCCTAGCAAAAGTCCATTACTAGACATAGGCCTTCATAATGATTACTCACAGGGGGGATATTTGCCACAGCTTTTTTTATTTTTAGTTGTTATTAAGAAGACGTTGCAGCCCATCTTATGTTTTGTTTCCGTCTGTCGCCTCTTACGACAGCCACGGGACGATATGGGTAGTGAATATTCTTACATCACTGCGCTACGAAGCCAGTTGATGGCTCCGTGGTGCAGTAGCTTAGCAATGAGTTGTAGTGCTAAGGGCCGCGGGTTCGAATACCGCACGGAACAGGTAATTGTATGGCTTACAAATAGTTGCTCCGTGTCTGGATTTTTGCCCTGTAAAATTTATGTACCAGTATATAGGAGAAATTCCTAGTGTGGGGGGTAAAAGAAAAAAGAGAATAACACATATACCCTCATTAACACAATAGTGCCCATAGTTTTCAGCGGCAGTTTCGGAAAACATTTCGATTGGTCATGGAGACCATGACCAATCGAAATGTTTTCCGAATCTGCCGCTTTGCTGAATGCCCCAACGAACGCTCTTCACTCAGGTGTTAGACAATGGTTGTAGTTTTTTATAGAATACATTACGTATAGTTAAAGTTAAAGTTACAGCTTACATATACGTCCCATTCCTGGGCAGACGGTTTTAGGACAAGGCATTGTCCGCCGCGCTGCCCCAATTTGTGTTAGCGAACTTCACACATCTTGTGAAGTTCGCCAACACAAAATGGGGCAGCGCGGCCGCCATTGCCACTTCAGCTTACTAATCCGTTGAGCTATTTCGGTCACTCTGGTTCTACTGCGGATATCCCCATTTCTAAGTTTATCACGCAGAGAAACCCCGAGCATAGCCCTCTTCATAGCTCGCTAAGCGACCTTGAGCGTTCTCGTAGGGCCAGCAGTGAAGGATCACGTCTCAGATATTCACGTCTTCATCATCATTATCACCCTGTAAAATTATTCTGCTGGATAACCTCTCACATTATAGGACTTTGCTGTTATCGTTGCATTTGGTATGCGAACTGGCAATCATAGACAATAACTTCAAATACAATTTCTCTTGCATATTAATATACGTCTACTAAGTAATATGTATATTACTACAGTTTAGGCCTATATCAATAAATCCGCTTAATTAATCTAGTACGCGCGGTGGCGCGATGATGGCAATAGTTGGACAGGGTCCAGGTTCAAATCTATGCAATTAGGATTACCTGTATTAATAATGGCTTAGGATCAAGTATACAGGTTGATTCAACAACCGAAAGGACTAAATATCCGAATATTATCCGATATTGTTTTGAACTAATGTTCTAAAAGCTTAAAATTTATAATTAATCACGCGAATATAATTTAATAAAGGTATTTTACGAATTTCTTCATTTATTATATTAAAATTCCATTTATTTGTAGCAAACGTCATGTAATGGCGGGACTGATGAGTTTCTTTAATTCCTCTTTTACTGTCAAGTCCATACTGCTCTGGAATGCCTTGCTTGTTGATATCAAGAAAACTAATAACAAGAATTCTTTTAAAAGACTAGTTTGTGAATTATAAGATTTATTCTACCACTCGATTTATCCGACTATTGTTTTTTCTCCTGTCTCTTCTAGGCAAAAAGAGCTCAAAACTTTAATACCTTTCACATATTACTATAAAAAATGAATGTAGTTCAAATTCAATTACTTTAGTCGTATTTTAAAAATTTACAAATTACTATTGCACATTAGATATTAAAAGAGAAAAAAGAAACACATTTGTAGAATTAGCAAAAAACTTGTTCGCGTTCTATCAAGAAGCTGCCTGGGTTCTAATCTTTTGCCAGAGCTGTCCAAAGGAATTTCAATTAGCTAACAATTTCATCACTACACGAGGAGGATAACTTGCTGGCTCACGCCACAAAAAAGAAGCCAAAAGGGAGCCTCACCTTTTGCGTTCAACTTAACTTTTGCGTTCAACTTAACTTTGCTCACAGGTAGAACATACAGCCGTTTATCCCATATAGTTTTAGTGGGTCGAGCCGAATGTGGGGTTCACACAGTTCTCAGTATGCAAAACACTCCTCTCACTGTACATCCACAACGGGCTTGACGGTATCCCCCTAATTGTGTGGATAGCGTGTGTTCCAGAGACTGATCTTTTACGGTATTTCTACTCTTTAAGTGTTGTCTCCATGTAATGAAAGAGAGCTTTTTTGCACTTGATTTTTTTTATATGATAGGGTGACAAACGAGCACACAATCCACCTGATGGTAAGTGGTTGCTGTGGCCCATGGACTCTACATCTATTCTCGATTACGAATCAAAATGCAGATGCGTTGTCACCCGTGAGGACTAAGATGGGAATGCGTCGTTTCCAGTAAAAAGGGTCTCCGGTTCTCTACACTCACCATACGAAACAGCAGAATAAAGCTATTATTTTACGCTGGTGTACTGTGAGAGAGTGGTCCTTCCCCGGTCAAGCCGGCCCATGATCCCTCAAAAATGTAACTGCTCTTTTTTATAGAAAACGAAAAAATGAGCGTGTGGCTCATCGAATCGTAACTTCCGATCGCCACCCATGAAAAACTGCAACACTAGGAGAATTTTGCAGGAACGTTGACGGCCTTTTAACGAGGAGTAAACTCATTTCTTGAAGATCCCTTAATCATATTAGTCCGGAAAATCGGCGCTGGTAGTCACAAAGGAATCGTGCGAGGAAGAATACTCCTTGTAAATCGAACATCGGTGGAATACCAAACATTCAGATATTGTGAATAGTAAAATGAGTTTTATCAAAATGTGTGATGGTGGAATTATACGGACCACTCGTGCTATAACCATAATTTAGCTGTAGCGTGGCTCTAACACGTATTAAATTCATGGTGAACTCTTTTAAATTAATATAATAGTAAAATTCCTATGCTGTCATCAAAACTGAACGCGTGGTGGTGAACCCATAAAAAGTTTTGAAGTAAAACAACTTTAGGGGCAAGTTAAGGGTAACTCAGACCTTTAATCGAAGGGAAGCATGGTTTAGTAAAATCAAATCGCCCGTTCAAGCAAACTCCGAATATATAAAGGCTGCAACAGACTATATTATTTTGTGAGTATATTCTACCTTAAAGTCTGAACGGAAATCAAAAAGTTTGCATCAATAAAATCATTTACTGTAATTTATTAAATTTACAGCCACATAGCAAAGCCTAGAGTTTGACAAATTAATCAATTCATTATTATTAAATAATCACTGACTTTTACTGGAAAAAAAAACTGAAAACCAAAATTATTTTTGTTAAGAATTAAGCAATATATTTTGTGAATATTAACACAAAATTCGATAAAATTTTTAGTACTTTCCTAAATTATTTAAATACAAAACTAATATTATTTCAATAAAATTTAACATGATTAAACTAAATATGTGATAAAATTTCGTAGTATTTTTTTAAATGTAGTTTTATCAATGATATTAATATTATATAACATATGCTGTTGCGACATCTACTTAATTTCTGGCGTGACGTATTTCGACTTTTGAAGTTTCCAAGCAACGGTCCAACGGAATAAACAGCCACGTAGAAGATTCCGTGACGCTACGTGACCCTGTCTGACACGTTTATGAATGCGCCATACCAGTATAATATGTAGGCCCTGTTGATCTTCACACAAGCACTAGAATCCCTTTCAGTGCCTTTACCAGCCTAGCATTCAAACCAAAAGTAGTCAGCGTTTTGCCATAAAGCAACGCTGTCCACTCTATCATAGACCTTTTACTAGTCTCAATATGCACTGAAAACTTTTTGATTTTTTTGGTCAAAAATACCTCCGCGACCTTTGAATTGAAAAGTCAAACAAAAGCTTGTAAAGAAAAAAGTATTAAGAACATTTCAAAGAAAAGTAAGAAGAAGTACATAATGTCGACAAAATCATGACTATATACTATTATACACTTTACGCGTCACAAAATATAAAAGTGACTATTGCACAATACAACAGCCTGTAGCACAACTCTGAATGCAAAGGTCATACATGCCAACAGAGACTTTTTTTTAAAATCGTTACCCCTACACTAGGATTTTCTCCTGTATCGTGGGGGCAGTTTTTAAACATAACGACACCTCCTACGTAAAATATCGTAACTGCACTTTATGAACTTTCCAGTACAGCAATTTTAAGATGAGTAAGTAGTTTTTTGATGCTCACTTAGTCAATTTCTGTCGTTTAAGAACCAAATTCGGCATGTAGGTAGACATTTATTAACTAAATATTTTTAGAAAGAATATTAAAAATTAATACCAGAATAGCTAAAAAAGTCACTTACGATACTTTTCTTTGGGAAACAAATGTAGTTTATTGTAGGTAATACTTACTATAATTTACGTTGAGTTTCATAAAACAAAAAGTATCGTATATTGTATTTACGACAATTTACATCGATGTAAATAGAATTAAATATATTGTAAAAAAGAACGGGGGCACAGAAAATTCATAGTTACTATAATTTTCTAGGGAATAATGTTGTCATGAAATATCGTAAATTATGGAGTACTGAAATAAAATCACCATCGTGTACTAAAAAATATAATGTATTTCGAAATAAAACCAGTCCAAAGATAAATCTCTCTCAAAAAATGGTATTTGCATTTGTTATTATTATTACCAAAATCAGAATAAACAACAAAAACACAACTTTGTAATAATAAGTTTAAAGTCTATTGGACAAACTCTGAATATTAAATCAAATATTTTTAAAAGAAAACAGACGTATTTTTAAAAACATAAGAAAAAAAACTATTTTTTTTTCTCATTTATCAATATAAACAATAAAAAACTTTTAGCCTCTAATAAAAAAACCAACCTTACTTCAAACATGTGGACTCTTTGAGATCATTACTTATTATTATCGAAGAAATCAGATCAGAAATAAAATAAAAGGAAATATTAATTAGAATCGGAATCAGAAGTTGAATTTAAGTCATTGCTAATTTCGGGCAGACTTTGGAAAAATTGGTGATGGGCATGGGGAATAATTTGTGATTTGCATATGTTTAATAAATCATTCTTCTTTGCCTTTGGAATCGGCAGTATACTGTCGTACAGGGCATCTACGTTAGAGATATATTGTCGCCTAGTAGAGACCTTTACAATTAAAACGTAGTAATCATCGGCGGCTAAATCATATTTATAAAACTTAAAGGGATCTTCAGGTTTGATGCACACCTCTCTTATTTTATTCCATTGCACTTTACCCCGTTGGTACTTTTGACCCAATTTCCCCTTAATAATGTCTTATAATCGGAAAAGTCGGTGTATTGCATTTCCTCAACCTTGTAAGGCTTTCTGTTTTGCTTAGCCCAACGAACTAAACAATATCACTCAAATGGTGTATAAATGAGTTTACGAGTATTTTTTTGCGGACCTCTTTATTAAAGCGTGGACGCTGTCGCCCTCATTTTGCGTATGACCAACTTCTAAAAAACAATAGTTTATTTTAATCTGATGTGAAATAGTCGCATGCATGTACATAGCATAAACAATACGATTTCAGTTTTGGTCTACACAATTGTTAGACCAAAACCTAAACTCACTTTTACCCTGATCCTTACATTTGGAGATGTATTTAAATAAACAACTTGCTACCTCATTAGCCCCACGTTTTCCTTGCCTCTCATGCCACATAAAACAAGTACTTTCTTCTTCTTTTAAATTAAAAACAGTGAAATTGAATACTGAAAGCTTTCATTTATAGTAAAAAAACGCTTATAGTACCATATTATGGACAAGTAAGAACTTTTTGAAAGTCAAAAGTAGCTACTAATAGTTTATTATTAGAAGATTTGGCTAATTCTTTATCGGCCGACTTCTTTTTACGAGCTATTTCTTAATTTTTAATATGTTCTTCGTGTAATTCTGTTTGTGATAGTGTAAGAATAGACAGGTTCTTGTAAATGTAGCATTTGTCACATTAATCTTTTTTGGCACGAGGAAATTTATATTAAAATGTTCGTTAGCGATGTCGCAATATTGCCGTTCCGTACTAGCTTTTGAAGAGTATGCGAGTGTGTCAAACCACTCATTATATAAATCAAATAAGCGATTAAAATTCAGGTCTCCGTCTAAGTAAAGTTTTTTACTTCTGCTGCAGTTGTAATGGGATTCTACAGGCTGAAGTGATTGTATGTGATCGCATACACTTTTGATAGTATCCTTTACTTTACACTTCACTATCCTTTACTTCACTCCTTCACGTTACTTTACGATGGTTAGGATGGCGTTCTCGTATGTCAGCTTCTATCAAACCACTTATATTGATTCTTTTTTTCCGGGGATGTGTATACAAATTGTTCACTAATTGAAAAAGTATTCAGAAACACTTTCTTACACACAGTTTAATATTTTTCTTGACTGTCTATATCTGCCCTTGACAGCCTATAAATTAAAGTGAAATTGCGTCTAGATTGTGTGTCAGTAAACACCTTGCGTTTTTTTTTTTTTTTGTTTTCAACCATATTTGATATGAAAGCCCATTGTTTTTCACGTTTACCTAAGCCCCAAAAAAGTATGAAAAATCATAAGTCTTTCTTCATCGCTAATTTTTGATGAAAATTTCAGTATGCAGTTTGTATGACACACAGGACCCATAGATTTGCTGTTTCTTACAGTTCTATCACGACTCTTATACTCCTTGCCCAAGTTTATTAGAATTTTTCTTTTATTGTCCTTCCATTCCGTAACATGTCGACGTCTGATATTTCCCTTATCTTTCTTTGGCTTGAAAACCCATTTTCTAGAAGGTTGTAGTATTGCTTCTGAGTAAGAAGAGAGAGGCGTGTTTGCTTGAGGGGTTTATGCTAAGTCGGTAATATTGGAATCAACTGACTGTAGAGGTAAAATATCTTTTTCAACAAACCAGGGACAGAAATGGTGGTACAATCGGGAGATGGATGTTATGTGATATTTTCTTCAGCCGGAGAATCGTCAGAAAAACCTGAAATAAAAAAATTTTGTGGCCGTGGTAGGAAAAGGGGAGATCTCCCGCCGGGCAAGGTGTTCTGCCCGGGGAGCGGCCAACACTCCGTGTGAGAGTTCGGAGATGTTCTATATATACTGTTCATGATTCAGTAATGTTGATAGCGTGATTGAGGCTTCGGTGTGTTTCGGTGTGCTAGTGGCGCGACGACAGCGCCGCTACATCACCCCACTGCTCAGACCGGAGGTCGATAGTGCAGCCTCGTTACTGACGAATGTGCAAGTGCCAGGAGATTGCCTTGTAGTCTGCGGTGAGTCGAGAAGAAGACAAGTAATCTGCGAGAGTGCCGTGAGGCAGAGGCGAGCAGTAAGGCTCAAAGCCGTGCCGAACACTGTATAGCGCAGAGAGTAGCTTGAAGGAACAGGAAGCATTATTATTCCAGTGCTGCGATGAACCTTGTGAAGCTAGATGGCATGCAGGATATGAAGACTGCAGACTATATCTGCTCGGGAGCGAATGGGTGGGTTATTTTTGACGATGATGAAAGCTTGAACTTTCCAAAGGTTGTTGGTTGCATGTTCAGATCACGTCGAGTGGTCACCACTGTGGCCGTGGTAGGAAAAGGGGAGATCTCCCGCCGGGCAAGGTGTTCTGCCCGGGGAGCGGCCAACACTCCGTGTGATAGTTCGGAGATGTTCTATATATACTGTTCATGATTCGGAATGTTGATAGCGTGATTTAGGCTTCGGTGTGTTTCGGTGTGCTAGTGGCGCGACGACAGCGCCGCTACAAGTTCAAGACTATTTTTAAATATCGTGCAAAATGACACATAGGTAATAAAACATTATATTAATATTGTTTGGCGATATTTCGATACTATTGCAAGTACCAAAATATCGAGAAAAATCAATGTAATAATAAATATCCCGATAAATAATATCATTCTAATGTAAGTGACCATGAAAGACATTTATGGTAGCAAAACATTTCAAAATTAGCAAGCGTTTTAAATGATAGAAATAACCAAGTTTAACCTGGTATTAAATTTTTTACAACTAACAGATCATTGTGGTTTGCTTATTACTGTTACTTACTTTGTTTGATGATAAGTGAATTATTACGACTTTGACATATTATTTCCTCGTAATTAATAAATAGCAAATCTATCATTTGATTTATTTCAGAAATATCTGCATCAAAAGGAAGCGGCGAATCTGTAAAAAAAAAAACAATCTAATTTATTATTTTAGCTTTTTTCTAAACGTATACTGTTGTGAGTTATTTTTCATATCAAACTAAAATATCGTAAATGTAGCATAAGATAGATTTACCAAAAGTAACTTCGATGTGAAATATCGTAAGTACATAATACCATTCGTTTTTTTTATAATTTTCCCTAGTATGTAAGTATCGTAAGTTTTACTTACGACAGTTTAAAAATGTTTAAATGCAAAGTAGACTATAGTAAGTTCTACTTACGATATTTTACTGCAGGTATTGCATGGTACTATACGCAATAGTTATTTTATATTTATTTCTTGTTTTTTTTAGTATTAAAACTTAATATTTACCTTCTTTCCGAAAAGAATCATCAACCATAGGTTCGTAGCAATGCACACAATCATCGTGATTCGAATTATTAAAGGCCACCACATTTTGCGAATTAGACACAACGTCTTTAATGACCGCATCAATCATTCGTTTCGACCTAGATGACATACTTGAATATTATAGCTGTCACTGCACACAAAATACATAAATAAATGCAAGTTTTTTGAATAATGGCGTTGACGCCATGACGCGGACGTGCTCCACCCCCACGTAATCTGTCGCTACCGCTAGTTACTGCACACACGACGCGGCTCGCGATCCCTCCGCCCCCGCGTACATTGTGGGTACTACACCATACGATACGTTTTCTTCGATCTAAATCAGTGATGCACAGACTTATTAAGACTCGGGCAAATTATGAACTGATGGCGGGCCCCTAGAAGTATAGGTAATTAAAGATAATAAAAAATTGATAATAATGTATTAAAATTGAAAATAATTTATTAATTTGAAGCGCGGCACTGCATAGTGCTTACAATCTTTTTTTTATATTTGGCTCAAATTTACTTGTAGCAACACGTAAAACTGCTCCCAAACTTTCATTTGCAAGGCGGTTTCGATTTTTTGTTTTATTATTATTTAGTATTGAAAAGGTTTGTTCACATATATAGGTAGAACCAAATAAGCTGGCACATTTCAGGGCGTTTATGCGCAACTCTTTGTACGTATTTTTATCAATGCAGCTGTCAAAGTTCAGCAAGTCTCCTTCGTTGAATTTTTTGCGTAAATCTTGGTCATTTTGAATGTCGATAATTTCTAACTGCATTGACTCTGGCGCATTTTCAACTGAAATCGTGAAAGGATTGCTGAATATGTCCAACAGAGGTTTCACTTTTTTAAACTCCGAAAATCTGTCTTGAAAAGATTGAATCAAAATATCTAGCTTTTCTACATAACTGAAATTAATCCCAGTTTTATTGAATTTTTCAGCCATTTTCTTATATTTCGGAAAATGATTGTAATTTCCAGAATTAAATTGCGATCTGAAAAGTGTCAGCTTGCATTAAAGGATGATACATGAGCGTAGAGCTGGGATATCAGTTGATTTTTGCATTGAAGCCGTGTGTTCAAGACATTCAAATGATTTGTAATATCAACTAAAAAAGCCAAATCACACAAACAATCAGGATTTTTAAGTTCCGGAACATCCCTTTGCTTTTCCGCCAGAAATATTCCGGTTTCTTCTATTAAATTAAGAAATAGTTCCAGTGTCAATCTACGACTTAGCCACCTTACTTCCGTATAATACAGTAAATCTCCATATTCGCTTTCGATGTCATCAAGGAATTGTTTGAATTGCCTGTGATTGAGTCTTCGTGATTTTATGAAATTTACAGTCGAAACTACCACTTTCATGACATTTTGAAATTCAATTTTTTTTAGAACAGAGGGCTTCTTGGTATATAATGCAGTGAAACTTCATGAGATCTTCAGCGTTTATGTTTTTTCTTGCAGATGCTTTTTCAGCAAAGTAACTAGCCCAGAATTGACACCAATCATCCAAGGAGCACCGTCAGTCGCAACTCCCGATAATTTTGATAAGTCCAAATCAGTTTTGAACACTCATCCAAAAGTACATTGAGTATATCAACTCCTCTGGCTTGACCTTTCAATGAACACATTCCTGATAACACTTCTAAGACTTCAAAATCTTGAGTATGAATCGTATGAATATCAGAAGTTGAGCTGTGGAACTAATATCAGTGGATTCGTCGAGTGCTAATGAAAAAAAATTCAATGATCTTAGTTTTTTCATTTAATTGTTCCGCAATATTACCTGACAAAGACATAATTCGTCTTTGGATAGTCATACGATTCAGTTGAATTTTCTCAAACTTTTTTGCGCTTATGTCCACATTATTTCAGCAGCAATACAAATACAAAATCCCCATCATTGAAGGGGCGACTTCGCTTTGCTATCATTCGAGAAATTTCATAACTAACTTCTGTAGCTGTTTCTGAATCTTGAATGGGTTTTGTAAACGTAGATTGCTGACCAATAAGCTCCCGTTTTAAAGACAACATTTTTTGCTTTATTAATTCGCCTGTAAACTTGGTAAAAGTAGGATGCTGCGTTTCATAGTGCCTTTTTTACATTATATTCCTTTGCAATCGCAACAGAATTATTGCAAATAAAACAAACTACTTTGTTATGCGACTATACAAAAAAGTGTTTCTCAGTCCAAATTTCTTGAAACTGCCGATTTTCATCTTTAACCTTACGTTTTTTACTAGTTCCTGGCTTGTCCATGTTGCGTTCTAATCCTGGCTAGGATTAACACAGCACCTGAAAAACAATTACAATACCTACTTAAATTACCCATCCTTTTTTTAAATTACCAAAAATAATTAATTAAATAGGTAGGGAAACACTTATTAATAACCGAGTTTTACTTACGATTCCACAACACAATTATACACGTAACTTGACGGGAAATCTACGTTGAATGTGGATCAAAATATATGACACCGGCTAGTCGAGTTAAAATCTACACTAGAACTATTGACACTTCACTCAAATTAAAACCGAACGTGGCTTTTATATCGCGCGTTTAGAGTCGAAAACTGTCTGGAGAAATCACGAAACCGACTCTGGAAGCTTCGTGTATCTATCTACGCGAGCAATCGGGAATTCGGGACTATTGGTATCTCGCTTGCTCTAACAATATAACTGTCGTTGCCGCGCCGCCGGCCGCGGCGGTTCCTCAAGAAAACGAATTTAACCGAGATCAGCACGAACATTACCGACCGCTGTTACCGACGCATGCACGGCGCACCGATAAGCGCACTTAAGAGCGCGCGCGCGAGATTCAAATTACTTTTCGAATATTTTTTTTTTTTTTGGTTTATTCTGGAACATTATTCAATATTTTTCGAATGTATGAGAATATTATTTTTGCTGTCGGCGGGCCACCAGTATTCGACCGGCGGGGCCCGCGGGCCGCGTTCTGTGCATCTATGATCTAAATGAACATACGATAAATTACAGTCTTAATATCTCCGGTAACGTTGTAAATATAAATATTTTTTATAGTTTATATGACTTAGGGTGTTATTTAGTATTAAAAATATATAAAAGTAATTTTTGCATATTTGTTGGTTACGATATTATACGTAGGAAGTGTCGATAAATTGCACAAGGACAAACATCCAGACCCGGAACAATTATTTGTAGGCCATACAAATACTTGTTCCGTGCGGGATTCGAACCCGCGACCCCCAGCGCAGCCACTCATTGCTAAGCCACTACGCCACGGAGTCGTCAAATATTATTTACATATTAAATTCTATTATATATACATATTAAAGAATTATATGTACATATTAAGGATAAAGACATACCACAGACCGCACTAAAAGGTCTCTACTCTGTCCTACAACTTTCACACAGGAGTGGTTAAAGGGAATATTAGTAATGTTAATTAATAGGATTACTAATATTTAAAAAAAAAAAAAAAAAAAAAAGGATTATATACATATTAAAGAAATGCGTAATAAACGATGATTTACCGTTAGTACCCTGTACTAATAAATATTCGTCGTCAGTATTGCCTTTAATCTAATTAATACATTTCTGTGCCAAAATTATTATTATCCAAATTTAGCTAGGTCGCTAAGCGCTTGCAAGCAAAGTTAGCTACAAGAGACCTTTTCACCTATTGTATCTCAGTATGTGTAACAGACCCATTGCAACTTTAGCTAACTGAACCGTCATGCAATGTACGTATTATGTCTATAATTGGTACAGATTTTGCTATAAAGAGAAGCTTCGAGTATAGCTCTTTCCACAGCTAGCTAGCTGAGGGACTTTTAGCTATCTCATAGCAGAATGCCACCCGCTGATTAATGGACGAGGCTCCGATGAGCTACAGACGGCGCAGAATCCTTCTAAAACTGGCGAATATAAATTTCACAGAATTGTTACCTGAACCGTTTTACTTGTGTATAATATAGGATCTTCAGTTACATTAGATTTATAGCTGTAGCATGAATGGGTCGGGGAAGGACCACGCTCTCACAGAATACCAGCGTAAAATAGTAGCTTAATGCTGCTGTGTTTCGTATCGTGAGTGTAGAGAACCGAAGACCCTATTTACTGGAGACGAGGCATTCCATCTTAGTCCTCACGGGTGACAACGCATCAGCATTTTGATTCGTAATCGAGGATAGATGTAGATGTCTATGGGCCACAGCAACCACTTACATTCAGGTGGACTGTGTGTTTGTCACCCAATCCCATAAAAAAACCAGCCTGTCCTGTGTGTATTCTTCTTTTTTACAAAAAAGTCAATAAGTATAATTAAATAAAAAAAAATAACAGAAACTTTTTAATTTATTATGGATTATACATAATAAATTAAAAAGTTTCTGTTTCTATTTCTGTGGTAACTCTGTTTAGTGATGCATGCCATTTTGCATTATTAGAAAGGGATATAATCCAGCAGTAGACTTAAAAATTATGTTGATGAGTGGTGTGTGTGCTGTCATCAGATTTAGATATATTAAGCTAAACATTCAGTGGTTTTACAATAAATGATATCCTTCTAGCTTCGCCATGTAGTGGCAGCTAAAGATTATCCACTATCTCATAACGCACCTGCAATTCCCCTGGTGTTGCGGTTTTTCATGGGCTACGGTAGTCACTTAAAATTAGGTGAACCGTATGCTCGTTTAAACCCTCTTCTATAAAAAAATATATTGTGTCTGCCGTAAGAGGCGCAAAGGATAATTAAACAGAAAATAGACCTCAGCATGATCTTGATAACAACTCTAAAATAACAAAAAAAATGTTGTTCACCCACCTGTCAGTCGTGGTAGCTGTAACAAATATCATCTCTATGATTAAACTTTGTTTTTACAAACATTGTCATTGTAATTTGCACTGTAACATGTACATTTACATTGTAACAGTTCATTGCAAACGTTAACATTGCAACGCGCAATGAAATTATAGCAATACTAAAAGATCACCTAGATGACAAAAATGTGCTTGAAAAACTTTTATTTTACTATTCTAAGGCAGTGCTCAAATAATATTACATCTGGTGGTAAGTGATGATGCAGCCGAAGATATTACAGCGCACTGACTTTTACACTCTGAAACACCCACATTGTAATCGGATGGGAAGACATACTGGCAACTTATTCCACTTCCTTGTTATACGTTAAAGTGAACCATTTGGTTAGAATTTTTTTATAGGATTGGTTGACAAACGAGCACACAGTCCACCTTTTATGGTAAGTGGTTGGTATGGCTCATAGACATCTACAGCTATTCTCGATTACCAATTAAAATGCTGATGAGTTGTTACCCGTGAAGACCAAGATGGAATGCCTCATTTCCAGTAAAAGGATTCTCTACACTCACCATACGAAACACAGCAGCACTGAGCTGCTATTTTACGCTGGTATTCTGTAAGAGCGTGGTTCAGCGGGCAAGCTGACCTATTGGCGTTACAACTATACTAAAAATATAGCTGCATGAGCCATGATGCTGCTATATTTTTACTATAAAATGCGTGACAAGTCGACAACGAAAGGGTGAAGAGTTCAATTAGAGCATCTGGTTGTCCATTGTTGTAAGACAGAGGGAAGAATTAAGTTATGCAATTTCTGTGCACAGTAACCATTCGTTACAGCCTATAAAAAGCCCACTGAAAAAGTACTACACCATAGATTGCCTCATAAGTGGGATATTTATCATGATTGATACGCTTGGCAGCGGATTGGCAACTGTAGTTTTCTATTATCTATCTGGAAGATACTGCAGTCAATCTCCTATTTCATTTCCCTCTGTCGCCTCTTACGACACTCACGGAATAATAAAAGGTAGTGATGATTAAAACTACTTTTACGGATTTTATCGCGTTTATTTTTACTTTTTATTTTTAATTCCCGACGTTTCGGGTGCTTTCCAGCACCCATGGTCACGGGGGACTGAGATGACTGACGTCCCGATGTGATGACGACAATTTTACCATCAGACAAAGTAACTGCATTTTTAGAACATCTTAATTCCATAAACGCTAAAATTCAATTTACTATGGAGTTAGAGGCAAATAATTCCTTACCTTTCCTAGATGTATTAGTCATCTGAAATCCTAATAACACCATTGGTCACACTGTGTATAGGAAAAAGACCCATACAAACCGATATTTAAACGGTGAATCTCACCACCATCCTTCACAGTTAGCTACCGTGGGCAAATCTTTGTTACAGAGAGCACGAGGGATCTGTGACAGCAAACACCTGGCCGCCGAGCTTCAGCACGTCAAGCAAGTTCTGCACGACAACAAGCTTCGGGTCCCGCGCCTACGTCACAGTGACCGAGTGAAGCCGGCCACAGTCGAGCGTGTGCCTGCTGTACTACCATATGTCAGAGGTGTCACAGACAAGATTGGCTATATCTTGAAGCGAGCTTCTATTAGAACATTCTACAAGCCGCCGAAGAAGATTAGTCAGTTCCTACCATCCGTCAAGTGTCATATTCCTCTACAAGATGCAGGAGTGTACAAGCTTGATTGTGAATGTGGTCTCTCTTATATAGGACAAACCAAAAAATCAATTAGGACCCGCGTAAAAGAACATATAGCTGATGTGAAGCATCAACGTTCCGGGAAGTCTGCAGTTTATGATCATATCCTAGACGGCCCCAACCATTACATCAGATTTGATAGACCACAAATCCTCGCGAAAGAACACCGATTCCTACCAAGGATGATACGTGAGGCTATTGAAATTAAAAAACATCCTAATTTCAATAGAGAAGGAGGCTGGGTACTACCACCTGCTTGGGATCCTATAATCAATAAAATTAAAACTAAACCCAAGCATACCACTGCAAGACCTCAAGACATAGTCAGTTCATTTTGCATAGATCGGACCATAAACAATAATTAAAAAAGCTGAAGGTACTCCGGGTTTAACAATGACATCGGGACGTCAGTCATCTCAGTCCCCCGTGACCATGGGTACTGGAAAGCGCCCGAAACGTCGGGAATTAAAAATAAAAAGTAAAAATAAACGCGATAAAATCCGTAAAAGTAGTTTTAATCATGTGCAATGTTCGCGTAAATATAAGAAATCAAAAGGTAGTGATATTCTGTCGCTGGCTATAAATACTTATCATAAAGGATTAAAAAATTCGTTTTCGACATGATTTGATTTTTTGTCTGCATGTTGTATGCAAAGACACCAAATGCTAATGAAACACGTAGAAAAAGGTTCGTTGAGTCTTTCTGGAACTTTCAGTGCAATATGTATATGCAAATTTGATGACCCATTGGCCCAATTGCGTGTTACACAAGCTGCTACACTTTCATTTTTAGGTTATATTTTACCAAAATATTGCAATAAAACTGACACTTTTTAGTTATTAGAATCTAAACTTTGCAGTAAAATAATTTTATATCGTAGTGTGGTATCTGATGACCTGACGTAATCTTAATAACGAACAACCCCTAATAAGTTACCAACTGATTTATCATATTTAGTGAGTGCCAGAGAAATATTAGATGGAATTTTTAAGTTTGACAAATTAACATATCTAGTAGGTACATTTTCGGTTATTGATGGTAGGACAAAACAATGAAGATTACTAGAGAAGTTATCATTCAATGATTTTATCGATGCCTTACAAATCTTCTTGATGTGTGCCGAAGCATTATTAATACCGACTACCGACTGATTTACATTTAGAGTGGGCAAACCTAGCCTTTGATATAACTCTTCAGTTATTAAACAAGGGTTACTGCCACTATCAAGAATAAAACGAGCAATATATGGACAACCATTCTTACTTATAACTTTAATTAATGCCGTCGATAACAATACGTCGCGTCGTTCACTACACGATGCAGTGCCTACCTTTGCGGACAATGACAAATGTGCGTTAGAATTGGATGACGACTGTAAGCCCGTCGAAGTGTTTGTTTGTTCAAAATGACCTTGCATAACAGGCTTATTATTACCACTACTCGTGTTAGATGTATTAATATCTGTAATTGGTTTTGACTGGTAATGTGCGACGTGCATGAGAGTGTTATGCTTTCGGTGCCATATTTTGCATCCTGGCTTTTTGCAGTGATTAGCATAATTTCCTGAATTAAGACAATTGAAACATACTTTATAGTCTGGCAGTAACTGTAGACGCGCATCGTTACTTAATCCAAGAAACTGAGGACAACTGCTTAACTTATGGTCACCCTTACATTTAGGGCACGGTGGAAAAGCCGAACCGTTTTTATTACCGGTATCCCGAACTGAAAGCATTGCCTTAACTTTTGGAGCATATTTTATAGAAGAATTTAAACGGTTAATAGCAGCAGAATGAGACATTTCTAGTGTTTCGATTAAATCGGCTCGATTTTTTTAAAACATCAAAAATATATCGAACGTAATATGGTGTATCTTTCTCCAAACGACCTTTAGACTCTTCCCATTCACGATATGTCTTAGCATCTAATTTTTGAGTAATAATATGAATGAGAAGTGTGTCCCAATGTTTAGTTGGCTCACCGAGGGATTCTAATGCACGTAAATTTTTATTTATTTGATCAATGAGACGTTTTAAGTTGACAGACAATTCTTTATTAATTGGTGCTATATTGAATAAGGCTGTCACATGATTTTGAATTAGTAGTCTTTTATTATCATATCTATCACATAATATAGTCCATGTGACGGTGTAATTATCTGCCGAGAATTCGATTGACTGTATTACCACAGCAGCGGGCCCTTCCAACGACGCTCTCAGATAGTGAAACTTATTTATGTCACCTATCTCGTCATTTGAATGTATGAGGCTCATAAACGTGTCATGAAACTCTAACCAATTATCATAAGAACTATTAAATTTAGGTAGTTAAATAGTGGGCAGTTTAACAAATTTATGATTGCCGGAATGAGAGCCACTGTCACTGTTTGCGTCATCTGACTTAATGCAATCTGCTAAAATTCTTTTTGCAAGAGAAAGCGATTTAAAATAAAGGGATTCAAAGTCAGTTCGTTCTGATATCTGGGCGTCTATGTTATCAGTATTACACTCGATGGATAATTGTACCTCATCATATCGTTCATATATTGACTCAATCCTACCAATACGTAATTGCAACTCATTTACCTCAGTAGCAGCCAATGAAGATACCTTCAGTCAATTTAAATATTTTGAAAAAGCAGTTATTTGTCCCTTGTAGCTAGCTCGTTTCCTAATTTGCTCCTTATCTTCTGTCATGTTGGCTGGGATTGGGAGACTAGTGCAAATGCCTGATAAATTATACAAACAAGATTTTTATATTTTATAAAATATAATTCATAAGTAGTTTTATACAATTTTGTTTACAGTTATAAAGAAATGAAAACTAATTACCTTACTTATTTTGATAGTTGAATAAAGAAAAAAATTATAATATCGTCAATATAATTTAACTCAGCTTTATAATTTAATTTAATTATGATTTGACGGTTATTAGAAACTATATAAAACAATGTTAAATGAATTTTAGCTGATTAAATACTTTAAGCTTATACGTAATTATTTTGTAAGTAATTTGGTTGGTACTAACCTGATAAATTAGCAGTCGATTTACACAAAATACTACCTAATAATGAGTGATGTGTTAAATAAAATAAATAATAGTCCAATATCTAAGGGGCTAAGACTCCAGATTTCTTGGTTGAATATCTTCACTACCTCGGTAGTATTTCTACAATGAATATTTAAGACTTCCCAAGCGTATTCCTCTAAATAATATCTCGTCCAATTACGTTTTTTCAAATCCGGCTTCGATTTAGGACCATGAATAGGATTAGATCTCCTTTTAATAATAAAATGCAGTAATTTGCTCAATCGACCTTTTTTTTTCAAATTTTTTACAAACGATGACAGATATAACTGTATTTTGTTTTAAAAACATAACGGATGATATATATATATATATATATATATATATATATATATATATATATATATATATATATATATATATAAAACCTACACGGCTTACGAACTAATATTGGTATTAGAACTGCTAATATAATTTGACAGGCGCTTCGACAATATGTGTTGAAAAATATATTCAGTACACAATACAGTCACTTATGATTTCAAAGTACACGTTTACATTTAGAACTTATACCTTTTTAAATAAATAATTTTTTAAAATTAAAATATAAAATATAATAAAATAAAATTTTAAAAAATTTACAATTTTACTTTTCAAATTTAATAAAAAGAAATATAATCTACTTACTCGCACTTCATGAACGAAAGACTCACCTTCTTCCAAAAGAAGTAGTATTTTATATATGAACTTTAAAACTATACTGCGAAATTATATCACGAAAAGTTTCATTATAGTATTTTTTCAACCGTAATAAAATATTATAACACGAATGTAGTACTGTGTCCTCTATTCTATATTACGATCAATTCTCAAGATAAATCCTTCGTTGTTTTAGTCTCATTACTAGGAGTTAATTGTGCATCTCATTGTAACCTTTTAATTAAGATTTTTAGATAATATTTTTAGATTTTAGGTCAGATGGTTTGTTGTTCTCAGTGTTTTCACAGTACGTGAGCAAACCAGATCCGATCCCCGCCAGCACCAATGAAATTGTTAATTGTAATTTTAAGTGCTGATTTACCACACACACACACACACATACACACACACACACACACACACACACACACACACATACACACACACACACACACACACACACACACACAGAGACACACACACACACACACACACACACACACACACACACACACACGCACGCACGCACGCACACACACACACACACACACACACACACACACACACACACACACACACACACACACACACACACACACACACACACACACACACACTCAAGGACCACGCTCTCACAAAACACCATCGTAAAATAGCAGCTTAATATTGCTGTTTTTCATATGGTGTGTGTAGAGAACCGGAGACCCGTTTCACTGAAATCGAGGCATTCCATCTTATAATCGAGGTTAAATGTAGATGTCTATGGGCCACAGCATCCGCTCACCATCAGGTGGTCTGTGTGCTCGTTTGTCACCCTAATTATATAAAAAATAAATTAAAAGAAGATGAAATGATAACCGGGTAAGAAATACAGGAAGTTTATGGATGCAGATGACTCAGGGCCATGCTTTGTGGCATTTCTTGTGAGAAGCCTATGTTCAGCAGTGTACTTTTAAGAATTTTAATTATGACGATAGTGATGAAACGAGGATCTTTAGAAAGAAATACTTCTCGCGTAGCTGCCTCGTACTATAATAACTATATTATTTACTAACTATACTAATTACTACCATATATTACTAATACCGATAACCGGTAGGCATAGTGTAGGGCAACCCACCACTAGATGGATGGGCAACCTGGTAAGACATGCAGGAAGTCGATGGATGCAGGTAGCTCAGGACCGTGCTTTGTGGTATTCCTCGGGGCAGGCCTATGTGCAGCAGTGGACTTGTGAAAGGTTGTAATGATGATGATGATTACTAATATATAGTAGAAGGTAGTATAGAATAATATACATATATATCCTAACAATATTAACAATACACAACCGATAAGACAAACTCATTGACTTCGGAACGTGCTTGCGTGTGGAAAACTCTGTTAAATATACGTGTATGAAGTGTTATGCTTGGGAAAGCCACACTTCAGCATATTATGGTTGCAGAAGGAATAAGTTGATTTGACGAAACAAATATCAGGTTAATGCTGCAGGTCTCTACTGTCAAAGCTATCTATTTATATCGGTACCGAAACGAACATTATCGCAACATTTATTCGCTAAGTTAGCAAATGTCTTAGCGATCTTTTTTCAATTTAGATATGGCCCACAGCAATTTCCGGATGTGATTGGAACTATAGACTGCACATATAAAACTTCTAACTCCCAAGTTACATTAAGAGGCACATGTGAGTGGTCAACAAGAAGGTCAATTGAAAGTTCATTAATTGTACAAGTTGTAAATTTATCTTCAGTAGCTATTGTTTACCTATTCACTTGCATTAAAACATGAACGAAGTATCTTACCCTTATTGACAGTAAGAAAAGTGTTATTGTCAATTTTAAAATATAATTTAAGGGCTTAGATTATAAATTTAATGCATTTTTTTTAATGTGGTAGAGCTATGCCGCAGTTATATGGTTGTAACACGAATGAGTCGGCTCGGCCGAGGTGGGACCACACTCTCACAGAATACCAGTTTTTTTATAGAAGTATGTAAGCTCTGTTACTCTATTACTTATTCTATAAAAAGTACCTAGGTACACTATTGAATTTATTAATACTATTTACTTATTTATCACAAATAGGTTCACCTTAAGTATATATAAATTTCTATAGGTATGTGACACAGACTTGTAATTTATGGAGATATTTAGACAATGGGTCACCGTACATGGTTACTTAGTAAGTTAAAGGTTATCTGTAAGAGAATGTGTATAAGACTGCCGCCAAATGCAATTTATATGTTTAATCTTTTAGGCGATGATGGATATCCTCTGAAGCCATAGTTGATGACCTTGAATGAAATATGCATTGGGAGCCAGAAACTCCATAGAAAGATGCTTCAGTAATGCTATTCCATTTTTAGGTGTATGTCTCATCAACACCAGCTAATATGTTACAGCTTAAGCCATACACTGCTAGACTAATAATAATTAATCAGTGCATTTGTAGTGCTACACAACATTCATATAGAGTAGTTATAATAGCATATAGAATAGTTACACTATCGTATTATGATAACTTGTAAAGATAGCTGTAAGTGTTGAAAAAAAATTTAATTCAAATTGATGCAACCAAATGTCCACAAATATCCACAGAAATAATTGCTGAGAGCTTTTATGATGATGGCCTATAAAATACAGGTAATAATGTTGCTTAGGACATATTAAATTAGACTATGTTGTCTTTTGTAATATTACAATAATCTAAAAATTTTGTTTTTAAAAGAGGAGTGCCTGGCACTGGGCAAGCTGTTGCAGAGCGCATGCCAAGATGGCTCAAATACTGTTTACTTAATTTTCAATAGTATTGAAACAAAACATTAAACATCTCAATTTATTTATGAGTTTTATTTAAAAATAAAACTAATGCATCTTCTATTTTATTTCACAAAAAATGAGATGCCTCAGTTTGCACTTTGGCTGCCTCTATCTGCATTTTGGCAGCCTCTGCGTGGCAGTTGTAGCTGCCAGCATCTGTAATGAAAAATGAAGATATATTGGGAAATACTTCCTAAGCAAATTTATATGGAAGATGTGAACGGCAGAGTCGGGAAGGAACGCCCTAGAGGAAATTTTATCGAACAAATTGGCGATATTTTGAAAATGGGCCACATTAGAAGTACACTTAACCGACGAGCATGTATGCGTTGATATATGGATGTAAGGGAGGCGAAAGAGGTACTCGTATATCAGGATCGTGCCAAATGGAAGTAAGAATGGCAGAGCAACTGCTATCACTTGCTGCTGAAATAATCAAATACAAGAAAATATATTCGTTAAATATAATCATTTAAAAAGGTATGGATGTAGATGTAATAAAAATAACACAAACTTAATAATTTGCGGTGCTGGCGATGCTTACTCTCTCTCTCTCTCTCTTTCTCTTTCTCTCTCTCTCTCTCTCTCTCTCTTTCTTTTTTTTTTTTTTTTTTTTGCGCCCGAAGCAATTAAAGGGCTACCCTGTACGTAGGGAGGCGGAAAATGCATTACGCATACCACGATCGCCGGTCTATCGTGGTTATGGGGGACTCACTGTCCTACCGGGGACCCTAAGTGATACCCCCTAAAAAACCGCCTTTAGGGACAGGCAACCGGCTGATTAAGCTCTATTGTGCCTTATCATGAGCGACCCTCTTTTGGGAAAAGAGGGCGCAGGCGGCTAAGTGCCGCTGAGGGAGTGCCTACAAAGGCAAATTAATGTCAGATATTACAATAATTTTATTTAATTAGAGTTGGCCTGAGCCGCCAGGAGACAGTTCAGGTCGTTTGAAAGTTTATTAGGCGGGTCCGAGAGAGAGTTTCTCGGCCTGCGGACACGATAGCGAGAGGGGGGTGGGGCTGCATAAGAAGCTGCCTCACGAATTAAATGGTTTGGGTGCGACTCTGAGGCTTTGAAGAAGTTCTCAGAGAGTTTTTTAAGAAATTGTTGAATTGTTGGGAGCTCTAAGTCCCGATGAAGGTCGGCATTACGAACGTACCACGGTGCGTTCGCAGCTCGACGACAGAATAGGTTCTGAACTATTTGGAGTTCATTTAAAATGTTAGGGTTTGCGTGGGCAAAGACGGGGCCCGCGTAGGACATGACTGGTCGTATACATACCTTGTAGAGTGTACGCTTGTTTCGAAGGGACATTTTACTGTGTCGGCCCAACATACTGTTGAGCCTACTTAGATAAAATCGTGCGTGACGGGTTACTCTTTTGACGTGGGGCTTGAAAGTAAGCCCTGTGTCTAGAGTGACACCTAAATATTTGGCGGACGTATGCCAGGGGACAGGGGTCCCTAGCATACGTATTGGAGGAGTGTTTTTGAGACGGCGTCGTTTATAATCGAAGTGGACGGCGGAGCTCTTCTCCGGGTTCACATCGATGCGCCATTTTTTGAACCAAGCTCCTAGGTCATCAACTGACTTTTGGATCTTGTTCCGTATGAAGGGTAGTGAGACCCCTTTGCAGTAGATGGCAGTGTCGTCTGCAAAGAGGGAGAGTTGAACACCTTTCGACGGGATGGGAATGTCGTTGGTGAATAGGATGTACAGCAGAGGAGCAAGTACTGAGCCCTGGGGGACACCAGCCTTGATAGTTCGCTGTGAAGAGAGCGTGCCTTCGTGTCTGAAACGAAAGGTACGATGTTTTAAGTAGGAGGCCACGAGACGAACTAGACGATCGGGGAGACCTATTTTATAGAGCTTGTAGATAAGGCCTGTGTGCCAGACTCTATCGAATGCTTTGGCTATATCGAAAAAGACCGCGATGGTCTTATGACGGCGAGGATAGAAACCGCTGAGGATATATTCCACAATGCGGTGAACTTGTTGGGGACATGAGTGTTTGGCTCGGAAGCCGAATTGATGGGTAACTCTCTTTCTTTCTATCTCAAACAATTTATATTCATTGCCTGTAATTAAAATTTGTGTTTTTAATAAATTGTAGGTCACATTTAAAATACAACAGATATTACAGTATATTTTAAATTGACTTGACTGGAGAAACTGATTGAGCTCGTAGGCTACTTTCTCGACTTTCAGCCCGTTTTAAAATTTTCCTGGCCTTGAAGTTCGGTAAATTTTCTAGTAAATAAAAATTTCCCACTCGCTACGCGTGGTGTGAGTATGCTTACGTCTGAAACATACGTAGAAGTAAATACTCAAAATTAAAAATTACGTAGTCTCTAAACAAAGCATTAAATAAACAACTATAGATTCAAAAATAAGGGTTGAAGGTTGTGCTTACTTAATGCAGCTCGAAACCAGGCTTACACCTGCGTCACTGACCTCATGGATTAAAAATATCATGAACACGATACAAAATTTTATTTCTCAAAGCAGTTTATATCTATGTATTTAATTTTTACAGGAAAATATTTTATTTTAAATAACGTTCAATTTATGTTACAAAAATTATAATAAAGAACTTAACTAAAATAATAATTAAAATTATAATATTTACGATTAAAACTAATTATATACAATATAAAAGTAGAAACTATAATATAGAAAATCTAAAACTAAAAATTTAAATCGTCAAAAGGACCTGCTCCCCGTGGTATAGTGCCAAGAACGCTGGCTGCGTTTCGTCGCTTAATAGCTATACTTAGCCTTTGAGCGAGGAAAGAACCAGCCATCTTATCACCATCAGCGACGACCAGTCGTGGATACAGTTCCTTTAGAAATTTCATTGCACGTGGACCCCACGGATCGATAGTCTCTACAGCAAATGGCACAAATATGTAGTCATTTCTCAAAGACTCATATTTGCGCCATTTACTAAATTCGGCTGCCTCTGATGCCGCCCTGGCTCTAAAAGAGGTACCCTTGAGATGAGAGGCCGCCAAAGTGTCGACGCAAGTAGCATCCCATACTAGGGCTTTACCTCTCTCCCAAGGGACCAAAGTCATACCGTCGGGTTTCTTGCCATCGTCTCTAAATATCCCGCAAGGCTCTAAAACCGAGGGGATATTTATAGAGACAAGAGCCCTTCGGATAATTTCGTTCAAAGAACCGTGACGGGAAAACCTACCTGCACTTTTCTTGCATGAAAGTCCTTGGAGCCCAAACTCATCGACGCTGCTACCACAGGGGCACTGGTGAGGTTGACAAATAGCCACTCCTAGCCGAATTCCTACGGCGACGCGCAAGCTGTCCCCATCAAGCAATGTGCCGAGATTACTTGATGGTAGAGCATGTAACCAGAGGCTAGATTCCTTAGTCGAAACAGCTAGAAGGCGAGCCTGATCTTGTTGAATATGGAAATTTTGAAACAAATTTTTCTGGACATTCCGTACCAACGGAATATCCTGCTGTTTTTGTTGGTTAACTTCCAGTGGGATATTGTCGCCGGGACAGAGCGTTAGCCATGTTTGCTTTGCCTCCGTTGCAAAGAACAGGTCAACTTTATTATTTAATATTGTGTTACATAGGTCATTGACCCTATGCACGGAAGCAAGGAAAGCAGGCAACGCGACGCTAGAAATATTTCTTACACCAATTCCACCAAATTTGATAGGTAAAGTGACTTGATTCCAGGCTATTATATTTAATCTCAAATTTAGAATGTTTTCTAAAGCAATTTTAAGATTACTATCAATATCTTTTAAAATATCCGAACATTTCCAGACTGGACTTGAGCGTAACAAGTACGTAAATTTAGGTACAAGGAGACAATATTTTAAAATGGTAAGGGCAATATGGGGGTTTAAAATATATAATTTATCAACGTGATTAAAAAATTGATCAAATTTTGTTTTTAAAACAGGTTTAATACTATCGAAAAACAACGGAGCACCAAGCAGGTAAAGCGATTCCGAATTGACAGTTTTTATTCCTGGAGAAATCTGATTGAAATTTTGAATTAAGGTATCTCTGTTAGAATTAGATAAATTATTAGAAATAAATATTTCACATTTATTTGTATTTGGTTCAAGATCAATATTTTTAAAAATTTGAAAAATAAGAGTAAGATCATTGAGGACGTCATCTGCTTTACCTCCCAGTGTACCGTCTTCCAGATACCGGACATTCAGCTTGGATTTTAAATTTGAAATAATGGGTTGAATTCCCAAACTGAAAAGAGCTGGACCTAATGGATCACCCTGTTAAACACCGGCAGCAGACTCATTAATATGGTTTTGATAAAACAAGTTTGAATTTTGACTGTAACATTGCCAAACGTAATGATATATTTCGGGGGGTATTGTGAGCCACTTCTTTCAGCAGGGTTATCCTATCAATAGAGTTAAAAGCATTTCTAAGATTAACCTTCAGAAGAACATCTGCATTGGAATTAGTTAAGAAAGTACGCACCGAATGCGCCGCCTCACAGCCCCCTTTGGTGCCAGAGCCTAGTTTAGTAGGTTGAAATTTTGTCTTAAGGTTTGAGATTATGTGCCTGCAAGCTAATTTTGAAGTTAAGCGTCGAAATGTAGGACCAACAGCAATAGGACGGATACCGTTATCCTTTTTTTTTGAAGGCACACAACCTTGCCCCATATAAGTAGGGAATGAAATTGGGATTGACATTACCAGAAAGCATAAAATTACATAATTTTGTTATGTCATTAAGAAGTACCCTACCGGCGTCACCGGCAGATACGCTTACAAGGTCTTTGAGATGCTGAGGCGTAATCCCGTCAATGCTGCCGGCATAGCCATTCGAAAATGACAATATTGCGTCTAAAGTGTCTTTTTCGGAAACTTGTAATGGTTGCATAGAAGTATTGGGAGGCAGCGGTAAATTCTGGGAAGGATTGACCGAAGGATGTTTCTGACGAAGGCCTTCAAGAGTTTCGACATTACGAGGAGCGAGGATGTCATCTGAGAATAAAATACGCCGTCCATTACTTTTGATTCAACTACTTTTTTTAATCAAATTTAGGATAAGGTCGAGAGAAATGAGTATTAATCTGGTAATTCAAATTTTGAAAAGAATTTTCTTTTAGTTGAGACGTAATTGATTTATTTATTGTTTTACTAAAATGAAAGAGGGAATACGCGAATGTAAATAATTTTTGCCAACTTTTTTCACAATTCGTTAGACAATTTTGAATAGTTAATGATAATGCTTTAGCAAGTTGCATCCTCGCGCCTCTGGGAATTCTTTTAACCAATTGTTTCGAGAAAAGTCAAGAATTTGTGTCATTATGTATATTATGTCATGAATTTCTACGGTAGGCTGTGAATCCGAAATATTTTTACTATGGCATCGTTTAATGTGTATATTTAATCCCTTTTAAACAGCCTACCGTCGGTACAATTTTGACACCGTAGGAAATCCGGCTGTGAATGTATTGGAGCGATAATATTCATAGAAAATGTAAAAAATTAAAAATGTAAAAGTATATCTACAGCACTCAAAAGTCTATAATTTAGTACAAATCAAAATCTTGAAAATTAAAAGAAAAACCTAGTTCTCGAGCTTTGTTTATCGCCTTGAAGCAATCTAATAATAATATTGTGTACGATGAATCACCAGGCGTTGCATCTTGAAGTGACCTACAACTATAACCGCTTACAGTTGATGGTTTCAAAGCTTCTTTTGGTGACAATCTCAATAAAATGCTCAAGCATCTCAATAAAAACGCGGCATTCGTTGTTTTCTTGGGATCAGTAGAAGTGTAGTGAGCATTGATTTTGTTATTTTGACGTTGTTCTATTTTCTCATTTAATATTTCTTTAAATTTCTCCCTGGCATTCATGTTGCAAAATAAAATATATTCTTGGTGTATTCGGCCATCGTTATTTCGTGTCATCACTTCAGGCAAACGAACTTGTAAATATATTATCATACACACACCCCCCAACCCAAACCCACCCCCCCCCCCCCCCCCCCCCCCCCCTCCTTTCTTTTTCCCCCCCCCCCCCCCCTTTTTTTTTAAAAAAATATTCATTAATATTGAAATATATTATTTACATAAAACATTACTTTTCGGAATTTCAGGAATAAAAAAAATATATTTTAATTAAAATATTTGGTTTAAATATACGACAGTTGTCACCTGTCACTTTTTTTTTACAAAAAAAGAACAGATACAAAAAAGAACAAGATAGAGATATTCTTTTTGCAAGCAAAAAGTTATGTACACAAAGTTGGCATTGAAACATTGACAATTTCGACATTAAAATCATAGTGTTTCAAAAAGGCAACTTTTAAATTTGCCTTTTTACGACACTATGTTATGTTAAATATCAAAAGAAATAAATGTCCTTTGATATTTAACAAGTTAGTTCAATTCTTATAAACGGTAAAATCTGCAAGTAAGTTACTATTAAAAATATTTATGTAGTTTCTACAGCTTCTGTGCAATTTTCAAAGAGAAGCAATTAATTAAAAAAAAATCTGCTAATTTTCCATTTGATTCCAGGAGATTTTTTAACTTCCAATGTTTTTTTTTTAAGAAAACACCGCACTGTGAATACGTTTTTCGTTAGCATAACGACATCGTAGTGTAAAGATAATTAACGATTTTGCTTGCTATCTCGAATGAAGAGATATTTATCGTAAGCACAGCATAGACACAGTTACAGCATTTAATTTTCATTATTATTTAGGTTGCAATTGAGTAGCTATCTATGTCGAGACTGCAGCTCCTGGGACGACAACGCATTTAAATTTTGATTCTTACTTTTAAAAATCTGATAATATCTGACGATAAAATGTGGTATAACAGAATGTTTTATTAAGTTTTAACTCAAATTGCCTTTAGCAAACTTCGAGTTACTACCTAAATAGAATAAATTCATAACATCGCTAAAAAGCCTAGAGAGAAAAGGTCTGATATGATGTTTTAAGCATTGTAATTAAAATTTTTGATTGAGATTTTTGCGCCGTGGCCTCGTTTAAATTTAATTTAATATGGTACATCGCTCAACAAATTTATTTATTATTTGCGTTATGTTGTGATATGCGTTCGAAATTAATGAAGATTAAAAAGATAATTTATTTATGAGAAAATGTCCTGCGGTCGGTGAGGCGATGTCACTTCAATTAACATGCCTGCATGGATGTTTTCATGCTGTATAAAATAAAGCTATTTGAATAAAAAAATACAAAAACATATTTTAATTTATTATTTAGAATATATTAGCCTATTGTAAAATATTATGTAACCACAATAGAAACTTTACGTACGTTTCTATTATTTTACACCGTAGGAATACTTTGTGGATACTTTGTGGCGCAGTGGTTAAGGGGTTAATTAATTACGTAATGGTACGTACGGGGGGGGGGGGGGGGTAGTAAAACCCATTCTTACGTGATAATTTGTAAGTCGAAATTTAATATTAGATATGGAGTTCCATTTCGGATGCCGAATGATGTTATTCATTCTCTACTGTAAATTCTATATGAAATAAAAGATGATACTTATAAAAATATTTGAAACAAACATAAAGTTGATACAAACATGTTGTTATACACCTCTATCTATTGAAGGCTATGAGAATTTACTTATATAATTGGGAATGAAAGCTAGTGGCAGCGTCGTAGTCGGAGTGTAGAACCTGGTAAGAGATGCTGGAAGGTGATGGATGCAGATGGCTGAGGGCCGTGCTATGTGTCATACTCTGAGGTAAGCTTATGTTCATATGTGGACTTGTTAAGGGTTGTAATTATTATGAAGTTGATTCATACGATGCTCACGGGATGAAATTTCTTCTAAATTAATCTTAATACCATAGATTAATTATTAATGGGATGATTAAAATTTTTAGCAAGGTTTATGTTTAATCCGGATAATATTATCGTTACATGTCTTTTTTTGATTAATTTATTTTAATTTAGCAAAGAGGTCGTGACTTGAGTCTGATTCAAAAAAATAATGTTTTTTTTTTAAATTAAAATTTTCAAATCTTAAATGGGTTCATTTTTATCCATTTTAAATATTTTTAATAATTATTATAGTACATTATTCCCGCGTGTTAACTAAAAAAAAATTTGGAATCTTACTTAGAATTAATATAACTACAGGCTGTGAAGTATTCCATGTTAGTTTTCAGATGTGCAACGGATCTTTCTTCTTCTTTGTTTGAAGTTTGCTGCTAGTGTTTACGGACTCCGGTAGCCACTTACTATGAGTTTGTTTGTCTTTTCCTTAGATGGAGTGTGTTAGCCTAGTTGTAAATTTAATCTTACAAGTAAAAAAAACATGTTTTGTTCTGATTTTATAAAGTTAGTATTAAAATTAAAATGATAGGACAGTACATTTTAGTTTCTTTTTTTATAGGATAGGGTGACAAACTCTTTCTTTTTTTTATAGGATAGCGCACAGTCCACCTGATGGTAAGTGGTTGCTACGACCCATAGACATCTACATCTATCCTCGATTACAAATTAAAATGCAGATGCGTTGTCACGCGTAAGGGTTAAGATGGAATGCTTCGTTTCCAGTAAAAAGGGTCTCCAGTTCTCTACACTCACCACACGAAACACAGCAGTAATAAGCTACTATTTTACGCTGGTATTCTGTGAGAGTGCTATAACTATACTACTAATATAACTGCAACATGGCTCTACCACATATAATATTCTTCTTTCTTGATGAATTGTGGTATAAACCTGTCTCTATTAACAGCGTTGTAACAAATTAATATGGCCATTGTATACTCAAGGCGGGGCATCACATAATGGCGACTGTCATATATCGTTGCGTAGAGTGGCAGCCCCAGACATACTTCTACAACTCGCTTGGGCATTGTAATGAAATAATAATGAAAATATTTCTACATAGTTTTTAAACTTACGGTAATAACGTCAAATCAAACTAAAATTATGTTTACAACTATTTTATGTGAATATCTATATATTTTTAAGTGCGTTTATATGTGTACTGGCTTTATCGCCTTATCTTGTACTTAGGGTGTGACTGCACATGGGTAGATGAAGTAAATCACAATTAAGATCGTAAAACTAAAACTGTTGGAAATATCTTAAAGATCATATGGCTTCTGTACAACGATCCCGTTAAGGACTGACATAAACAGCAGTATCATAAGCGTGAGAATATGAAAAAAAAAATTAAATGTCGTCAAATCAATATAAAAGTTCTATGTTCAGCAGTGAGGTTTCGGAGAACCAAGTCACAATCTTTTGGCTAAATTAAACCAAATTAAATAAAAGAAAGACATACCGATGCTGATATCGTGATCAAACAAGAACCTTGCTAGATTTTTTTTAATATAGGATTGGGTGACAAACGAGCACACAGTCCACCTGATGGTAAGTGGTTGCTGTGGCCCATAGATATCTACATCTATCCTCGATTACGAATCAAAATGCAGATTCGTCGTCACCCGTGGTGACTAAGATAGAATACCTCAATTACAGTAAAAAGGGTCTCCGGTTCTCTTCACTCACCATACGAAACACAGCAGCATCAAACTACTTTTTTTCCTCTGTTGTTCTGTGAGATCGTGGTCCTTTCCTGGTCGAACCGACCTATTCCTTCTACAACTATACTACTAATATAACTGCAGAATGGCTCCACCATATAGGATGCACCATGTACGATGCTAGATATTTTAATTATTTCACTATTAAAATTTTAAGACGAGCTAATCTAAATATTAATTTAGAAGAAATATTATGTTGTGGGCATCGTATGCATCAACATCATAATTTACAAATTAAATTAAAAACCTTAACAATTCCACATCTGGACATAAGTCTACCACAAGGTATGCCACAAAGCACTGTTAGCCATTTGCATCCATCAGCTTCCGGCATCTCTTACCAGGTTCTACACTTCGCCTGACTACGATGCTACCACCAGCTTTCTTTCCCAATTATATAAGTAAATTCTCATAGCCTATAGATAGAGGTGTATCAACAACATATTATATTGATTATGTTTGTTTCAAATATTTTTATAAGTATCATCTTTTATTTCATATAGGCCATGTTTGCCTAAATTGTTATATACATTCCTTTTTTCTTTTTTTTTTAAATATTAGTAATCACATTAATTAACATTACTAATATTCCTTTAACCACTCCTGGTAAGCTTAAAACGCTTGTGTTAGGAGTGTCCGAGTAGAGTGTAGGAGAACCCACGACCTTTTGAGTTCGCGGTCCGAGCCCTGCCATTAGGCTACTGTCGCTTTTTATAACAGACGTACATAACAGACGTACACCTGTAACATTGTATATATTTTATAATGTATACTAAATACACTATGGCAGTACTTGTACGAAAAAGTTAAATTAGAGGATTAACAGCATCTTCTTAATAACGATTAAAAATAATAAACCACGGCTGCCAACCCGCTTGCCAGCCTGGCCAATATCCCTCCTATGAGGCAATCTATGGAGGAGTCCCATGTTCAGCGGTAGGTAGACTTTAATAGGCTGTTACGATACTTGTTAAAATTAATAAATAAAATATGTCAGATGTAAAATATTCATATTTGCTTCGGGGAGCAACATCAAAGTGGGAGGAAAACGTCTGATACTGCAATTGCTAATCCGAATGCGAAACTTGAAATTAGGGCATTTAGTTGCCGTAATTGCTAGGTGAAATATATGAGAGATACACATGTAACATTGTCAACTAATTATCAGCTGTTTCCATTTGTTCATATCTAACGAGGCCACCACCAGCAGCAAATAATGTACGACTGAAATTGTTAGTTGCAATTTAAGTGCTAACTTTTCACGTGCTTCACGGTAAAAAAACTATGTTTTGTACATTTTTGTTTCTTTTTTTATAGGATAGGGTGACAAACTAGCACACAGTCCACCTGGTGGTAAGTGGTTACTGCGGCCCATAGACATCTACATCTATCCTCAATTACAAATCAAAATGCAGATGCGTTGTCACCCACATACACTCACCATTCGAAACACAGCATTAATCTACTATTTTACGCTGGTATGAATCGTTGACGATCAAGTACTGTTTCACTCAATCTACTAACCATATAAATATACACAGTATTTCTTTGAAATTTTGTTCGAATCAATTCCTGTTATGAAGTCCGCTATTCATATTCTACAAAAAAAATATAATAAGTATATAATGAACAAAACATTACTAAAGTAATAGTTATAATTAAATAGTAGTAATTAATTGTTGTTAATATGTAGTTATAGTTATAGTTAAAGTAATAGTTAGGTAATAGTTAAATAAGTTTTTTGTTCAATATACATAAAAGAATATTATCGTGTCCGCTTAGTTTTATCCATTATTTTTGTTCAGTTGTAGTTCAACAATAGAAGCATTTACCACTTTCTTTTTTCTTACTTTTAAATTGTTTAAAAAAAATAGTATGTAAAAAATAGTATGTAATATTTATCATTTTGTCAGCGGGCGCCCTAAGAGAATCTACTTTCACGTATCTTTTCCTGGGTGATGTAAGAGGTGAAAGAAAAAAATTAAACAATAGCTGGGCAGAGCGTCTTTCAAATGTCAACTAAAAAGAATAAAATAAACTTACGTGTCAACTATTGCAATTATCCCTTTATTAGGAAAACTATGGATGAGGCCTATTTTCAGCAACGGTTTGTCCGATATGATATAATGAATAAATGAAAAACTCAATTATAAATTTCATGCAAATCATCACAATGGTTTGTAATCCAACGTTGTAAGTTATTGTAGGAAGTTTTTGGCAAATTCAATAAGACTGCGTATTTTAATATCGCAAGTTTTTAATAGAGAGCCGAGGCAGCTAAAATGGTTAGCTCTCGCTGTAAATTTCACAGTACGGGAGCAAACTGGGATCGATTCTTTAAGTGCTGATTCTCCACGTGCTCGGCGGTGAAGGAAAACATCGTGAGGAAACCTGCATGTTTGAGAAATAAGACAAAAAATATTAAAATTAAATTTAAAAAATAAGACAAGAAATAAGACATGTGAAATTCGTCAACATGTATTGGGGCAGCGCGGCGAATATTTCCTTGCCCCAAAATCCTCTAAGAAATGAGGACAGGCCTGTGCCCAGCAGTGGGACGTATATAGGCTGTAACTTTTAACTTTTTATTATGGTAGAGCCAAGCTGCAGCTATAACAATGTGTTAAGATAATATATAGAACCGAACCTTACCATTTTTATATAAATTTGTAGTGACAAAGAACTTGTGGTCATGGTAAGTCCACTTCAATCAAAGAAGGTTACAGATGTGTTGTCACCTCTGAGGACTCACATGGAATTACTCGCAGCCTGTTATTATTGTACTAACTCTCTATAACCTACAGACTGAAACACAGCTGAACACGCACTTTTAAATACAAGCGGCAAATTATTTCTTATATTTACGCGAACACTACACATTTAAATAATACTAGTTTTTACGGATTTTATCACGTATATTTAACTTTTTAAATACCCGACGTTTCGAGCACTTTACAATGTGACCATGGGTGCTGTAAATTTCTCGAAACGCCGCGTGTTTAAAAAGTTAAATTTACGCGATAAAATCCGTAAAAACTAGTATTATTTAAAAATTATTTCTGTTATAATGGACGCCACACACGGTTAGTTCAACTGATCATTGCAACTGATCAGTTCAAACTGAAACTGTTGAAATTTTAAGTTTAAAATATTGAATTTTCGATATATCGATAAATAAAATTGTATATAAAACTCCGATATTGATATATTTATAATTATCGATATATCGAAAATTCAATATTTTAAAAAATTTCAACAGTTTTAGTTTGAACTGATCAGTTGGAATGATCAGTTGAACTGACCGTGTTTGGCAACCATAAGAGTGTTTTACCTACTTAGATGCACTCACAAGCAGATAAGTAGTCCTACCATGTATTAAATAAGGTAACTTAAAGAGATAAGCCGTATTTGGTTGTACTTGTCATCAGTAAAAAAATTCGAAAGACACTTCCCATTTGAAAAATTCTAGTTAATTGAGAACTCGTAATGCGATGTGGTAAACTACCTGGCGACGTGCCAGCTCCCAACTCCGCATTGTCTTACCAATAACGGTGTTTTATAGAATTGTCAGCTGCAAATGCTATACAGGAGCAAAAAGTAAACTGTGGTTAAACAGGTCAAAAATTATTCGCGCAATTTACAGCACAGAATATTTCGAATTTTTAAAATTCAAGCATGCCTGACAATGCCTTTGTTTATAGACTATTATATATTTAAAAAGTAAAGTTACAGCTTACATACATACAGCAAAACCTCTTCCTTTCTGCGATAGTTTTAGGGCAAGGAATTGTCCGCCGCGCGGGTCCCAAATGCATGGTAGCATATTTCACATTTAGTTATCTAAAATCCCATAAGTGTTTCTAATAGGACGTGTTAATTTTGATAGAAAATTCTGACTAGATATGCTTCAGTAAACACGTGACAGGACCCTCCACCCTCCCGAACGGGTTCTCATCTTGTCGTGGAAGGGGGATAAGTATCCGTCATTTGGTCGTCACTCATGCTAAACATAGGGTAACTACTCTGAGTGGGCTTGGCGAGTCCGCTTCGGATGTGTGTTGGTAGACTGCGGCGACAGGGGTATCCTCTTCCCCTACCGCTGCAGCCAAAGTGGAGTTGTGAGGGAAGAGGAGTGTTGGTATAGCGATGCGCCGCTCTCACTATCCTCCGTAACTCTGGCGGTGCCGCACCGCTGATGTGGTGGTGGTAGGGGTGCAGAAAGAGAGGTGTTGGTAGAGCGAGGCGCCACTCTCCCTAACTTTCGCAGCCGAAACTCGGTTACCTGCGGAGCCACTGACCAGATCAGTGACAGTGGCTCTGATGTGCAGCAGTTGATGTTTATTTATTGTCCCACATTTTTTTTTTTCACAGCATTAGGAGTACACACAGTAAAAGGTCAGAGGCCTTAGACAGGTCAATAATAGATGCGTAGGCCGGTAATTTCCGACCAGTAATAAATTTGAGTGTGCTGAAATTTAAAAGTAATGCGTAAAATTAAAAAGATATTATCGCTATATTTCAATTAGTTAGTAGCAATGTAGTAGTTACCTTATTATATACTTTCGAACTCCCGGGTTCCCGTTTCCATTTTCCGCCTCCTACGATCTACTTCGATATTGCATTATTTTTTATCGTCCTGGTCAATGTTATTTATCTATCTCTTGTATGGTCAGACTTTTTGTCTTGCACGATCTTTTAGTACACAAAATTGAGTGATTTTCGCCCATCCGTCTACTTTTGGCATAAATGTAATGATAATTCCTGCTACTTCTTCTTACGTCTTTAGTAACAACTTGTTGTTTCTCTTTGATTGTTCATAATATAACTTTATATTAATATATAGTAATATTATGAACAATCAAAGTAATATTATAAAAACTTTCAGCGTAGCAATTTCCTTTACAATAGCGTAAATATAAAGTGATAGTGGACACAAAAAAGCACTTAAATAAAATAGTTTTGCTGATTTGACGGCTGGACCAAAAAGTTACTGTGATCTATTTGTGTTTATTTTATCGTATGCTATATTATAAATGGCTAATAAAATTTACTTTATTGTAAACATTATTTGTTTTATCTCATTATTTTGTTCTAAAAGTAAAGTAAAGTTACAGCTTATATACGACCCAATGCTGGGCAAGGAGGCCTTCCTTTCATTACTGAGAGGGTTTTAGGGCAAGGAAATATCTAGTGCGCTGTTAGCCAACTCGTATTGGCTAACTTCACACCTCTTTAAGATATCTTTGTTAATTTCTCAGATATGCAGATTTCCTTACAATTTTTTCCAAGTACGCGGTACATCAGAACTTTAAACTACGATTAACAATTTTATTGGTACCGGCTGTGAAATTCAAAGTGAGCGCTTAGAATTTGAGCTTCAATAACTCACACATTATTCAATAATTTTATTCTATTTTAAGTGTTTAATACATTTTATTCACTTCACCGACTGTGTTTTTATTGAAAACGACACTTGGAGCATTTTATGTTTTACAAACTAATAAAATTTAACTATTACGATATGAAAGAGAGAAAATTCTAAAATAGTAAAACACACTATTATTAAAAGCACATATTATATTAAAATTTACGTCAGAGTATTAAAAATATACTTTACTTATAGAAAAGGGGGCAAACGAGCATACAGCTCACATAATGGTAAGTGACTACCACCGCCCATTAACAACTGCGACATCAGGGAAATTTCAGATGCGTTGCCGGCCTTTTAAAAAGAAGTAGGCTCTTTTCTTGAAGGTTCCTAAGTCGTATCAGTCTCTCAAATCTCTCTTGGTTGTCGGTTCCAAATAGAAAGAGATTATATCATTTATTTTGATTATCCAAGTACGATATTATAATTTATATATTATGAAGACAAAGGTTTTTATTTAAAAACTGCATCCTAACTACCACGCGTTCTTCGCGTGAACAAGATATTACTATTATTATTATTTAATCGCACAGTGGTAGGCCGTCAGTCATCCAGATGGTATGGATGGTATTTCGAGTTTTGTCGAGAAGTGCGATGGTGAAATTGTGCGGCTGGAATAAATCCGAACAATTCCTCAGATCACTCCCCTTGATAAATGCGATAAAATATGCAGAGAGATGCAACATCTCTTCGCAGTACCAGTGAGTCAAGCCGATCGATAAGAGATCGATCACCGGCGATTCGAACCGCTCTGCGCTGGATGCGATCAAATGGAAGGAGCTGGCACTGGGTAGCACCAGCCCAGAGATGAGAACAGTATTACATGTGCGACTGAACCTGTGCCTTAAAAAGTTTCCGGTGGTGTGCCGGCATGATATTCTGTACCGCTCTGCTGAGCACGCCAAGCAAATCAATTTTAGAGACCAATTTGGCCTTCTCTTTCAAGTGACCACGAAACTGCATGTCACACAATATGTCGACGCCAAGGATTCCGATACTGGCTGAGGCAACAAGAGGATTACCTTAAACTGAAGAGATACGACAAAGGGATTCTATTTAGCGGTAAATGAGCAAAATTTTGTCTTTGGGGGATAGAACTGTACTAGATTTAGTCACCCCCAGTCCGAGAGTTTTCGGCGAGAAGTCTCGACTTCAGACATAAGTTTATTTCCGTACTCAGTGACATTTTGCCTAGAAATATTGGCAAGGCCGGTTTATAAAACGTCACCAGTACTGTCCACCGCATAGCAATGAATATTTCCAGCTTGCAACATATCTTTGATATGCAGAAGAAACATCGTTGGTGATAGCACGCAGACTTTTGAATCACCAGTGTTAATGGGCTTGTAATATGAGTACGCACCGTTTACTAGGACTTTGATGCTCCAATCTGCAAGAAAACTGGTGATCCAATTGCACAATTTCTCGGGAAGCCTATAGGAAGGAAGCTTCGTAAGAAGTGCTTTGTCCGGATCCAATCGAAGGCCATCGCTATGTCGAAACTAACGGCCAACGCCTCCTCATTGGACTCTACTGCCTCCACTCATCTATGAGTTAGGTAACTCAGAAGATCACCAGCTGAGCAATCCCGGCGGAAACCATACTAGCTGTCACTAATCACCTAGTGTTTCCTCAAAGTACCTCATGAGCTAGCAGTTAATAATTGTGATCTCTGTGGATGGGGACATGTTGTAGCACGGAGTAGCAGCCATTAGGACTTGGTCGATGAGTTAGTCTGTGTCGGCATTACCGCTATGTGACCTATAGAGGCACCCGTAGGTGCAAGGATGGTCGAAGCTGTCTACGCCCAACACGCAATAGTAAGGCACTATTATTTCGATTTCTGTGGGATGGACAGATTCGTACCTTCAAGACTTCCGAGGTGTTGGAAACAGATGTCCTCTCCGACGTAATTATTATGACGGATATATTGATATATAATTATGGCGGAATTTCGCCCTCCCCCCTAGAATACGCGGGCACTCTGAGCACCCACGCTCAGGAAGGAAGTAGGTTGACTTGGGCGTAGATGCTCAGCTTAGGAATTTTCTGTCAACAGGGGTGTTAGTACCCTCCTGGAGTCCTCTATTTAACTCCACTACCATATTAGGGGGGGGGTAGAGAATTGGACCTCCGGCCGTGGTACCACCTCGATTCGAGTCGACCCATACGTCATCTAACAGCAAAAGCTTGTTAATGATTATTTGAATATATTATAAAATGATTTTTTTTTCCTATATAACGTTTTATTTTTTGTCTGTGTAATATTGGGGTATTCCTTGAACTCATAGTTACGAAAATATTCTAAAAGTAAAGATCCAAAACTGTTTCACGAATAAAGAATTTATTATCGTTATTAAATACCCTACTGAACGTTAACGTCCCTATGCTATGTAATGTTTTATGATGTCAATATTTCGCCATCTTTTATTGCTGTTTAATGCCTCCAGTCTGTTTGATATAATACAAAAACTCCGGGTCGTACAAGACCGTATCCACTAAAATAATACCGAATTACAGGCCGTAAAAGTACCCCGAGTTACAAATATTTGTTGATACGACACTTTCGGCCATCTTTGTATAATAAAAACCCAGATGTAAAACGAACACTTACGAAAAGTGACAAAGAAAAAAATCTAATCAGTTATTATTTTTCATGCTGCTGTCTGAGTGCTCGTGTCTGAGCTGACTATCCATAATTACATATTACTGATCATTAATAGTACTGAGATCATGACAATTTGTCCTACTTATATTACATTAGATTTCATAGACTACAAATTCTCGCAAGGATCACCGATTCCTGCCAAGGATGATTCGCAAGGCTATTGAAATAAAAAAAATGCTTATTTTTTATTAAAAATAATAATAATTAATATTATTATTGCTAAGAATACTTTCGATCCGTGGTAACGTGGATCGATATACGAGCCGTGGTATCTCAGATGGTTAGCGCTTGCTGTCAATATAACAGAACGCGAGTAACACGGGTTCGATCCCCACTGGCACCAATGAAATTATTTAATTGCAATTTTAAGTGCTGATTTGCCAAGTGCTCGGCGGTGAAGGAAAACACCTTGAGGAAACCTGCATGTCTGAGGAATAAGAAAAAAATATTACGAAGACATGTGAAGTTCGCTAACACGCATTGGGACAGCGCGGCGGACACTTCCTTGCCCTAAAACCCTCTCAGAAATGAGGGGAGGCCCGTGCCCAGCAGTGGGACGTATAGGCTGTAACTTTACTTTTTAACTTTTACTCTCGATCAAGTCACCTTTAAAACAAACAAAAAAAACAAAATAGGTTCATCCGTTTGGGTGATACGATGCCGCAGACAGTCAGACACATATACAAGTCGAGTATTAAAAAGCTAATAAACGCGATAAAATCCGTGAGAATTAGTTTCATTCGACACACAAAAAAAATATTTAAATGCGTTCTTTAAAAATCTGTTTCAACGGACATGGTTTTATATATCATTAAATAATATGAATAGTACAGTAAAATATTTTAAAATGCCTATCATTTATACAGTCAACAATATAATGCACATTGCGACACATTGCAACTGCCTCGTCGGCTGACTGAGCGTGATCATAATATGGTCCCGGGTTCTTATCTCGTGTCGACCCAAAAGATGTCAATTATTAAACTTTTCTGTTAAGAAATTTTCAGTAGCAACCCCTAAAAGCGTTAGGCTTGCACCTGACATCTCTCCGGTCGTCGGATTACCTTCCCATGGAAATATGGGGGTGAGAAATGGAGATTGCACTTGAGTTTGGGCACACATTCATTATAATCATATCTATATACTTAAAGAAGATTGAAGTGACTGTTTGTAATATAAATATTTTATTAGCTAACGAGCATTTGCCTGCTATTAAGACATGAATAATTTATGACATGAAAATTTTTATAATGATTTTAAAAAAATTATATCTCTGTATGAAAAATATAATTAGCTCACAGAGCTGTTCTTTAGAATGGCTGAACTAATTTAGATGAAACTATATAAATATCAATGTCAGGAGCGATCTGAGCTAAATTTTATCTGAAACACTTTTTTAAATGTTTTTCAAGAGAAATTGAAAAATTAATTACTTAAATAGTCTTTGATTATTATCTTAAGCCTAAATAACGCCAGATTAATAGCTCTAGCTTTAGTCTCCATAGAGACTTGCCGCGTGATCGAAGTTCGGTATGAAGGACATAAATGTAATACTCAAATTAAATATTGGATTGTACAGGCGAATGCATTCAATAAAAATTGGCAATATCAAAATAACGGTTTTATTATTAATTGAATACGTGAAAATTCAATTAGTAAAATTAATCATTGGGCAACATCGTATGAGGTAACATCGTATGAGTGGTTATTTAATATTCCTTACTCTAGAACTTTAAACTTGTACACCAGTAAAATAAAAATAAGATGAGCCAAATTACTTGTATTATATAAAATATCCGTGGCTTTGGCGTGGCTCAAAGGTCGTCCCAGCCGCACCTTAACCTACTATCCCTAATACTTGTAATAAACATAACATTACTAATTTCGTAATAAACAAGGTACGGCGAGAACTGACAAACTATTTGTCGAACTACCTAAACACTCATTTTATATATAAAATGAATCATGTACAGAATCTTTATTTAAATTATCGCATTAATATATTTTGTACAACCATTGTTTTTCTAAGCTATACTTATAAAAGCTGCCACGAATAGTTTAATCACTACCAAAAGTTTTATTACAGCTTGTGTTATAATGGTGTTTATTAACTGATAAATGTGTTTTTGAAAACGTTTTAAATACTGATTGATTTATTAATAGCGCTTTAAACTCTTATGGCACTGGTGTTAAATTTATCAATGTTAGTGATTTTTCTTATATTAACTCAAACACTAAATATTGATTGAAGCGGTGTCTTATCTCAAATGATATGGACTATAAAAAATTATAATTTAGTGGTTAATAGTATTTAAAAAAAGGTTTTTTATGAAATGAATTTCATAAGATTAAAAGTACAAAATAATACGCAAATGATTATACAGAGCACAAGGAACACATTTCCTTGAAAGCACGGGCTGTCGGTGGTAATGACTGCATTACACATCTACATTAAAGAGCCATTTCCAGCCTTCCAAGTTCTTGTTAAATTACAAACAAACAATAAACCGTTGGGTCGTATAAGACGTCGTCAAGCGGTCGTCCCGTATTTAGCCGCCTGCATTGCACTCCGTCTGGGAGAGAATAATATTGTTTAATCACCCTCCCGAGGTGAATGAGCAAGCCATTTGGTAAGACCAGACAATGGTTAGTGATATAGTGTGAATACCGCCTAAGCTATCGTTAGCCAGAAATTAGAATTTATTGTATCAATATCAAGCGAATGCTGTCATCGAATTGTGGTCTATTGTTATTTAGTGTTTGATTTAGTGTACTAATGTATCTTATTATGATCAGAGCCATAAATAAGGCAGAAGTAATTTAGTATCATTACGTATGGTCGCAAGGGAGTAAGCAAAGTTAATTATTCCAGGAAGTACAAAATTAAATAAAAATCCATTATCCATTTAATAATAGCCTACAAAAGTCCACCGGCAAACATAGGCCACAGTAATGTCAGTCCATAGTTGCCAACCTAGACTGGTGGGTTGGCAGCCACAGTTTTTTTTTAAATAATTTTGAGTTTTTATCAGGAAAATATTGCCCATCTGTTTCAGCTTCCCTCAGTAAGAGACTGAAACAAAACCCACGAGTCGATATCCAGTATAGATAACGTGACCATTTATTTTTTGACTCAAAACGGGACGTTGGTTTATTTAGTTCAATTAACAGGTAGTGAATAAAATCTTTTTAAAGTTATTTATTCAGATAGCTTAAAATTACTAATTATATATATATATATATATATATATATATATATATAACGAAACATGAAACGTTTGGTTATATTTATATTTTTCACAGGAACAAATTTGCTTTAATATAGCTGGTGGTGATATTAAGTAAGAATGCATCTCTATTACAGTTAATATATTCCTTTTCCATTTCCAATATAATTATTTTTGAGATTTTTGAACGTCTTCCCATGCGGGGAGCTTTTTTAAATCTGCCCAATAAAATATGTCCATTTCTTTGGTAAGAAAGCAAGTCGATTGCTCCAGATATTCACGGCTTGTTTCATAAAATTCTGTAGCCGTCCTTTTCACCAATTTTTCATCTATGTCAGTAATACTGGCTGAGCGTTTTTTAGTAAGTTTTTTTAGTAAAACAACACAAATTTTCGTGTGGTTTCAGAAAACGGGACAATTTTGCGTCCCATAGTTCATTTCATTTCATTTGAAATTCAAAATTCGCGATACTTTTTGAACAGACCTCGTATAAACAACGTTCTAAATCATAGAAGCTAAGACTCGTTTTAATCGGCACCTAAAGTTCACATTAGTGCATCGTCACTTAGTTACCATGGTTCTAAATAACCACATTAGTATTTTTTGTAGAATATTATTATTGTGTAACCCCGGAAAAGGTTTCCAAGGTGATTGTATTATACGATTGATAAATATAATACTGATATGTTTGGTAGGTAGGGTGATGAAAACTGTAGATACTTTTTACTGATAACGACATATTCCATTTTTTTTAGAATAAGTTTGACAAACGAGCACACAGTTTACCTGATGATAAGTGGATGCTGTGGCTCACAGACATTACATTTATCCTTAATTAAGAATTAAAATACATTTGTTGTCACCCCTGAGGAATAAGATGGGATGCCTCATTTACAAGTAAAAAGGGTCTCCGGTTTTCTACACTCGCCATATGAAACTCAGCAGCATTAAGCTGTTGTTTTACGCTTGTATTCTGTGAGAGAGAGGTCCTTCCCCGGTCGAGCTAACCCTACAAACATATATTTTTTACGTACAGTATTTACGCATAGTTGCAGCGTGGATTTGCCACGTAAAAAATATTTTGCAGGGGCGACAGATTATGTGATCTTTTATTTTTAATCGAGGATAGATCTGCCACAAAATCCACTTCCCATCAGGTGGAGTGTGCGCTTTGTCACCCTTACTTGATAAAAAAGTAAACTTATACTAAAAAGTGAAACTAAATTATCCAACTTAAAATAGTAGCCTGTGGCTATTTTATAAAAAAAGAAATAAAAACACAATACGAAGATGTCGCATCACTACAAAGGAAAATATCAATGTCATTTAAAAAAAATAAGATGGTGCTTACTCCTTTGCGATATTGAATTACTACTGTCACATTTATAGTTTTGTTCACAATAGTAAAAGTGTGTGCAGGAATTGCATGACTTAATTCCTCCCTCTTCATTGAATCATTGGACCACCAGACGCTTAGCTGCTCTCCGCCATATTTTAGTTGACATACCATACTCAAACCCAATGTTTGGCTTCGTCTTTAATAATGCGTACAGCAAAAGAGTGCAATGATTTGCCATCATCTATTTTTCCGTTTGATTGCGATATAGGTATCTTAAAGGGAAGAACCTTAGACTTTTGTTAAAACGTAAAACGTTTCATGTTTCGTTATATATATATATATATATATATATATATATATATATATATATATAACGAAACATGAAACGTTTGGTTATATTTATATTTTTCACAGGAACAAATTTGCTTTAATATAGCTGGTGGTGATATTAAGTAAGAATGCATCTCTATTACAGTTAATATATTCCTTTTCCATTTCCAATATAATTATTTTTGAGATTTTTGAACGTCTTCCCATGCGGGGAGCTTTTTTAAATCTGCCCAATAAAATATGTCCATTTCTTTGGTAAGAAAGCAAGTCGATTGCTCCAGATATTCACGGCTTGTTTCATAAAATTCTGTAGCCGTCCTTTTCACCAATTTTTCATCTATGTCAGTAATACTGGCTGAGCGTTTTTTTAGTAAGTTTTTTAGTAAAACAACACAAATTTTCGTGCGGTTTCAGAAAACGGGACAATTTTGCGTCCCATAGTTCATTTCGGGGACACCGGGACTCGTAACTATAATATATAAAAAGGGACAGTCCCGTTCAAAACGGGACGTCTGGTCACGTTAAGTATAGAACAGTGTATGCACTTACACAGCCACTACACTTTCAAATTAATAAGGTGGTCTAGAACTCATTTTCTGACCACGTATTTCCACCGTTAACGAATTTGATGTTCCGTGTTTAAAAAGGCAAATGACTAATACCAAAACTTTTTAGAAGACAATCAAATATTTTAACTATTATAAGCCCTAATTTGACTACTATTCCGATGGTAAGTAGTGAAGCAGCCGAATTAGCTTAACAAAAGTCTAAGGTTCTTCCCTTTAAGATACCTATATCGCAATCGAACGGAAAAATAGATGATGGCAAATCATTGCACTCTTTTGCTGTACGCATTATTAAAGACGAAGCCAAACATTGGGATTGAGTATGGTATGTCAACTAAAATATGGCGGAGAGCAGCTAAGCGTCTGGTGGTCCAATGATTCAATGAAGAGGGAGGAATTAAGTCATGCAATTCCTGCACACACTTTTACTATTGTGAACAGAACTATAAATGTGACAGTAGTAATTCAATATCGCAAAGGAGTAAGCACCATCTTATTTTTTTTAAATGACATTGATATTTTCCTTTGTAGTGATGCGACATCTTCGTATTGTGTTTTTATTTCTTTTTTATAAAATAGCCACAGGCTACTATTTTAAGTTGGATAATTCAGTTTCACTTTTTAGTATAAGTTTACTTTTTTATCAAGTAAGGGTGACAAAGCGCACACTCCACCTGATGGGAAGTGGATTTTGTGGCAAGATCTATCCTCGATTAAAAATAAAAAATCACATAATCTGTCGCCCCTACAAAATATTTTTTTACGTGGCAAATCCACGCTGCAACTATGCGTAAATACTGTACGTAAAAAATATATGTTTGTAGGACGAATGGGTTAGCTCAACCGGGGAAGAACCTCGCTCTCACAGAATACAAGCGTAAAACAACAGCTTAATGCTGCTGAGTTTCGTATGGTGAGTGTAGAAAACCGGAGACCCTTTTTACTTGTAAATGAGGCATCCCATCTTATTCTTCAGGGGTGACAACAAATGTATTTTAATTCTTAATTAAGGATAAATGTAATGTCTGTGAGCCACAGTATCCACTTACCATCAGGTAAACTGTGTGCTCGTTTATCAAACTTATTCTAAAAAAATGAAATATGTCGTTATCAGTAAAAAGTATTTACAGTTTTCATCACCCTCCCTACCAAACATATCAGTATTATATTTATCAATCGTATAATACAATCACCCTGGAAACCTTTTCCGGGTTTTCACAATAATAATATTCTATAAAAAATACTAATGTGGCTATTTAGAACCATGGTAACTAAGTGACGATGCACTAATGTGAACTTTAGGTGCCGATTAAAACGAGTCTTAGCTTCTATGATTTAGAACGTTGTTTATACGAAGTCTGTTCAAAAAGTATCGCGAATTTTGAATTTCCGCGGGCTACGTATATTTGATTTTTCATTTTTTTGTAGCCTTATAATGGTACTCATGTCCCTTATGCTGACAAGGTCGGCCATTTTGAATATTTAGTTAACTTTTGGCAACTGTTTTGTGTGGATGTGTTTTGCTGTTTGTGAAGCTAATCTTGGTCCAAAGCAACGTTTATCGGTGGTATAATATGTACTCAGAGGGCCGAGAAGATGTGAACGACGAACGAGCACGTCAACAACAGACGATAACATTGATAAAGTGAAGAAAATATTAGTGGTCAATCGTCGAATCACCGTTAGAGAAGTTGCTGAGGACCTAATCATAGCGATTAGCTCGTGCTATTAGATTGTAAGTAAAGATTTAGGCTTGAGTCGGGTCGCCGCGAAATTCGTGCCAAAATTGCTCAATTTTGATCAAAAACAGCATCGCGTTAATATTTCTCAGGAGATGTTGAACTCGGTCCGTGACGACCCGAATGTGCTCCAGAGAGCCATAACTGGTGACGAATCATAGGTTTATGGTTATGACGTGGAAATCAAAGCTCAATCATCCCCATGCAAGCTGCGCATGAGCCAAGACCGAAAAAAGCGCGCCAAGTTCGGTCGAACGTGAAGGTTTTGCGCACAATTTTCTTCGATTGCAGGGGCGTGATGCATCCTGAGATCTTGCCACAGGGTAGTACGGTCAGTAATGAATATTACCTGCAAGTTATGCGCAATTTGCGCGAAGTAATCCACCAGAATCGCCCGGATTTGTGGAAGAACAAAAACTGGCTTTTGCACCATGATAACGCCCCTGCTCACACATCGTTGCTTGTGCGCGAATATTTATCCAAAAACAACACAGTAATGGTCCCACAGCCACCGTATTTCCCAGACCTGGCCCTCTGTGACTTTTTCATGTTCCCAAAACTGAAGAGGCCTATGAAAGGACGACGCTACGCCACGATTGAGGAGATAAAGACGGCATCGAAGGAGGAGCTGAAGAAGATCACGAAAAATGATTTTTTTCAGTGCTTCGAGGATTGGAAAAAACGTTGGCACAAGTGCATTATATCCGAGGGGGATTACTTTGAAGGAGACAAAATAGATATTCATGAATAAATAAATACTTTTTTAAAAAAATACAAAATTTGCAATACTATTTGAACAGACTGTGTAAATTATTAACAAAATATAATGCGTTTAGGTATTAAGTCAGTCCTTGCTTGTATCCATTTTTTCTAAAAGGATGCAATAAAGATTTAAAAATAAATAAATAAATAAAATATGTCGTGATGAAAGCCTGATGACTCTAGACTCAGATTCATCTTGTAAACAATTTTTATAGCGATTGAATAAAAAGAGTTACCTTGGATGACTTTAGCAGAATATGATATCATATTACTGTTATGGTGCTTTAAATAACAGTATTTACCGTATCGTACCGTACCGACGTGAGGGAATCCACTGCCAACTCTATATCATTCCTTGGTCATCTAAGAGGCGACAAAGGGCTATGAAACATGAGATAGGCAGCAGCAGATCCTTATACGTGATACTGCCATACTGAAGCTATATTGTATCTGTAGCAGGAATGGATCAGCTCGACCGGCGAAAAACCACGTTATTACAGCATACCAGCGTTAAATAGCGGCTTAATATTGCTGTGATCGTATGGTGAGTGTAGAGAAGCGAAAAACCTTTTTACTGGAAACGAGGCATTCCATCTTAGACATCAGGTGACAACGCACGTTCAATTTTATTCTTTATCGACGATAAATGTAGATATCTGTGGGCCACAGCATCCACTTACAATCAGTTGGGCTGTGTGCTCGCATTTTTCACAAGCGACTTCAATATATAAATAAAATAAGAACATCATCATCATGTAGCCGAAGTGAAATAAATACGCATTATTAAGGGTAACTCAGAAACGACTGGTCAGATCTTGATCAAATTTATGTGGAACCACATGAAATACACCAGCTTTTTAATAAATAAAAACAATATCGGTTCATTTAGAAAAATGTTCTAGGGTAACAAACATAAAAAATACAGTCGAATTGATAACCTCCTCCTTTTTTTAGTCGGTTGATAAATATATCAACCTTCTGATAAAAACTCAAAATAATAAAAATCTGAGGTAATTATTGCAAATATTCTCTATATGAGATTATCTATGGTAAGGCCGAAGTACAGTAGTGAAGTTTTGATATGCTGTAATGAATTCATTAAATTAATTAGTAGTACAACTTTTTTTAACTAACTAGGCCAAAACTTTTACCTTTTGCTAAACGCGAACAATACGTGTCCTCTTGGCTTTTCAGCCAAGAGAGTCAATTTTTTTTGTTATGGAATTATATAAGCGGAAACTATTCTATGCCTATTATGGTGCCTTTATTATATGTAAGCACATAAAGGATTAGTATATATACCCATCCTTATTTTCATGTATTATGCAAAAAAAAACGCAAAAAAATATTTCAACTGGCGTAAAAATGAATGTACCTAGTATTTTTCGTATTAATAATATTTACGGGTGTTTAGGTATTACGAGTATGTCCGTATTACTGTTGGTCTCGGTTTTCATCCTTATAAGTTGCTAGTATGACGGCTTGAAACCACAATACTCCATTGCGGTTAGCTTGCTGTCCATAGAATGCCACCAGACTGGTTGTTTGTCGGTCAACTTACAAAATAATATTAACTATGAAATAAATCTTATTGTTAGTAACATAAAATACATTTTCCTTTGTGAAGATTTTGCTACTGCAGCTATCATTTTTCCAGCACAATGCGTACGTTAAAGCGTCTTTATTGCATATATTCATATTCACCCTCTCAAGTTTTTATAACTGATTTGTATGTATGTTACCGGCAATTCACATAATTTAGTCATTGTATAACATACCTAGTCGATCCATGTTATGCGGGGTTTACTTAGGCAATGTATATAATATTTAATCTATCGTATACCATTACACAATTTTCCTAGGTGTTGTATGTATTGCCTATATAATGTATATAATTCCATGAGGAGATCAGATAAGGTATAAAATATGAACAAAGAAAACATATTTTTTTACTAAAAACAACTTTACTGAGAATTACAGTAAAATTTGATTAAAAATTCGTTTAAGCATCGACAATGCGTGCCATGCAATCCCTATACAATTCTCTGCAAGTAGTGTGTAGTGTGTACTTGCCAGTTGCTTATCGGACGTTGACTTTAAAGCACCTACGCAAGTTACGACCGCCGATTTACAGCCACTATGCCGATCACATCAAGAAACTCTCATTTTACTTTCTGCAGCAGGGCCTTAGCCAGCGATAAATCACTCGTTGACTAAGCCCGAGCCAATCGGCTGTGCCAAGGGCATGTATATAGAATATTCCAAGAATCAGGTTTTAATTTAGGAGGCCAGATATCAAACGGTGCCGGCTTACGTCTGAGAGAGACGACCGTTTTATCGTTTCGACGAGTCTCAGAAATCGCCATCTCACCGGTGTTTCTGTCCAGCAGAAACTGAGAGAGGTCCAAGGAGTATTTGTCAGTCAATAGATGGTCAGAAGACGATTGAGAGATGCGAACCTCATTCCGAAAAGGCCTACCAGAGGCCTAAAATTTACCACAGCTCACCGACAAGTACTTGAATTTGCTCGCTTACAACGTAATTGGAGTGCTGAGCAATGGCGGTCTGTCCTGTTCACTGATGAGTGCATAGTGTATCCACCTGGCAGCTGGCAGTGACAGGAGAAATCAGGTCTACAAGCGTTCAAGTGAGCAGTTTGCGTAGTGCTATTTTGCCGAAACAGTACCCCACAGCGGTGGTTCATGAATGATGCGGGCAGGCATTTCGCTGGAAGGAAATTCGGAGCTCGTTTTCGTCCCTACTGAAGGCCGAGAAGGCGGTCTGACTGCTGCGCGATATGTGGAAGATACTCTTCTGGACCATACTTGCCTTATGAATGCTTCATCGAGAAGAGCTTCCTTTAAATGCATGACAATGCCCGTTGTCATACATCACAAATCAAGTTAAATGCGTCAAGGTCCATTCGGACCAGATATTGGCGAGGAGTGGGGTGTTATTGGCAGTGCCCCTAGATATTGCCAACGCTTCCACACGCACTTACACCTCGTAGCTGTAGTGGGGGACGACTTCTCGCTCCCAGCTTTGATTAAAGCTTTGGTTGGATGCAAGAGGGCGTGTAGTGCTGATGCTACCTTCTGCGAAAAAGTGATGTCGCGGAAGGAGGCTGCGGGAGGGAGAGGGAAACGATGGTAATTACCCCAATCCGCAGTCAGAGTGTTGGGCACCGGAGATGGGCATATTAGGCTCTCCTCTACCTCCCGTAATTAAGGCGGACACGGGGGTTGTCTGTCGCCTCTTACGTAAGGCCTCGAGGTGGCGCGTACGGTGTCTTTGTACATCCCTTAATGTGTAAGTGTTCGAGTAGGACATTGTAAGGTCTATCGCCATCGGGGCTGCGGTGGTGTGCGAAAGCGTTCCCGTAGCCCAGACTAAGGGTGAAGAGATGAACACCGTGAGGTTTCAGCCGGTAGGAGTCCGGCATAACCTGTCTGACGCTTCCGCAACAGACGTGTATCCATAAAGGCGGAGACGTGCATCCCACGTAAAAAAGGTTTATTCATATCTCTTCCCCCTGCCCGAATAGGTCCCCTCTTGTTGTGACGGTGGGGGCTTAGTTGCCATAGCATGATTACTTGCGGTGAATTAAGAGGAACCACTTGGCTGGCCCGTGGTGTTGGGCCAGCTCAAGGTGGCCACTCCGAGTGGGATGGACGAGCCTACTTCCAATGTGTGTTGGTGGGCCGTAGTGAAAGGGGTGTTTTCTTCTCATACCGCTGCAGCCGAGGTGGAGTCACGAGGGGAGAGGTGTATGGTGATGCGCCACTCGCCCTATCCTCTGCGACTCCGATGGGGTATCATCGTTGACGCGGTGGTGAAGGCGCTGCGGGGGGAGAGGAGTAACAGTATTGTGGGGCACCACTCTCCCTACCCTCTGCGGCCGAAACTTGGTTGGCGGCGGAGCCAGAGATCAGATCCGCGATAACGCTGCTTCCGAGTGCTCTTTTTTACTGGTCCAACGGCCTCCGCGAACCCGACGGGGAGGGGGGGAGTCCGTTGCGAAGGTGGATTTGGAGCCAGGAAAAGAGGACGTGTCATGTATTCCTGGTGCGCCTTGCCTGAGAAGGAGAATGAGGAGAGAAGTCCTCCCCTGAGGAGGGGCGACCATCTGGCAGCCGGCGCTGGTGAGGCTGCGGATATATGCGAAAGCGTTCCCGTGACCCTGCTAAAATGCGGCGAAGGTGGAACACCATGGGGTTTTAGTTGGTATGAGTTCGACAGAACCCGTTCTTGCCTCCACGAGGTACGTGTGCGTAAGCATTTCCCCATGTAAAAAAAAGGTTTAAGGTATATCTATTGTCTGGGAACGTATTTTCATAAATTAGTACCCACTTAAGAAAAACCGTGAACTGCACTCTCACTATTCCGTTACCTCTTATTCAATACATTGCCGGATAATATATATTGGCGGTAACGTGTATAATATAATAGTACAGTCATCGTTCTAAATGTTTTTGAATGTAAGCGATATTTAATGAAACTAAAAACAAAGTTTTTTTTTTTAATTTAATTGACAAAAGAATTTATAGAGTAGACCTTCCACTTTATGGTCACTTGTATTCATACTAGCAATACTTCCGGCTCAGATACAATAGATATATAGCTCAGACAGAAACAAAGACAGATGAAAATGTATGGAATGATCGTATTTCATAATTCAGCAAAATGACAATTAATATATATTTTTAATGCAGTAGCTATATCATTAGGCTGCCAGTACTACCTAGATTGCTTGCAAACATGTCTAAATTACAAATAGTATAATTTTTACCTCGTTTTATTTTCCAGTGAAGTCTAAAAAAGATCAAATGAGCTTTTGATGGCCGTCGAATTATAATTACGATCGTAACTTCGTTTATGTTTGTGTGCGCCGATGTGTAAGTGTGATTAGCGATTAAAGGATCTATATCACACTACCTACTACACTACCACGCCCAAAAACCTTCTCAGAAATGAGAGGAGGCCTCATCTCAGCTATGGGATGGGTTTATTATATTCTTATTTACTTTATAACTTTTAACCCCTGATTTATTTATAATTATTTTATAAAATTAATTTTATTTTCAGACTTTTCTTTGTAGTCATTGCACTTTTTATTAATTGAAAAATATATAGAGATAAGAGGAGGCCTGATTCCAGCAGTGGGACGTATATATTATATCACTTTGTTATATTTTTTACAGAAAGTGGGCAAACGAGCATGCAGCTGCCAGTAGTCACTTAACATCACCTGATGTTAAGTGACTACCACCGCCCATGATCAACCGCAACATCAGGGGAATTGCAGGTGCGTTGCCGGCCCTTTAGAAAGGAGTAAGCACTTTTCTTGAAGGTCCCTGGGTCGTGGTCCGAGCTATGTATGTATGTATAGTTAACAAGGGTTCTTTAATATTACATTGATTTATTTAAAATGCAAGTTTTTCATATTACAAGTTTTATGTTTCAGTTTGTGATTGAAACACATAAATATGAATTACAAGAACAAACGAAGAATAGAACAAAGTAATTAGTCAGTGGGTTTTTTCTTCTAATGTTATTATCGTTTTATTATAAAGCTAACGTCTTAATTTTTATTATATATCTAAAGTTTTTTTATAGGATAGGGTAACAAACGAGCACACAGTCCACCTGATGATATGGGATGGTAAGTGGTTGCTGTGGCCCATAAATATTTACATCTATCCTCGATTACGAATCAAAAAACAAATGCGTTGTCACCCGTGAGGGCTAAGATGGAATACCTCGTTTCCAGTAAAAAGGGACTCCTGTTCTCTTCACTCACCATACAAACCAGCAGCATTGAGCTACTATTTTACGCTGGTATTCTGTGAGAGCGTGGTCCTTCCCCGTTCGAGCCGACCCATTCTTGCTATAACTGTACTAGTAATGTAACTGCAGCATGGCTCTACCACGTAAGAAGGTATGGTTACGTACGGTATATATCACTATCAATAAATAATTAAAAACATTCGATCATGAGCAGGTAATTTTTATAACGTAAAGTTTTTGTATTTTCAAGATACATACCATACCACACCATAAGAGGTCATGCAATAAGAATAATACACTCCACTGACGGATAAAGAACTATTATTTTAGGAAAGGGTTGTACAGTAATAGAACGAAAGAAGTAATGAATGATCCTTTCTGTCGATCACGGGGGAAATGGTACTTAGAATTGCCGGCGGGGATCGAAGATGGAAATTATATACAGGCTGGGGCAGCATAACTTCCTTTTTTTAAAACCTAATAAAACACATTGTATGAATCGGAAAAATTTTATTTGGTTTTTACAATGTAAGTACATACTTAAAGTTTTGTTTTATTTAGTTTTGAAGATCAAATCAGGTAGATGACGTCCCTTATTCTCTATACATTGAGTATACCGATTTCTGGTGTTTGTCATAACTCTTTGAAGCAGAGCAGGCGTTATGTTGGCAATTTCTTCCTGGATGTTGTTCTTTAAATCTTGTAGGGTCCTTGGACGGTTCACATAAACACGGGATTTCAAAAAACCCCATAGAAAAAAGTCACAAGGGGACAAATCGGGAGATCGGGCCGGCCACTGCAAATCGCCCCTGATTGAGATAAGGCGTTCTGGGAAGTGTTCTCTCAAAACAGCCATCGATGCTCTTGCAGTGTGTGCCGTTGCACCGTCTTGTTGGAACCAAATGTCTCCCAAGTCCAACGCATTCAGCCGGGGTAAAAAGAATTCCTGTAACATGTTTACATACCGGCCCGAATTCACTGTTACTGTGACTTCATTTTCCTCAAAGAACCAGGGACCAATAATTGCAGCTGAGGAAATTGTACACCACACTGTGACCTTAGGTGAATGCAAAGGCCTTTCATGCAATTCTCGAGGATTGGTGTCAGCCCAGTAGCGCATGTTTTGTTTGTTCACGGATCCACACAAGTGAAAATGTGCTTCATCACTAAAAAAAACAATAGCGTCCTCAGGAACGACATCCAGAAGAATCTCACATGCGTTCCTGCGAGAATCGTAGTCACGTTTTGACAGTTCCTGTACAGTCGCCATCTTGTATGGATGGAAATGTAAGTCTTCATGGAGAATTCTCCGCACAGAACGACTGGAAAGTCCAAGGGTAGATGCATGTTTGCGCGCAGAACGCCGTGGTGATCGCAACATTGAAGCTCTGACTGCCTCAATGTTCTCAGGTGATCTAATGGGCCGAGGGACTCCAGTTCTTCGTTTTGTCACACTTGCAGTTTGTCTAAACGTAGTGACCCACATAACAATTGATTTTCGGTCTGGAACAGGGGCCAACGGGGCTAAATTAAAGCGATTTCGAAAGGCGCGCTGAGTTGCAATCACAGAACATCCGCGCGAAAAGTAAGCCTCAACAGCAAACGCACGCTCCTCACTGTTCCAACGCATTATGACGACTGAGCTGTCTCGACTAAACTTTATAGCCCCCCCCCTCTCGAACGAGACCACTAGCGCTCCACTACGATGTCACCTGACCGAATGGCGCGCATTACAAATAAGGAAGTTATGCTGCCCCACCCTGTACTTTGAAATTTAAGACAATCATCTGACTCCTGAGCTAAAGAAAATAAAAGGAACTAATTTAAATTTTTTTCTAGTACAAACTTATTGAAGTTATTTTTCTTAAGTGTTTATTTCAGACATTTGAAACCATACATTGATATAGCCTACTCAAAGGCTAATGCTGAAGAAAGGCCTGCTCCATTGATAGCCTTATATGAGAAATATCTGTTGTAGTTACTATGAATAGCAGGCGGGGTAAACACATGTTTTTATAGCTTTGAGCACTAATCAGAAAGATTCTTGTGTCTATTTACTGTTTGAGTTTCCATGTGTCGCCTCTTACGACACCCGTAGTATATAAGAAGTATATTACTATATATAATATGAGGTAATTAACTATCTCTCACTCTCACAACACGGCACGGCTTATCTTAGACAAGCAAAAGGTTATTTTAAAAATAATTTAAAATAAAACAATAATAATTTATCAAAGATATATTTTGAGAACTATAAAATTATATCCAATAAAATTTCGCATGCAAAGAATAAAAACACTTTCATGCAAAATCATTTCTAGACATTTCTAGAAACAAATAAGTTAATATAGCAATAAGTCGACCAAAATATTTTTTTACTAATAATCCTTTTCTGTTTCCTTTAGGTTTCCTTTTTCGATCCAACATAATTTTGTAAAAAAAAACCTTTGGTGAGAATATTAACGGAAATGAAGGATTATTTACTTATTACAATAGTATACGACGAAATCTATTACATTTAAAAATATTTTAAGATTTTTTTACTATTTAGAATTTATCACAGGAAATATCTCTCTATCTACACAATTGTTTGAGAAATATTATTTTCTATCTAAGGTTTTTATTTCTTTTAACTTCATTATTATTTCTGCACCAGCAACCTACCAGTTTTGAAATTTGAAAATTGTGAAGAACAAACGATGATATAAAGCATTTCTTGTAAAATATTTTCTCCTTGCAATTTAAACTTTATTCAATGAATTTAAAATGATTTTATACAAAAAACGAAATACATATTATTAAGTAGATTAAACTTATAATATTTTTTGAGCAATTATTTTACAATATGATAACTAGATACGGTTAAATAAATCTATTTTTATTTTACAGAACTGTTTCATGCAACTTCTAAATAAACATATTTCTTTATTTTATCGGATTCATATAAATCACCACATCTATAAGCTAAATACAAAAGCACAAGTGGTATAAAATGTTTTTTTTGTATTCGTTGCCGTTGAATACAATCACAAATTGCAAATAAATCGGTACATAATCACAACTATATTCAAATTTACGAGTTATTTTAATTCAAAGTTTAAGGAAACAGATTTAAGAGGGACTATTTATATAAAATTCCTGTACATTGTAGAACTAGCCTAAATTTCCGCTATTTACAATTCAGTCCAAGTACAATAACTCTATTTAGGAACATATTATATTACATTTTCACCTATTTCCAAAAAGGCGTCTCTGAAATCGTTCACCATCTACACAAGACGTGCGATGTCAAGCTTTCGCTATACATGCGTTCCTTGTGAGGGCTGATTTCCATTTCCTGCGAACAAATGACGTGTTGTTAAGATTTGTTATCATAGGTGAGTCTGAATACGGTTTCATAAGTGTAATATGTAACAAATTTAAAGTTTATGATTAAAAAACATTACAATTTCAATTATTATGTGTAGTTACATATACAAAATGAAGATGTCATTGAAGATGTTTTTAATTCGCTTATATGTTTATTTTTTAAATATCGTTTATTTTTGTTTATTTTCGTCACCATTGTCATTTTCAGGTTGCTAAAGACATGCCCCATGCACGAATTACACGTGGATCCATCGATTTCATAAATACATTATTAGGTTATCTTCATTAAATATTATTGAATTTAAATTTTAAGCCGACTTATGGCTTAGACACCCAAACTCATTAATAACCGCCCGTGTCAAAGTTCATTTCATAGGCGTGGCCAATTTCCGAGACAGAGCCTCGAATATACTCTAAAATTAACATAGTCAAACCACAGTTTACTCCGAACGGCACCATTACGGATATTAATTGGCGTCGTAGATTTCCAATGTTCTTTATCACACCCTTCAATCATGTCATAAATATTACAACTACAATACGTACGGTTTCAACCAACAATACTAAAGCAATTATTAATTCAGCTATATTCTTTGTTAGTAATTACCGGCAACCCTAAAAAGCTTTGTCGAATTTCAATCAATATTATTTCATATAACTGGTTCATAACTATTCTATGTGTATACTTTTATATTCGCACATTAGTTTGCAGGCCTGAAATTTGTAAAGTCTGTCACAACTCCCACGGCAGTCGTAAAATGGGACAGAGAGTAATTTTTGTCATTTGTGCTATATGCACGGTGGGCTTCAAGTTACTGTTTGTGCATATAATTTTGTAGTTTGTATAGCACCTTGACGTTTTATTACTTTTAACGTACATAGCCTTTAGAAGTTTTCTTTATATATTGTTACGTGCTTGAGGTTCGTGACAATAAAAATTGCCGATAGAATTACCTAAATTAACACTTTAATTTTCTTTACACAAATTAAAACTTAAAACACTAATAATTAAGCACACTAATTCACTTTATTCCGCTCCAAAGCGTCGCTTGTCTCGCCAAATTCAATACTTCCCCGATCGCACCTTGCAGCGCCATAACACTTTACCCATCCAGAACATTCAAGTAAATACGCGCACCAATCGACAAAGCGCCGAAATTTCGAGAGTCAGCTTCCAGAAGCTTAGTTCTTCGTTTTGATAAGAGATGGCGCTGTCGGTTGAAATATTAGTGATGTCATTTTCTGGAAAGCTCTCCCCTCGCTCCGTTACGCGACACTAGATGGCGCTAGTGCCAGATGTCAAATTAACCGCGCAACACTGCCCCCTCCTAAGACATGCTCGTACCGAGCATTATCGGCCCCATAATAAGGCGCCAGGCGATCCACATGTACGATCTTAGGAGTCCCTCTTGCGCCTTTCTGTATCCAATAGGTTACATCGTTAATCCTGGTCACAATCCGATACGGGCCGTCCCATTTAGTTTGAAGCTTAGGAGATTTTCCTTTGCTGCGGACCGGATAGTGCAACCACACTAGTGAACTTTCGTCGAACCCTTTGTTGTTCATTTTGCGGTCATACCAGGTTTTCATCTTTTCAGACATTTGCTGGCCCGATTGTCTGACGTGCTCATAAATGTCATTCATTTTGTTCCGCAAGTCATTTGCATAATCGGTTATACTGCGTGGGGCATCAGGTGGTATCCCGGTGATCAGGTCTGCAGGCAGCCGTAATTCTCTTTCAAAGTTTGCGAAAGCTGGTGTCACTGATGTACTTTCGTGAACAGAACTTCGATATGACAACAAAAACGGTTGTATGTGCTTATCCCAATCTCGTTGCCGGTTGTCTACAACTTTTGCTAGGTACCTCTCCAATGTCTGATTAAATCGTTCCACCAAATTCCATCAGATTGCGGGTGATAAGAAGTCGTTGTTGTTTTATGATGGTACCATAACTCGGCAAGTTTCCTGGAATATTTGAGACTCAAAATTCCTTCCTTGATCGCTGTGAATCTCTAAAGGTACTCCAAAACGACAGAAGACTTCATGAACTAGTTTATCTGCAACTGTTGAAGCTTCTTGATTTGGAATGGCGAAGACTTCTGGCCACTTAGTGAAGTAATCCATCACAACCATGAAATAATTGTTACCGCTTTCACTCTCCGGAAACGGCCCCGCCACGTCAATGGCTATTCTCTCCGATGGTGCACCAACATTGTACAACTTCAATGCACTTCTACTACGAGTCTGAGGTCCCTTTACAGCCGCACAACTTGTACATTTGCGACACCAGTCCTCGACATCGTTTCGACAGTGGACCCAATAAAACCGTTCTCGGATCTTCAGTAGAGTTCGTTTAACTCCCAGATGGCCTCCTGAACAATCATTATGGTACAGCTGTAAAACATCCGGTACTTTAGCATTAGGGACAACCATTTGCAAATGACAGCTGTTTCCCCGAACATTTTCCCATTTACGACACAGAACTCCATCCTGAAGGAGCAAGCTGTCCCACTGTGCCCAATAGCTTTTAGTGGTCGAACTCATCGCTGAGACGTCGCTCCACTTGGGCTTGGGAGCACTGGCCTTCATCCATTGCAGAATTCGGTTCTCCTGCTTCACTTGTAATCTGTCCTTCCACTCTTCTGAGGAGGTCTGCCCTGAGAATTCTCACGGATACCACTTCCTTACTCTCTTGCCTAGTGCAATGTTTCCAATCGTCAAGACAAGGTCTTCTTGACAATGCATCTGCCTTGCCATGAGATTTCCCGCTGCGATGTCCGATAGTAAAGTCGTATCCTGGCTGCTGCTGTGCGGTGATATTAGCCGCACTTCCCTTCTGAGATCGTTCACCTTCCCTTTCTAGGGTTCGTTTAGGGCAGCTGGATTGAAGATGGCCCCTTTCCCCACAACCATAGCACCTAGGGCTATATCTTTTATTGTGGTCGCGAACCGTAACTGCTGCAACCTCCCTAGCGCGAGGGGAACGACGATCAAAACCCTCTGCCGCACGGCTTCCACATCCAGTGCATGGGCCAAGGCATTCTTAAGCGTCTCGTGGTGCCCGAGCCTCACAGCAGCTCTGACTTCCAGGTCGCGGATGCCGTCGAAGAATGTCTGCACCAGGTTCCCTTCAATGAGCGCAGGTACAGACCGGTATGCTTTTCGCACCAGCTTCTCTACCTCTAGAGCCCACTGCTGCAGGTTTTCGTTGATGCGCTGCACGCGATCTTTAAGCTGCGCACGAAAGACGTGTTCCAGGTGAGCGTCGCCATATCTCGCCTCCAGGTGCCTCAAGGAGTTGCTCATAAGTCACTTCCTCACCTAGAGCTTCCAGAACTGTTAAGGCCTGGTCGCGCAGGCCTAGTGTGAGAGCAGTCATGGCCTGACTTTTATTCCAGCAGTTCGCCTTCATAACAGCTTCAAACTGGATTTTGTAGGCCGACCAGGAAGAGGTCCCGTCGAACTTTGGCACCTTGAACCCACGTAGCGAAGGTGTTGCAGCTACTACGGGAGCTGTAATTGCATCCCCAAGTTTCAGGTCATCCAGCGTTTTCTTCACGTCAGCCACCACGTTGTCAACCCGATTGTTCACTTGGTCGATTCGGGTTTCAGCTTTATCGATTCGGGTTTCAGCTTTCGCGATTTGGGTTTCAGCTTTCGACAGGCGGTTATAATACTGAGCAACCCTATCCTTCAACTCGTTTATCTCCTTCCCGAAGGTAGCGTGAAGGTCCTTCATGAGGAGCATTTGCTCTTCCAACCGACGGGCCTGTTCATCCTGTCCGCTCTGCAGCTGCTCTTTCAACTGACGGACCTGTTCCTCCTGTCGGCGAGCCTGTTCCTCCTGTCGGCGAGCCTGTTACTCCAGTCGGCGAGCCTGTTCCTCCTGTCGGCGAGCCTCTTCCTCCTCGAGCCTGTTTCCTTACGAGCCGTTCTCCTGTCGGCGAGCCTGTTCCTCCTGCTGCTCTTTCAACAGACGGGCCTGTTCCTCTCGTCCGCGATGCAGCTGCTCCTGTAGCATCGCCATCAGAGCACCTAAGTCAGGTGCTGCAGATGTAGGAGCTACTGACGGGCCCGCAGCCTCCGTGGATGGCAGTTGGCCCTCCGACGTCTGTGGCTTTGCACCACCAAATCTCCTCTGGTCCGTCTTATGCTGGCGTTGACTGCGGGTACGGACACCCTCCTTTTCCTCCTTAGGTAAAATCGGCATGATTTTATCCCACTTCTGACACCAATTGTTACGAGCTTGAGGTTCGTGACAATAAAAATTGCCGATAGAATTACCTAAATTAACACTTTAATTTTCTTTACACAAATTAAAATTTAAATCACCAATAATTAAGCACACTAATTCACTTTATTCCGCTCAGAAGCTTCGCTTGTCTCGCCAAATTCAATACTTCCCCGATCGCACCTTGCAGCGCCTATAAATACACATTAGTACCGAATCATCCAGAACATTCAAGTAAATACGCGTACCAATCGACAAAGCGCCGAAAGTTCGAGAGTCAGCTTCCAGAAGCTTAGTTCTTCGTTTCGACAACAGATGGCGCTGTCGGTTGAAAGATTAGTGATGTCATTTTCTGGAAAGCTCTCCCCTCGCTCCGTTACCCGACACTAGATGGCGCTAGCGCCAGATGTCAACTTAGCCGCGCAACACTATTAAAGTAATAAGTTTAAATATACATATAGTGAACATAAATATGAAGAAATATCTGCCGTCAATTCACAAAATATTTTACTTACTTCGTTTAATTAGTTGCGCCACGCTTTTGGAATATAGATTTTTACTAAATAATAAATTAATAATTAGGTATGATTAGCTCACAAGATAAGAATGGGCCGTCTATTTAACATTTCATTTTACTTTACGCAATAACTTCAAGAGCCGTTATATAATAATTGTGCAATAAATTAAAATAAATTCGATAAACATTTTTTATTTGTAGTGTATTTATTGAGTGTAATATTATGACCACATTTTATTAATCTTAAATAATTTCAGTATATGAATTATTATATCCTTAAAATAAATAAAACAAAATTCTTAAGTGACGAAATGTCAAAATTGAAGATTAAAGAGTGAAGTCATTATGTTACTACTAGCCTTTACAATATTAAATAATTAAATAAAGCAATTTTTTAAAAAAATTAATTGAAATTTATATGAAAGACGAAGAGTGACAAACGGGCACATAGTCCACCGGACGGTAAGCGTATGCTGTGGTCCATAGACATCAACATTTATTCTCGATTCAAAATGCCCGGAACGAATCAAAATTCAGATGCGTTGTCACCCATATGTCTAAGTTGGATAGCCTCGTTTACAGTAAAAATGGGCTCCGGTTGTCTACAATAACCACGTGAAGTACAGCAGCATTAAGCTGCTAATTTACGCTTGTATTCTTTGAGAGCGTGGTCCTACCCCGGTCGAGCTGACCCCTTCGTGCTGAAACTATATATAGCTCCAGCGTGGCTCTAACACGTAAACGTTTATTATTGTATCGAAAGTTAATTGTAATAAAAATATTTAGTGGATTTGAAATGTTATGGGTTTATGATTATTACGTGTATTGCCATAGTCTGATAGTAAATTTATTACATGGTAGAGCCATGCTGCAGCTATAATATAGTTGTAGTACGAATGGGTCGCCTCGACCGGGGCAGGACCACGCTCTATCAGGATACCATCGTAAAATAGCAGCTTAACGCTGCTGTATTTCGTATGATGAGTGTAGAGAATCGGAGGCTCTTTTTACTGGAATCAAGTCATTCGATCTAAGTTCTCACAGGTGACAACGCATTTGCATTTTGATTCTTAACCTTTTTTGATTCTTGACCCCAGCGTCCATTTACCACCAGGTGGACTGTGTGCTCGTTTCTCACCCAATGCTATAAGAAAAATATACGAACCATTGTTACTTTTTGAAATTTAATTAGGAAATTCCAACAAATTTCTTAAACCGAACGCAGAATGGTAATTTGAATAAAATATATTGAAACAACGTAGTAATGGTCCATCAAACAAAATTTCCAAGTATCGAGTCGATTGTGTTGTTTGGATTCGTAATTTTATAGATTGAATAAAATGCTGAGTCAACAGCAATTTACTTCTGCAATTGGAGTTTTGTGTGGTCGCAAATAAAACTTTTATTCTATTCTTGTTTCTCGTTCAAGTATGTGTGTTTTCTCCTAATCAACGTCGTTTAATGATAAATATACTAAAATATACTATATGTATATAGGTATTTACCTATATATGTGCTGGTATGCAGTTATGTACCTGATGGTAAGACGACAGAGCTTCTTACTGCTGAATAAGGAGGCGGGGCCGGCGTCGCTGCGGGCTTTGCTGTGTGTACTTGATTGCCATATCCTGATAGAAGTGAGATTATAAATTAAAAATGCTCATCAGTATCTTTTCACATTCTAGTTGTCAATTTCATGAAATTAAATATTTCAGAGAAGAAATACAATGTCCGTATGTCACATATACCATGTACGATTAAGTCTGCCCACAATATCGACTTTTCATGAGGTGACTAAAATAAATAATGACAGGTTCGATTTATTTTTTGCTTAAAAATACTACAAATCCGTCGTATTGGCATTTATGTCAGACACGCCTTGTGCAATTATACGTCGAACGAAAGTGAATTACAATGAGAATAGTCTCTTAACCAAGTGGTTAAAAGACTATTAGTTTTGGAAATATGCGCGAAAGACTATTATTTTTGGAAATATACGCAAAAGATTTCGAAGAAGTTAGCCGCGAAAATGTTTACGTAAATAAACATTTTCGTTGTAAGATTCTTACATGACAGTAGAATCTAAACTATCACGACATTAACATCGAGAGTAAAAATGCTTCTTTCTTTTACAAAACCATGTTATAAACTAGCATATGAAAAGAGTTTCTTAAACAAACTTAATAAAATAGTGCTAGTATATTACTACGTAGATTTTAAATCTAGCATTCAAAAATACTTATTTAAAATTCTAGTACAAAACAACATAAAATAAATTTAAAACCGCATACTAACCAGTAATGGTAATCAATACTGTAAACAATATATGAGATAAATAAAAGTTGATTATATAAAATTAATAAATAAAATCAGTACTACGCGCAAACGACAAGAATAGAACTATCAATCAAACTGACGTCTGTCGTTTCCTATCGTATTGCGCACTAGCTTCAAGTGTTTTGTCTAGGATGAGTTAAATTACAAACTAAATAATTTTAATATTTCTTTATTTATATTTCGATCGATAGCTACGTGCCACGAAAACTTAACGTTAAGAGAGTCACTAAACCCATATTATCCTGTGCACACAGTGGACACAGTAAAGCCGCGCTCCAGCTGTATAGCTACAACATGAATTGGTGAACTTGACTGTGAAAGGACCACGCTCTCACAGAGTAGCAGCATAATATAGCAGCATAATACTACTATGTTTCGGTTGACGAGAATCGAAGACACTTTTTACTGGTAAGTGATAATGGTGTAATATTTTTGTACATGATGCACACCGTCCACTTACCAACAAGTGGACTGTGTGCTCATTTGTCACCCTTACTTAATAAACACCGGTGTGAAATTGTCAATTCTGCGCTTATCAACGCCTGCTTAATCTTTTACGGTTGCCTTCAAATTGCTGCAGGTGGTAGGACTAGTTTTTTACCTAGGTTTACGTGCCCGTCTAGATACATATCACCCTCTTACTTATTTCTACTGTCAAGCGGCCTTGTGTGCAGTGTTATGTTACAGTCTAAAGGGTAAAGAGCGCAAGTTTTATAGGTCTTGAGGCATTCCATCTTAGTCCTCAGTAATGAAAACACATCTACTTCTTTTAAAGTTGTTTGCTAAAGTAGCCACTTACCATGAGGTGGATTATAAGTTCGATTATTATTTTTATTATTTAAAAGAAATATTAATAAGCTCTAGTTATTAATTAAAAAAAACTACAATCGAATAAACTAATATCACACGCTTACCAACAGAACTATTCCTTAAGTACGGATTCCCGTAAGTAGCGGCGTATCTAAGGTCGATCCCGGTATGTCCTTTTGTGTTCGGATGGGCGTATATCGGTGTGGGCGAGTCTGTGGGAATGGTATACAAATTAGAACTAACTTTCGGTCCACTGCACTAGCGTATGCTAATAGCCTGATATGTCTAATGCGTTTACCTATGAACGTTGTTAACTGCTCGTTCAGTGACGTCGATAAATATTTGATCAAGGTGACCCTTTTCTTTTCAATGTTTTGAAAGGTTTTATAATATTATACAGTGAAAATATCGAAGCTATATTTGTAGTAGTTGGAATAATTTATTCAAATGCTAAGCCTAAAATAGTTGAAATAGGATGGTGACGAAGGAAAGGGTAATACGGGTCTGCGTCAAAAATATAAAAAGACCAATTACCCAGATTACTCAAAATAGAGCCGTGGTAGCTCAAATGGTTAACACTCGCTGTAAATATAACAGTAAAAAACGTGGTATATCAATATACCACGTTTTTTTATTTATTTTTTATTATTTAAAATATGAATATTATTAATAACTTATGATAAACATACATTTCTATATTTTGAATCTTTCTTTTTACTTGATAGGCTGCACGCTACAGCATGGTTGTAACATGAATGGGTCTGCTCGACCGAGGAAGGATCACGCTCTCATAAGGTCATAAGTTTTAAATAAAATGACGAAGAATTGATTATTGTCTCAAGTTTTTTTACGCTTAGCCATTGTATAATTTTCTCTTGTACCGCTACGTAGTCCTTAACATGTAATGAAGCTTTATTATAATATTACGTAGTATAAACTCGTAGCTCAGGGGCTAAGTTCACAGTACGCGAATAACCCGGGTTCGATCCCCGCCGGTACTAATGAAATTGCACTTTGAAGTGCTGATGTACCATGTATTTGGCGGTGAAGGAAAACATCGTGAGGAAACCTGCATGTCTGAAAAATAAGGAAAAAATATTTCAAAGACACGTGAAGTTCGCCAACACGCATTGGGGCAGCGCGGAGGACACTTCCTTGCCCTGAAACCCTCCCAGAAATGAGGGGAGGCCTTTGCCCAGCAGTGAGACGTATATAGGCTGTAACTTTACTCTACTCAAAATATGATGATATTAATTGTTATCAATAAAAAGTGTGTTCATCACCTATTTTGCCCAATGAGTATTTTAAGAGGTGACTACATAAAATGGGAGAAAAGCTCATAGTTTAGAGATAGATTGTGGTTACTATGTATATCATTTAGTATTCAGCAATTTAAAATAAATGTGTCGAAGCCGCGAGATATCTGGAACTGCGTTCGACGATTCACCTACCATACCTGAATGTGTGTGTTAAATTTAAACATATAGAAAATACTTAGCTTACACGCAATAGAAAAGTTTCTGGTAAGGTTTTGGCAATGTTAAAATCAAAAATAAATAGAGAAGAAATTAATTTTTCTACGTACTTTCTCCCCCCACAGGTAAACCAAGATTATTAATTGCATCAGTTTCGTCGGATGATTTGTTCGTTCGTTGCAATGAGTTACTCTGCGATCCATTGCCCGCTGACAATGGGAGAGTTGATGCTGTGTCGATGCTACGGGTTAGTGAACCTTGCAATGATCTGTATATCGAAAATAATAATAATTTTATCATACAGTACAAAAAATTATGACTGCCAATACTCACATCGTTTAAATTTACGATAATGATTTAAGTTTACGCGACATTAAGTTTTATTAAAATTAAATTAATTAATGAATATGAATGTTCCAAATTCTGTCCTCTCGCTGTATTCTTAAGAATTCATTTTAATCAAAAAATCGTAAAATATGAATTCCATATCCTGTCGGTTGTAACACTTATATACTACTGAGAAATTCTAAAAACAAAATTAGAGATATGAAATAAAATTGTAGTTAAATTAAAAATAAAAACACAAAATTAATATAAATAATGAAATATATACTACTTACCTATTCGGCGGGACTTCCAATTGTGTTGGAGATTGAACCCTCAAATGAGGTGGAGGCACATATCCCTGAGGGTAGTCATACACGTAGCCTGCAGGGTTCTAAAAATTTCAAATGATTTAACAAATTTAACCGATATTTTCAATTACAAAGAATTTTTGCATTAAAAATAATTAAATATTTTCAATAATTTTATTTGTTTCAAAATAATTTTAGTACAAGGCCGTGTTTCAATCTAATGCTTCATAACCTTGCCTAGATCGTTATATCTCAATAATCAGAAGTGACAACACCTTTACCCTTCCTTGTTTCAAGTTAACTGTCCATGAGTGGCAATGACTATGTATTTCTTAGTAGACAGCATGCTTATTTATCACTTAAACTCTAATATGACTATGATTTAAAGCGCATTATGCCGCACATGCCTATTACTGGTGGTGAACTAATTAACATCCAAGACTTATGAAATCCATGAGAAAAGTAAATCAGAAAGATTTGTCATTGGACGACTGACTCTGTCACTTAATTTAATCTATGGAATGGATTCAAGAGTGATCTGGTTTTTATTAAATAAAACTTAAACTTAAACGAACTTGCTAAATGCTCTTTGACATGTGTTATGGTATCTACTATGTTACAAACTTTAATGAAATATTAGCTAAATTCGTTTATATTATAATTGAATTAGTAATACCTTGAAATAAGCGTCAGCGTAAGTTGGGTCAGAGTAGTCATTGCTGTAACCAAATTGCATCAGGGGGTCGTCATGTCGAATACTGGGTAAAGTTACGGGGCCTGCTAGTGGCAAACCTGCAGGGTTCTTTGTATCGGATCGATCTGAACTTGTGTAGTCCTGTGAAAAAACATCGTATTACAGAAAACCTGGTTAGTTTTTTTTTTCAAAAGTACAATATTAAACTGCTTTTATAAGTAAGAAGTAATATGTATAAAAGAAGAAAATAATCCAAAAATTTTACAACTCAATGTGAGACATGGCAAGGTTAGTAAATTAGTAATTTAATGCTGCTGTGTTTCCTATAGTGAGTGTAGAGAACTGGAGACCCTATTTAATGGAAACGAGGCATTCCATCTTAGTCCTCACGAGTGACAACGCATCGGCATTTTAATTCGTAATCGAGGGTAGATGTAGATGTCTATGGGCTACAGCAACCACTTACCATCAGGTGGACTGTGTGCTCGTTTGTTATCCTATTCTATAAAAAAACCCTTAAATTACATACAAATCAAATTCAATTACCATCAGCAACAATTAAATTTTCAATTGCAATATTGGCGTTGGAGCAACACGTGCTTGTCAATTTAAATCGTGAGATTGAGGAAGTATCCGAAGTCTGAAAATACGCAGTGTGACAGCGCAATGAATTTTTCCCTCTTTTATCCATTCATTACTTTCTATCCACTATCTACTATCCGATTAAGTCCACTGCTGACCACAGGTCTCCCCACATAGATAGTATCGTAGTCGGAATATTTGCCACGCTTGGCAAACAGATTGACAACCACATTTTTATATATTTCCTATTCCATTTTCTTTCGCTACACAAACACTCACCAGATATTATAGAGGAAAAAATTCTCATATTAAGTTATTACACGGCGCTTCACTAATAACCTCGTAGAAATGAGAGGTAGCCCGTTCCTACTAGTGAGATTTGTACTTGACTTTTTAATTTATGCGTCTTTGTAACCAATTTAATTTTTTTTAATAACTAATAACAATTTCAGAAAAATATTTATAAAATTAATGTCCATATATTCAACGTAGCCAGACGGGCTTCCGCAATCCACTTTTCGCCCCTGTAGTGGGCCAAATTAAGAGTACCCTTAACCGACGAACATGTATACGTAGGTACGTGTACGAGGCGAGAGAGGTATGTCAGGATCGTGCCAAATGGAATTCTGTAGTCTCTGCCTACCCCTCTGGGTGACAGTTGTGAGTGCTTATGTATGTATTTATGTAAAATTAATTTACTTCAGACCGAATTTCGATCACGGCGGTCAGCCTCAACGGAGACTAGCAATCGGTGCAGGACAGAATTATAGTGCCTCACTCTCATAGTCCGATGGGACGGCAAACCGACACAACCTGAGATAGATATGTCTGGCGCATAGTTTAATGGCTTTACGTGCTTTCCAAGTCACGGGAGTAAGACAACACCAGCTTCCGACTCCGGGCAGCTACTGAGAATTTTTGGCTGAAAAATTCAATAACTGACTTATTTGGCCGACGCGGGATTCGAACCCGACACCACGCGTTCAACAGTCGCGTTTACAACCACTGGACCAACGAGACAGTTTTATAAAATTAATATATTCCCTTTCGTGTTGACGTCAGTTTTTAGCAGTTATTTTATTATTAAAATCAACACTTACCAGCTCGTAGCTACCATCGCCTTGTCCAATTTGAAGCTTCAGATCGCTAACATTCGAACTTCTATCACTCTCTTTATACATATCTCCGGAGGTAACTGTTACATCGGGTTTCTCGTTCATTTGTTGACTCTTTTTCCTTCTTCTTCTATGACATATGACTAGGAGGATAACAAAAGCGGAGAAGATGATGATACCTGATGTAACTCCGATGAGAATTATAAACAATGGTAGTGTTTCTAAAAGAGAAAAAAAAAAGATTTTGTTTAAATATAAACGTAAACTTGACATTAATATAGAAATGAAACATAAGATGTGCAGAAGAATGTTCCTGATAACATTTCAAAATAATAAAAAAATGTGGCTGCCAACCAAAATGTCATACGTTACAACTATGGTAAATATAAACATACTATCCCGCTGGATTTCTTGCTGGTTCTTCCCAGGACAGAGGTTTTTTTTTCGAACTAGTGGTAATGTAAAATATTGTCTTTCTATAGGAATTACTTGTAATCTATGTTAAATATAAAAATATTCTATTCTATTTTATTCTACACATGTGGCAATCCATAAGAGAGGCTTATGTTTAGCAATAAGAACAATAATGGACGAATAATAAATTTTGAACGTAAATACACTCGCACAACAAGAAGGATTTGCTGTCATCACCATGCTTGGCAGACGGGATGGCTATCATAGTACTGGACGTGTAGCACCTTCGACACTTCTTCCCGGTGAAATGTTACATTTTTCATATATCATGGCGAAAAGAACAGAGAGAGAAGAGACAATAAGGTCTTTATGGTGTTCCCATTGTCTACTCTTGTTACACTCACGAGACGGAATGGGATATCAGAGGATCTTCCACTACCACAACACGGCACAAACTTAAATGAGTATGATGAGAAATATATCTTATGTCGTATGTACTACTTACTCAAAGGCTTTAGAATTATAGCTGCATTTGCATTTCCATAGTCATTGGTTACACTGCAATTATACAGTCCGTAGTGTTTGGATTGGCTTGCTCGTATGACCAAACTAGATTTAACGACGCCATCTGGTAAGGTATCTTCTACGGTTGCGTAATCCTAATAAACAATTATTATTATTACAATAAAGTTAATCTTATTCATATGCTTAATATCCTTAGATAATTCACAAAAAAATAAAAGAACAATATAAATAAACATTTGAGATTTATTAGCCACTTATGCCATTAAAATTTTATTGAGATTATACATACGAAAAAATTAACAATAAAGATTACTCAAGAGACAAATAACAATTTTGTTGTGAACATATTTTCTTAGTATTAACAGCTTCTTTAAAATAGAGACCATGAAACATAAAATATGTTGTTTAAAAAACATTTTACTCACCGGGTCTTGTATAACACTTATTTCTCGGCCTTCAAAATACCATCTGATATCATCGGGCTTAGGCACCGAAAAGGCAGCGCACTCTACTCTAACCATTTCACCCTCAGAACCAAATTGAGTCCTGTTTGAGAGGATTTTAGGTATACCTAAAGGAAAAAAATAATATAAAATATAAATTAAAACAACAAAATCGTAAATAAATAGTTTGTTTTTAAAGAATTTGTTTATAAGTAAATAAAATGTTTATTTTTCCGAAAAATAACTTCAATACTGTTACTTATAGATAACCTTACAACCGTCTCATCTTATGATGTTATCATGATGGAAATACAAAATAATTACTTACTTTTTATAAAAATTGTAGCTTCGCTCTCAATCTCAGGATAGCCGTCTACGGTGGCTTTACATATATAGCGTCCGGCTGTATCGTTATTTACGTGTACCTTCAAATTTGGAGCCTTTCCTTTAACCTGCTGGAAGTATTGCACGGTCATAATATAAAACATTCTGTGCTCTGATGAAAATATTTTTAAATATACAAGAAACTATGTTGTGTAACTACAATATTAAAATAGTCAGTCACGAAGTATTTTTAGGTTTATAATCATCTAGCATTTTAGCTATTGTTATTAGTATTAAAAATATTATTGGTGTGGTAATTAAAGAAGTAGGATATACTCATAAGTAGAAAATATTTTGTTTCATTACCTATATCATGGTATTCACTTACCCCGATCCTTCCAGGCTCATGAAATAGCCACCGAATCTCAGGTTCTGGTTGCCCATCAACATCACAGCTTAACGTCACGCGTGCACCATCCTCTGCTTCTATATTCTGTGGTCGGGTTCTAAACGACGGAGGATCTACGCGAAAATGAAATAATTTACTATTTATAAAAGTTGTGTTTACTTAGTTAAAATTTTATTGTCAAGTCGATGTCGATGTGCCGAGAAAAAATCACTATTCACTCAACTTAAATCACTTCCACAAGCTTTATATTGCACTTATATAATATAGAAATACACCAATAGCAAGAGAAGATTTCAACTAATACTTCTGACGTAGATATTATTTATTTTGTTATTGAAAAAATATTATTAATATAAATTATAAAAAGTTAATTGAAAATAATTTTAATTGGACGTCACATTGGATTGGATTGAATGAAACAAGAGATACCTACATATCTTACGAAAAACTAAAGTTATCACTTTGACGTTTTTTATTAGCTTTAAACTTTAATCCTTAGAAAGCCTTTTGAATTTCACTATTGTAAACTGTCCCGTTCATTAATATTTGATAAATTTTTTCCGTAACAAAATACGAATCACCGGTATCAAACAGTCAAAACAAAAATTAGTGTTAATTAAACAGAAGCAAATACTTTGTAGCTATAAACGAAATACGTGTTTCGGTAATTAATAAAAGTAAATTGACTATTCAAAATATTACATGAACATTCGAAGAATGTACTTTTGGATTTTCCAAAACTATTATTGATTAAACTTTAACTTCCTTTAACATCGAACATGAAGATCAAAGTTCATAAAGTTTATGTTAAAATTAATGTTTACTTTATTGACTAATACAATGACCTAGTTTACAATATATACCTTGTCGGGACTAAGGCTTAATATGAGTAAATTCTTTAAAGACTTCCTTATAATTAATACGCTTGTTACTTACATGTAACGTCTAAGGTTACAGTCCCGTCGTTCTTTCCCACAGCATTACTGACTTCGCATTTTACCACTGCTTTATTATGTTTACGAGTCACGTTAAAGATTATCTGAAAATAAAGTATGCGACTTAAAAGTAATAGATACCTTTGAAACAAAATAAATATTATACACAAAAAAATCTCTTCCAATGGAGTTGAAAGGTTTTCACAGAACTTGACACGTACGTAGTAGAAACATGCTATATTATGATTGTAGCGTGAATGGGTTGGCTTTACCTGGAAAGGACCACGCTCTCACAGAATACCAGCGTGAAATAGCAGCTTAATGCTACTGTGATTTTTATCGGAGATTTTTGATAATGGAAACGAGGCATTCCATTTTAGTCCTTAAGGGTGAAAATGCATGTCATTGATTCTTAATCGTTGATAGGATAGATATAGATGTTTATGAGCAACAGCATTCACTTTTTATCAAGTGGAATGTGTGCTTGTTTGTCATACTTATACTTTAAAAATAAAATATATTATTGAAAAAAAAAATTTACAAAAACAAAGTATCAGTAATGTATAAAAACATGATGCTTTAATCGAGGATAACTAATATGAAAAGTCACCCAATTTTGGTTTGTACTAGAACCAGCCACATATCAGCAAGTGTAACACAATCCGTAAGAGCCAATACAACTACGTCACTAACAAACTACCTGTCAATATTCAAAGTTAAAGTTACAAGCTCAAAATTAATAATACACTATTAACCTAAGTCAACTGAAACTTGAGCGCAGTCGCTGCTTTCGTATATTTATCGAGTAACCTCTATTTAAACAGCACGCTTAGCATCCTTACAAACGATTACCGTGTTATTACTTTAGTTTTAAAGAGCTTACGAGTCTACTGTGTTGTCTTAAGTATTGAAAAGTTAGTTAATAAAAACTAAATATGAACGTTTATTGTTGTGTTTTGAAGCTTAATTTTGTAACTATTTTTTTTCATATTACGATAGGAACTAATTTTTTTATATGGTAGGGTGTCAAGCGAACACACAGTCCACCTGATGGTAAGTGGTTGCTGCGGCCCATAGACATCTATATCTATCCTCGATTACGAATCAAAATACAGATTCGTTTTCACCCGTGCGGACTAAGACGGAATGCCTCGTTTCTAGTAAAAAGGGTCTTCGGTTCTCTACACTCACAATACGAAACACAGCAGCATTAAGCTACTATTTTATGCTGGTATTCTGTGAGAGCGTAGTCCTTCCCCGGTAGAGCCGACCCATTCGTGTTACAACTATACTACTAATAACTGCAGCATGGCTCTTATCTACAATGTATAAAACTCAAAATAACAAAAACAGCGGTAGACAACCCGCCTGGCAATCATGGCAACTATGGCAAAATCAAATCAATGCGTCAATCTATGGCTTGTGTTCCCCAGTGAACTTTTATAGTCTGTAATAGATAGAATTAGAGAAGAGAATAGATCACTCCTGCCGTTGCTCTCGATCTGTGTGAAGATTAATCACAAACGGTCGGGCCATTTCGAAGATTAGCCTAGACAGGAAGACAGAGAAACAAGCAGACAAAAATGTTAAAAATGGTTATTCATGTTACAGACAGATATTTAACGCTTATTAATGTGTAGTATATACATAATTAAGTTCACATAATGATTTATTAAACTTACGCGAGCACTATAAATTGATATTAACACTATATAATTGAATATTGTGCGTGTTATTAAGTAGAAGGAAATGCATTCACTAGGCTATGTGACAAAGGTTTACCAAGTGAATACACTTCTTAATTCGCGTATACATTTCTTTGGGAATTAAACTTGATAATTTAAATTGAAATATAATTATGCATTGAAAAAAACTACTTATACGTTTAATTAGCGTGCGTTCAATTAACTTTAACGAAGTTAATTAAACGAGATAAACTCAGTATAAACAGTTGATTCAATGTATAGTGTTCACGTAAAGAATCATATCCAGTCTTGACCTGAAAATTTTCTAACGCATCTAGTGATGTAAAATATCTTATAAAATTGTATATTTTTTGCTTATTTCGTATCGCATAATTGAATTTTCAAATAAAGCCAAAAAAAGTAATGTAATTATGTTTTTCATTCTCAATAGACTTTTGGAGACGGAACGTGTTTTACGTTGGCTCAAACGCCCAGAAGCCATGCCAAAATATATAAAAACGTGTTTTACACGTCCCGTTTCATACTACAAAAACTTGTTCATTCGCCGTGTGGTTTATGAATGTTCAAAATAACCAATTGATTTATTTTATAACTTATTCATTTATTATTAAATATGATTTTTTATGGTTAACCTAGTTATATAAAATTAAATGCGTATAAACAGTTTTATTCAATGCATAATTAGGTTTTAATTTAAAGTATCAAGTCTAATTCCCAAAGAAATGTATACGCGAATTTAGAAGTTTATTCACTTTGTAAACCTTTGTCATATAGGCCAGTAAATGCAGTTAGTTCTACTTAATATCATGCACAATATACAAAAGGCATGACCAGTTAAGTGAAGAAAATTAAAGAACAGCATCATGCATTTTCTTTTAGAGTACATTTTCAATGCTCGCTCTACAAAAGGAAATACACATAGATCTCTGTACAGCTAGGGAAAATGGGTAAAATAATTTAGTGCAATAAAAAGCACAAAAAGCGCTACCTGGTAGAGTAGTGACTAAATGCAATAATCTTGTTCTCATACAATATTAGAATGTCTGACTGCCTCGATTATGTAAACGCGATTGCTGTTCATGAAGTCCCGGGTTCAAATCTCGGGTCGGAACAGAATTAATTATTGGATTTTTCTGTCAAGAATTTCTTATAAGTAGCTCGGAGTCAGGAATTTGGTGATATTACATCCTCGTGCCTCGGTTAGTGATCGGTAGTTGTCAAAGCGGTTGGTGATTATGAGGTCACGGGTTTAAAATCTGGGGTCGTGTTGAAATCATTTATTGGGTCTTTTTAGTTATTGGGAAGTTGGTCTTTCACCCTGTGCCTCGTAAATACGTTGAGTTTTGCGCCTGATCGCTCTCTGGTGATGTCGGATAATCATCCCATCGGACTATGAGAGTGAGGGAACAGAAAGTGCGTCTTTGCTTGCGCAAACACTATAATCCTGTCCTGCGCAGAGGGTTAGTGTTCGTTGAGACCGGCCATTCCAAAGCAAATATCGGTCACAATAGACGGCTATTATGACCTACATTTGCTTTGGAAGGATTTATATACAAATAAAAGATATTTATTAACTATTCTAATGAATTATTACTTTAACAGTTTAAGTAAATTTGAATACATAATAAACGAAAACCCAGCAGTGTAATTGAAGTTTACGTTCGAATTGCCCACGAGCGTGTGCTTATCTTTATTCATAGATGCTAAAATAAATTTGAAACAAGAGGCGGTAGCTTAACGTCCTTTAATTTCGCAGCGTAACACAATAAACGTAAAGTTGGCAATTATTGTAGTGAACTTTATCCCGCGCCGGGTCCGCTCGTGCAAGTACAAAGTGCACTCCGTTGAAAAATTCACATGTAAGGTACTGCAGTCAAAAGTAGGTATGTACGTAAGCTTCCACTGGATAAGCCGGTTTTATTTACATGTTTTTTGTACTTGCATTAAGTTTTACTGGTTACCGTTACTTGGTATTAATGGAAGAAAATTGTAAATGTGCTGTATTGTAATATGAACGTTATTTGTGCTTCTTTTGTTGCAGTAATGAAAATAAAAGTTTATTACGCATAGTTTTTTTAAAGGTTGCGAATTTCACCTTTAACTTTCATAGTAATTATAAGAGCTTCCCCAGTAGAACTAGAGTAACTGAAGTAGTGCAACGGACCAGTAAGCTGAAGTGTCAATGGGCCGGCCATGTAGCTCGAGGAACCGACAACCGATGGGGAAGAAAGTTTCTCGAGTAGCTTTGTACCGGTAAGCAAAGTGTATGGCAGCCCCCCACTAGATGGAGAGACGAACTGGTAAGATAAGGAGGAAGTCGATGGATGCAGGTGGCTCAAGATCTTGTAGCTTTCCTTGGAAGAGGCCTATGTTCAACAGTGTACTTGTTATGGACTAATGATGATGATAACAGGAGTATACCGAGATCGTTTCTCAACTGCACCAATAAAAATTGTGTTTTGCGACGAAAGAAAAAAGAACTTTTGAGGAAAGCTGCATTTCTGTGACACTTCTGTTTTTTTTTTTTTTTTATAAAACTAAACTGAACAAAACACTACAGTCCATTATGGTAAGTGGCTACTGACAAGTGGTAACAATAAAAATTTTATTCTACCGACTTTAATATAAATAAAATGAGAACATCATCAATTTGGTCGAAGTCAATTAAATACGCATTATTGAAGATAGCTCAAAAACTACTGGTCAGAACTTAATCAGATTTGTATGGGACTACATGAGAAATAACAGCTTTCAAATAAAAAATAATCACCAAAATCGGTTGCCCTAGAAAAAAACTTCTGAAAAACGTCCTCAAGGACTCTGAGACAAATGGAATGTTTCACAACCTTTTTAAACTGGCTCTCTATACTCACTCTCTCTCTCTCTCTCTTATACATAAAAAAAAAAAAAAATAAATAATTATAAAGTATCCAAGCGACCGAGGTTTACGAAGCGTTAGAAAAAAAATCTCAGGGTTGACACCCTATCTAAACAAACTTGGAAAGTAAAACATTCTCTAAATTCAAAATTTCACACAAAGAGTGAGAGTAGATTCCGCAAAACCGATTACTCAACTAATCTAATACGAATTGAAAAAAATTAATGTTTGTTCGTGTTTTATGCGCTGCCATGCCGTTCATCAAATTACGATAAAACTTTGTCAACCTCATCAAAGTCAAAGTCATAGGCCTAGTACAATTAATTTACATTAGGTGGCGCGCGTATCGTTTAACTTTAAGTTATATGTATTATCATTCTTTATTAAACAATATAGCTCTTCCAAATTTAAAACGATATTTGTACAATTATTTCGTCTGCGGCTGCAACGCGTCGGGTATTAGTTCATAATATAATCACCTTTTCCGGCACTCATGAGACGAAAAAATGGGTTGATAGATTTTCATAAGCCGCCGCCATAAATGCAATGCCCACTACGACAGAAAACACTCATTTTCAACAAAGGACTTAACGGGTTGCTAAAGATAATGAAGAATTAAACATTACATTCGTAATAGAAAACGTGCGTTCTAAATTTACCTACATACATGCAACCGAATGTCAGGTAAACTTATTTCGTTGAGACGAGAACGTTATCAAATTAGATATTACACCTACATAAAACATTAACCCGGTATGTGCCTACAGTATATATTATTCTTATGCCTCGTGCGCAAAGCACCTCCGCAGTAAATATATTCATGAAAAATTACTGCGTAGGCAGCGCTTGTCTTCAAAATATTAAGACTAGGGGTTGCTTTATTCAATTATGTGTTATTTTGTGGATTCCTTATTAAAATAAGTTATGACTTGATTCCCTGGTCGGTATGACGTATGTGTAAATTTTCGACAGCATTTGTTACTATGTTAAATACGTTTGCCATTCATTCATATAAGTACAATTGTTGTTACTTTTTAAATTTAGAATAAGTGAGTGTTAAATAATAAATTTAGGTTTAGTATATTATGTTCTTATTCCATATTGATGGATATATAATCATTTGAATCAAATTGAGTTTATTATAAGAATAAAAATGGGTAACATATAACATTTCCGATACTATCAACTTACTGATAACTAACTGTAAGCTCGATTTCTTTTGTTTTAATACACCTACCGAATTGATTTTATCCAAAATTTATTCATTTTGAAATTAAACATCGAACGAAATTGATTTGGAGGCCCGATCACGATAAACGATGATACTCGTATATCATTTCTTCGCGAGATATGTGCAACAAAATAGTTCAATACGTCGCAACATACACTACAGACATCCTTTTAAAAACAGTAAAATCTGGCTTGGCGAACTGAAAACATAAAATTTGTAAAACTTTTCCTATTCCCGATCCCATGTGTTTAGTGTGTGATAGAGTGATTTCGAAACATTTTTAACAAATAATAGTAATAATAATAATTTTTATTTTAATAAACTGTACAACTAATTCAAAAAATTTTATATTTTATATAGTCTACAATAACAGGCACTTGAACTAGGATAAGCCCGTATCTCAGGTGTATGTGCTAATAAGTAACAAATAATTTCTGTTGCTTATATAAAATGAATAGCATACTATTAATTTTATATATATATATATATATATATATATATATATATATATATATATATATATATATATATATATATATAAGTATACTTATTTGGGTTTATTTCGGTATGATATATTGTCATTTATTTACTTATTATATTAAATAAATTAAAACAGTTAGCAACTTTTCCGTATCATCGTATGACAAATTTCAAACATAATATTAGTGAAGATGATAGGTACTTACCATTTCGTCGGTATAGTCTCCTATTACAGGATTGTTATTGATGTACCATCTGTAAACTTGCGCCAGGGGGTTAGCGTCAACCGAACAACTTATCCTGGCTTCGCTTCCTTCAGGTATTCTGCCCTTGACAGCACCCGATTTGATAGTAACATTCACTTTCGGTACGTATTTTACCTAAAAAAGATTTAAAAATATATAATATATACTTTGCTTTTAATAGACTTCAATAAGGTAAATTATAAACAAAATCGATTAATTGTTTAATGTTCAAATATCCAACGTTCCTTTTATTCATTTTTAACACTTTTTATTAGATTAGATTTTTACGTGGTAGAGCCATGCCGCAGTTATATTAATAGTACAGTTGTAGCACGAATGGGTCGGCTCGACCGGGGAAGGACCACGCTCTCACAGAACACAAGTGTAAAATAGTAGCTCAATGCTGCTGTGTTTCTTATGGTGAGTGCAGAGAACCGGAGAGCCTTTTTACTGAAAACGAGGCATTCCATCTTAGTCCTCACGGATGACAACGCATCTGCATTTTGATTCGTAATCGAGGATAGATGTTGATGCCTATGGGCCCCAGCAAACACTTACCATCAGGTGGACTGTATGCTCGTTTGTCACCCAAAAAAATATACACTACAGCCTATATAAAGTCCATAGCTAAATATATGCCTCTCCCATAGATTGTCTGAACGGGATGATTTTGCTTGGCGGGCAGGTTGGCAACCGCACTTTTTTTTAATTTTTTGAGTTGTCATTATCATTCTGCTAGTATTATGATGCTGTTGCCTATCTTCTATTTTATTTTCTCTCTGTCAACTCTTACGTCATCCACGAGAAAATAAGGGGGAGTTGGATATTTTTACACCGACACTTCACGGTATCCGTGTATATATGTATGCATGTGTAAATATGATGAAATTCTATAATTAAGGTTTACCTACTTCCGGACGTCTAAATAATCTGAAACTTTGATTCCATTCATCGACATAGGCCTCTCCAGTTAGGTGGATTTGGCTTAATCGTCACACTTGACAAAATTAACGATCACGGATCAGACGTCACGCGTCTTTGATGCTGCTCACAGTGGCCGTTCTTTATATTTAACGTCTGGCGTAAACGAGATGGTTATTTCGCTATCTATAGGAAGTCATGATATCTTTCAGTTTTTCCCATAGCCACTTACGAGACAAAATAGAAAGATGGTTTTCTGATATTCTGACGACGCATTCAAAGGGCTAGGCTTAATTATTCTGACACAAAGACTGAGCTGAGTATTCACTGTTGTTTTTTGACTCAAATGGAATGGCATATCATTCAGTGTGGGCTTCGAAGCATGCCCTCTTAGTTTTATGATAATCATGCATTTGTATTTAGCTACTTCATTGGAAATTCCTACTATTGACTATTGGTTCGTTTGTCCAAATTTGGTACCACGGCATAGGAAAAGTTATAATCTACATCGTCATTACAGCCGTTCACAAATCCACAGTTGAATATAGGCCTCAATCAATCAATGCTTAGAAACGCAGTCTTGACCCACCTACACCTATCAACTTCATGCATGTCTTACCTGGTAATCATTTCATCTAGTGAGGGACTGTCAACGTCGATGTTATAAGTGATAATGATATCTTAAATTTACGCGAACATTATACTTTGAATAAAATTATACATACGGATGTTATTGCGTTTAACTAACTTGTTTAACTTATTTTTAATTTCCGACTAACCGTGCTATACAGTACCCATTGTCACGGGGGGGACTGAGTCTGATAAAACCTATATATATATATATATATATATATATATATATATATATATATATATATATATATATATATATATATAAAAATATATATATATACAAAAACAATATCTAATTTTATCATGCAGTATATTAATAGGTTTAGTGTTCTGATATTAGAATATAAGAAACTAAGTGGTAATTGATAATATTAGCTACATTTTAAATAACAAAGGCGTTTACTGATATTCCCTAACACAGACAAACGAAATCAATAAGCTGCATAATCATTTAAATGGACGGCTTACACTTACCTCGATATGCACGGTCGCCATTCTATAAGCTCTGTCAGCAGTGTTCTGCGCTTGACATGTTATTGTCTGATTGTGGTGACCCTTATTAGGTACTAACCGCAACACTGACCTGCACAATAATTATATACACTAATTGAATCTGTCTATATAGCACGTGTGTCAAAAGTCGTTATCTATTTGTATAACAAGTGGTTAGAACTACTCTAGTCAAATTTATTTATTCATTATATGTACATATGGTTTGAAATTTGTGTTTTTTAGTTATTTTTCTCTCACACTAGGATTTTCTCCCGTATCGTAAAGGCAGTCTACAAATATCAAGACCCGGAACAGTTATTTGTACCGTACATATTTATTCCGTGCGGGATTCGAACCCATGGTCCCCTTCGCTGCAACTTAAGTTAAGCCACTACATCACGGAGCCATCGAATTTAATTTTAATATTAAAGCAAATTATTTGATCAACACAACATAATATAACAGAAAAAAGACCGAACAGAAAAAGAGAAGAAAAAAAAAGGTAATCTCATTTCCTTTATTTATCAAAATCAGGTTGTAATTTATTTAAGGTCAAAGTTACGCTTTGGATCTTCGTGGTCAAATAGAAATTAAAGTTAAGTGTACTATAATTTTAAATAATTTAACCAGCGAAAACTTTAATTAGTAATTTAGGCGAAATTAAATCACAAACTAATGGCATACTACCAGTACCAATACCAATAGCTATAAATTTTATTAGTTTTGCCTTTCATAATTTTTTAATTTGTTTTTTTTTACACAATGATTCATCAGAACGGAATAATATATAATATTTTAATTTATCTACATTTTCCATAACAGTGAATATTTTTACTTAGATAAACTTAAAATTGGTAGCAATAATTTTAAAGGAAATTAATTTAATTTAAAAAATGAAATACTTTTTTCCACGGAGAAAATAAAATTACTCTTTTTTTTAAATCGATTTTTTCCGGAAATTGTCTGGAAAAATGATGAAAGAGACACTGAAGTAACCTTTTTGTCATCGTTTTGGATAATAAGTAAAGTAAAGTTACAGCCTATATACGTCCCACTGCTGGGCTCAGGCCTCCCCTCATTTCTGAGAGGGTTTAGGGCAAGGAAGTGTCCGCCGCGCTGCCCAAACGCGTGTTGACGAACTTCACATGTCTTCGAAATATTTTTTTTTCTTATTCCTCAGACATGTAGGTTTCCTCACGATGTTTTCCTTCACCGCCGAGCACGTGGTAAATCAGCACTTAAAATTGCAATTAACAATTTCATTGGTACCGGCGGGGATCGAACCCAGGTTACTCGCGTTCTGTTATATTTACAGCGAGCGTTAACCACTGAGCTACCACGGCTCTATTTCTTATCTATCTTATTATATAGTTATTATCTTCGGATAATAATGCAATACCTATTATATTATGTATAAAATACATATTATATAATCACAGTTTATTCTATAATATTGAAATAAGATAGATAGCCTTAGCAGAGCCATAGCCTTATTGTATTTAACTTATATGTAACAGCAGGTAAACTGACGATAGCTCTTTTATAAGTGGTAGTAGAGCCACGCTGCAGCTATATTATGGTTGTAGCACGAATGGGTCGGCTTGACCGGGGAAGGACCACGCTCTCACAGAATACCAGCGTAAAATAGCAGCTTAGTACTGCTGTGTTTCGTATGGTGAATGGAGAGATCCGGAGACCCTTTTTTACAGAAAACGAGGCATTTGCGTTTTGATTCGAAGATAAATGTAGATGTTTATGGGCCATAGCATCCACTTACCATCAGGTGGACTGTGTGCTCGTTTGTCACCCTTATTCTAAAAAAAAGATTTTTGGACACTTCTGCCCATCGCCAGCCAAAGTATTTTTTTACATCTGACGTAAACGAGATGCGTATGCTACCGCCATCTTAAATTTTTCGTTTCATATAATTTATAGTTTCCTATAAAATTTATTGAAGTGCAAATCCGTTGGAGTAGTTGTACAAAATAAAATATTCTAGCTTTTCTTTATACTATAAACTAAGGTTTATATGTAATGTATAAATTAATTTACCTCGTTTTAAACCTTTGTTCATCTGGTAAAAGTTCAACCTTATTCTGTACATTATTTTTTATGACGACCTGATTTCCGTCTACCCAAGTTATCTATACAAAGAAACATAATTAATATTCATGAAATCGTAAAAAAATAATGCAAAAATTCTTTTACCAAAGCAGCAACATAATACTAAGCTTAAACTATTGTATTTGAATTCAGGTAAGTTATTTTCTAAAAGAGGAAACTATTTCATAGAAAATCCAAAGAAAATCTCACTTCAGCTGCCGGTTTTCCACCTTCTGAAATACACTCGATATCCACAGGTTGGTCCTCAGTGGCATCGATAAAAGCCCCTTGTATGATGCGAGGGGGATCCGGGGCGATCAACACGGTGAGCTGAGCGTATCGAGATCGAATTGCGGGCTCGCCTGGAAAACAGAACTGATTGGATGCGTCGGACGGATTACGTCGTAGTTATCGAGGCAAATGTTTGGATATTGTTTTTAATTTTTACTACAAAAAAGGAGGAGGTCAATAAGTACTATTACTGTGTGTTCTTTTTTGTGTTTATGTTACGCGATATCTTCGTCAAATTTGAAACGATTTTCATTATTATTTTTCGGTAAAATATAAATATGAAGATAAAATTCCACGCCTAAGGACAAAATAGGGGATAATTTTTAAAGTAATTTTTATGAGGTGATTGTGATAAATCCTCTATACCATGTAGAAGAGAGAAGAGGTCGATGTCCATCTGAAGACTTACTAGATGATAGAAAAATGGAAAAACGATTTAAAAAATATTTGTACTTTGTAACGCCATAATTATAATCGTTGATTGTCGTTAGGTTGAGTACCAAATTGTCCCTAAACCAGTCTATTTCTATTGTCATTACGTATAGACCAACGTTAATTTAAGAAATGCTATAAGTAGCATTTCTTTAATTAAAGTTTGTTTTATGAGTAAGACCGTAAATGTTTAGAACGTTTTTATCGACATCGTATAACCAAATTTACTTTACCGTGAGATCAACTTACCGTTTAGTCCCGAACTAACTTGGCACTGATATTTGCCATCGTCTTCCAGAGTCACGTCCCTTATGTCTAGTGAGTAATCACCTGTAATCAAAAAACACGGTAAATTTTTGAATTACGATTCTTAAAAGCGCGTGGGTTAGGCGCTCGTTTTCAAACATCTAATAGTACGCATATAATCCGAGTTTGACTATTACGTTGGAGCGTGTTGGTCAATGTTTCTATATGACATACATTATGTATTTTGTTATAAAAAAACAGTTCAATTATTTTACTTTTATGTAGTCAGGTTATAGTAATTTAGTTGATGTATAATTTTAATCAAATGATTAAAGTTATCCATTAGCTAAAGATCAGAAAATTATCTCTCAGTATTAAACAAAGAAGAATTGTTTGTTAGGGAACCCCATTAATAATCTTTATAAATACAAATGCAAATGTTCGTTTCAAAACCTAAATCTCTGAAATTTATTCATCGATTGCTTTGCATTTTTTACTCAATATTGCATTTTAATACACTTTTGTTTTTATATACCTTTTAAAAACTTTGAACCTCAGCAATAAGTGGCCGGTTACTAGTATTACATATAATATGTGCTTATGTAATTATGTACTTCTAAAACAAATATTTTAATGGTTAATACGACCACTATGTTTAAAATAATTGTCAACAAATATACTGCCATTACATTTATAATATCAATTTATGAGCTGTTCACAACTTTTAAAATAAAATTACAATAAACGTGCATATACTTCAGGTACATCTGAAATGATATTTATCGGTTTAATATTATTATCTTTGAATTTGATAATATAATACCTATATTATACCAGCGTAATGATCAGTGGACTTGTGATCGTAACGATGATAATGGTAATGTAATATATATATATATATATATATATATATATATATATATATATATATATATATATATATATATATTGGAGAGGTGGGTTGATGAGCGCAGAGCGAGCCTCCTCACACTGTTTATGCTGCACTTCATCACCAGTCTGTATAATTTGAATATTAATGTGGTCTTTCTGTGGTATTCTTGTTTGGTTGAAACGTACATAAATTACAATGGGTATTCCTAATATGATATAAATATACGGAAAAAGTTATAACTGCAAGTTAAAGTTAGAGCCTTATACATTCCACTGCTTGGCACAGGTCTTCTCTTCTCATTTCTGAGAGGGTTTTAAGGCAATTAAATGTCCACCGCGCTGACAAAGCGTGTTGGCGAACTTCACATGTGATCGAAATAACTTTTTTCTTATTTTTCCGACATGCAGGTATTTTCACGATGATTTTGTGGACCACACATAAGTACTTAAAATTACAATTAACAATTTCATTGGTGCCGGCGGAATTCGAACTCGGGTTGCTCGCGTACTGTGAAATTTACAACGAGCACTTAGCCCCTGAGCTACGAGTTTATACTACGTAATATTATATTAAAGCTTCATTACATGTTAAGGACTATGTAGCCGTACAAGAGAAAATTTGTACGGCTACATAGTCATTTATTCGTCATTTTATTTAAAACGCTTATGAGAGCGTGGTCTTTCCTCAGTCGAGCAGACCCATTCATGTTATAACCATGCTGCAGCATGCAGACCTATCGCGTAAAAAGAAAGATTCAAAATGTAGAAATGTATGTTTTTAATAAGTTATTAATAATATTTATATTTTAAATAATATCAATATACCACGTTTTTTTCATAATCTTACTTTATCATCCGATTCTGTATTATGTTCAAATTTCAAGTCTAGCTCATCGACGAATTAGGCAGACGACAAATAGTTAATAAAAACGTAATAATAAAATAGTGTTCCTTTAAAATCAACAGCCTGGGGAAATAAAACAGAAATGTATAAAAAAAGTACGTTCCAAATACAAAAGCACTTGTAAATGACGGGATAAACATTCATATGTCGCTCGTCGTATATTCTAAATATGTACGTTCCTTTTTAAACGTTTGTACTTTAAACGGAAATGGTTTTTTATTTTTATTTTTGATTTTTATCGTCTTGTGAAATATTTTAAAGCTTTAGTGAAAAATATATGTTCCTAAAAATATTTTTACATTTACTATTATAGTATCACACAAGTTCTGCCTTATTCATTTCATCCCATAGGTATCGTAAATGAGGAAAATGCCAAAAAAGCTTTTGAATTCTGATAGATACTCGTAACGCAATAACTAACTTGTTTAAGTCCGACATAAAATACCCAGAGCACAGGCAATGGGCAGCGGTTTCAAGGGTCCATCCTCTATAAAACAGGAGAGATCCATTTTCAGTAGTGGACTTATACGGGCCGATTTTTTATAGAATCAGGGTGACAAACGAGCACGCAGTTCACCTGATGGTAAGTGAATGCTGTGGTGCATAGACATCTACATTTATCCTCGATTAATAAGAATCAAAACGCGGATGCGTTGTTACTCCTAAGGACTACGACGGAATGCCTCGTTACCAGTAAAAAAGTCCCGGTTCTCTCCATAGTATGAAACATTGCAGCATTATGCTGCTGTTTATTTATTTATATTTATTTATTCTTTATTGCACCAAAGATTTTGTAGAAAAGGCGAGCTTAATGCTATATGGCATTCTCTACCAGCTAACCTTGGGTAGAACAGAGAATGAGTTATTGGCAGTAAAGTTGTCATGATCACATTCAATTCAAATATGTACATGCAACACAAATACATAAATATATATATATATATATATATATATATATATATGTACACGTACATAATTTATACACATACACATATAAATAATATAACTAATACACATATTTATACATATATATCTCAATAAATGTATATACAAATAACTATAATCGTATAAAGTAAGTGGACACAAATTTGCTGGTTACGGATATGTTCGTTCGTTTTTCTTTTAAAAACGTTTTTGGCAGGTATTATTCGCAGGTCAAAAGGCAACTTGTTCTATAGGGAGATGGAAGTTATTGTGAAAGAATTTGACATAAACCCAGAATGGTAGAGAGGAGTAGACAGTAATAAATTGTGTGAAGATCGGAGATTGAGAGAATGAGTGTCACTACGAAATAGAAATCTTTCTTTTAGATAAAGGGGTGAGGAAGAATCATTGAGAACTGAAAATAGAGTGGAAAGCATTTGAAAATCTCTGCGCTGGCGTATAGTCAACCACTTCAACTGGGAGCAAAATTCTGATACATGATCATATTTGCGCAGGCCATAGATAAATCGTATGCAGTTGTTGTAACCTCCAACCTCTGAACCCTGAGAGATATAAGAGAGATAAACATAGGCATATAATAAAAAAATTAGAGATTGGATATAGAAGCTTGAAGGGGGCAGAAAGAACTTAAGACGATAGATGGAACGAAGTATGCCTGTGACTTTACGACAAATCTCTGACACCTGTAAACTCCTACTAAGGGTCGGGTCAATAATGTCTGTGTTTCAGACTGGTGTTCTGTAAGAGGGCGATCTTACCCCGGTCAAGCCGGTCCATTCGTGCCACAGCAAAATAGCTGCAACGTGGCTCTACCTCGTAAAATAATATAAAGAAAGAAACTAAAAATTGTACTATATGGTGGTATTCTTCTACTTGCTTAGTCCCTTGTCGACTTTCCATTCATTTTCTTTTTATCACATTTTTTCTCTTTGACCTCAACCACCATTGCATAAGTATTATACACAGTATTACAAAATACTGTGTATAGTACTTATGCAATGGTGGGTGCATATCTAGTTGCCGAAATATTTGATAAAATAAAAATGGTACGCATATATCTCAAGTAGGTACCATACAGAAGTGAATGGCAGAGTCTGCAGGTGACGCTCTAGATATAAGTTTACTGGCGCAATTGGCGATATATCAAAAAGGAACAAAATTAACAGTATCCTTAACCGACAAGTATGTATGATATAATATAGATGAGACATATGGATGTGCTAGAAGCGAGAAAGACGTGTCAGGATCGCGCTAAGTGGAAATCCGCAGTCTTATATTGTTTTAAGTTGGTAATAGGTGAACTGTTAGCTCGTTTTTTTTTATTCGAAAATATAAAAGAGAATACCACTGCCTCGATTTTAGAAAGTAATGATTTTACGGTATGATATAATATGAAAAATATTACGGTTAAGAAGTCACAGAAAAATTGCCAAAACTTGTATCTGGCAACTGATAATGTTGTACTGTAGAAGAAATTCCTATTCTTTTAATACTCGTATAAATAGTATACAAGAACCTTTATCATTAACAATGTAAAATATCCACTTACTAACATAGGCTTCTTCCCTTTCCCTTCACAGAGATCTTATTACATTCAACCTATGTCCTTGACTTTAGACACATGCTAGTGTTTTTATATCACGTAGGCGTTTCATCACGTACATGATGCGTTATACTACACATATTTGACAGCTGGTTGTTTTTGGGAAAAATCTTTATGAACAGAGAACACCAACGCAGGAGTCGAAAATCAAAAGTTTTAAGTATAACTACCACGAAAAGTCTAACCACCTTATGTAAGCCCAGGACTTCATTCTTATTATTTCTATGATACGTATATATTTCTAACTTATATATATATATATATTTCTAACTGCTAGAATAATTTGTTAAAGTTTATACAAACTCTAACAAATTATTGTAAAATGTTAAAAATACGATATTCATGGCACAATTAAATTTACACTAAACTGACATTTATTAAACTAATTCATGTACTCTCCACATGATCACCAGGACTTTATAACAATAAATCAATATGAATAAAGGTTTTGAGCGGAATATTATTTTTTAGTCTCATTTTCTATTTATTGTGTTTATGTAATGCAATATGTTTTCTTATCTTCACTCATTGTTATTGTTGCTGATGACAAAACAAATTAAAAAAAGTATTTCCACATTTAAAATAATTTCATTACAACGTTTTAGTTCTTAACATTGAAATGTCAATAGATTGTGCAAAATATCCGCAATGTATCTAAGCTTTTAAATAAATTTTATCCCCGACCTTGAAAGCACATTTCGTATTCCCAATGCGTCAAACAATCATCATAGCTCCAGCCAAACCCATTGAGGGCAATGACCCGCCTATTGCGAAAAGCTCTAATAATATATTCTGTTTCATATACAAAGCCCCGCTGCGAATTGAAGAAAACAGAAGCGTTAATTATTCTATTAACGTTTTGGGAACTGTGGATTAATTTGTTCAAGTATAATCCCCAACCAAATATCTTTATATAACTCTGTGGAGAATATTTACAGATATTTCATCGCTCTTAGCCCGGCTTTGTAACTAAGCAATAAGATCTCTGGCTTACTAGCCAAAGCTTTATTCTTAATTATTACTACTTTGCAACGAATGACAGTTTTGTTTTTTTTTGTTTCTTAGTCGTTTTATTAAGTTAAAATTTTTTGATAAAAAAAATTAAAAGGAATCCATAAAACTCACGTATTGATAAGTTATCAAGATCGAAAAATTCGCCATAAACGGCGCTTCACTTTGTAAGTAATACAACAGATCGTTATATAAATCGCATACTTTCTTGAATTTAATAATAAGACATAAGGGCCATTTAATCGATATAAAAAAATATGGAAATTCTCCCTGCTCTAGGGAAAACTCGGAGGATATCACCGTTTTTAAAATCGGACAGAAGAGATTGATTAAGAGATGATTGACTATATCAGAGTATTTGTATTTCATTTGTTCTATTTCGTTTAACCATATTAAATCACTTAAAACTAAGGCTAACAGTGAGCGGAATTAACTCCGTGTGGCATTTTATTCCAGTCAACCTTGAGAAAAGAGAGGTGTTGCCAATGTTTAACAATAGCTGCAATGGCCATTTATTATAAGGCGTGCAGTTTGTTTCGAAAAATAGTACATAATTGGTTTAACATGAATTAAATAACTTGCCAACATCCAGATTTCAATGTAAACAATAAATGTCTTTACATACATAAAACACTCACACCTGTCACCCAGAGGGGTAGGCAGAGACTACAGACTTCCATTTGGCACGATCCTGACACACCTTTCTCGCCTCCTTCACATCCATACACCTACGCAAACATGCTCGTCGGTTAAGGGTACTCCTAATTTGGCCCGTTTTCGATAAATCGCCAATTTGGTCGATAAATTTTCACCTAGGACATCGCTTTCCGACTCTGCCATTCACTTCTGCAACATAAATTTTCTTTGTCACTCTTTCCTCATTTATTCTTTCCACATGACCAAACCACCGAAGCATTCCTTTCTTAATCCTGGTCAACATCATCTTGCAAACCACACTCTTCTCTTATTACACAATTTCTTACCCTGTCTTTCAGATTCAGCCCTAACATACTCCTTAACGACCGCATTTCTACTGCGTTGATTCTACTCTAGTGCTTCTTCTGCCACACCCAACTTTCACTAACATACGTTAAAGTAGGGACCAACACAGCATTGTGAATTGCCATACGTGCCTTTTTTGACACATTTTGACTCTTCACAATTGAGTGCAGGGCCCCATTTACTCTATTTTTTTCCGTTCACTTAAAAACTGGGTGTCTTTAAAACAACAAAGAATAGGCTTTTATTACGACAAGACAGTACGATTAAACATCTAGGTATTCATCACCGTATATCACAAGCGGTGATGAAGACAGTAGTCAAGCATTGGCTTAAAATAAGTTGAAAAATGTAAGGATTTGCCGTAACACGACATTTAATTTTGCAAAACCGACAGATGCATTATTAATCCACACTCATATAACAAGTATATAAGATGCATTCTTATACACCACTAGCTTTTTTTTCTAACAGGCCGAAGCCGAATAGATTTTGTATTTTTACCAGGAAAATATTTAAAATTTAAATAACTCAAAAGCTATTTTTTTTATGTTGAGACTGGGTAATAAATAATTGGATGTACTAGATGTTTTGTATTAACTATATGTAAAAAAACTTGATTAAAACAATTTTCAAGATAATAATAATTTTCGTAGACGAAACTGCATTACTAAGACAAATCGGGAAATCTGAAAGAGAAGAGAGAAACAAAAACATGTAAGGCTCTATGACAGTAATCTCGGCTTAGTGTAGAAGGCAAAAATAGGTGCCTGCCTAACCGTAATAACACACAGAATGCCCCGAAAATAAAACACGCATTCGCTCTCCATAACGTAATTTACCTAAATTTTTCATTACGATTACATTTTTCACAGAGTTTTTGTGCCAAATATCAATTTTTAAATATATAATGCCCGAACTTGGGATCGGTTTTGTTTACGTTGTGCTCACGGCCGAACTATATACGTAATTTCGATGACGAATGTTATTTATAAATGCAAGTAGTAATTTCTAAGTTCATTCAACTGCTTAAAATGACCGCGAAGTCCTTGACGGAACTGTCATTGCCAATTTTACACGGAGTATGCCAAAATAAATAGCTTTATGAAATATGGATTTCAAATTTAACAGACTTCTTTTATTGAATAAAACTATATGATACGGATTTTATCGCGTTTAGTTTACTTATTTTAATTATTAAATTTTTACGTCGGGAGTCACGTGGGGGACTGAGATGTTTGACGTCCCAATATCATAGTTAACCCGGTTACCTTCAGTTTTTGAATATTAATTTTTGCTCCGATCTACGCAGAACGAGCTTACAGTATCTTGAAGTCTTGCAGTGGTATGCTTGGGTTTGGGTTTAATTTTGTTAATTATAGGATCCCAAGCAGATGGCAGCTCCCATCCACCATCTCTACTGAAATTAGAATGTTTTATTGAAATACCTCGCGTTTGAAATAAGTTAAATAGTAATTAAGTAAATACGTAGTTTTATTGAATGTGAAGTGTTCGCGTAAATTTAAGACGTCTTTTATAATGATTTCTTATATATACGCGAACACTACACATTGATTAAAACTAATTTTACAGATTTTATCGCGTTTAATTAATATGATTTTTAATTCCCGATGTTACGGGTCTTCTTTTAATTATCTTCCTAATTTTAAATTGTTTTAATGGATAATAATCATTGAAACATAGGAAGTTCCTTTTCGTACGACAAATTGATAGAATAAATTAGAAAACAAATATTATTTTGAAGTAATATCAGCGAAAGCTAGCAAAGGCGCGGCTGGGGTTTCTTTTGAGACGTAGATATTTAACATATTCCCTTACTCCAATTTTCAGAATTTAAAGTTCATTATCTTTATTACTCTTAAAAAAGCTAGACAATTTATAAGACAACTGTTACTTGGTGGGTTTCCTTAAACAAAGAATACTTAATGTCAACCATAAAAATTACAATATATTTTTTTTTTAATTTTAAAATTTACCAGAAGAATAAATACTTTTATTTCTCCGATTTATGGAGGACTAGGAACCGCCCTAAGTATTTCTCCAAATTGTGGGTGAAAAAGTGCGTGTGCGTGTGCGTGTGCGTGTGCGTACTGGTGCGTGCGTGCGTGCGTGTGCGTGTGCGTGTGCGTGTGTGTGTGTGTGTGTGTGTGTGTGTGTGTGTGTGTGTGTGTGTGTGTGTGTGTGTGTGTGTGTGTGTGTGTGTGTGTGTGTGTAACTTTTCATTTGCAATCAGATTTTTTTATTAACCGTAAAATGTTGTGGTAATTTTAAATAGAACTTACAAATTGACTAGTCATAAAACAAGAATGCAGACCGAATAACGCCAGCACCAGTTTTTATATTTCTAAAAAATATAATACTTTTTTCTATAATTATAAATGTAATTATAAAATCATTTTATTCATAGTAAAATTATTTTTACCTTCTTCGTCGCTCCCAATCATGGAGTACCGCTCGTAGCCGCTTAAATTTCGATGAGTACCCAGACCAAAGTCGTCTTTCGTCCACTGTAAACTTCCTGCTTTGTTCTCTACCCGACATGGTAGTGTCACTCTTGAGCCTACTATTGCACTCTGTGAAAAAAATACATAATTAACTATAATATATACGTGGTAGAGCCACGCTGCAGCTATACTATATGTCGGCTTGATCGAGGAAGGATCTCACAGAATACCAGCGTAAAATAGCAGCTTAATACTGCTATGTTTTGTATGGTGAGTGTAAAGAACAGAAAGGTTTTTTTTACCGGAATCTAGGTATTCCATCTCAGTTCTTAGGGGTAACAACGCATCTGCATTTCGATTCTTAATAGGGGATAAATGTAGATGTTTATGGACCACAGCATCCACTTACCATCAGGTGTACTGTGTGTGCGTTTGTCACCCTTATACTATATCAAAAATAGTGATATAATTTGATGTAATTTAAATTACATCCTAAACATAGACATTTACAAAAAAAAATTAAGCTTGCAAAGCTATGTAAAGTGGTTCGCGGCTGGCCTATCAAAAATTTAGCTCATAGGGGGGAGGGGGAATATTTGCCATAGTTCCCACGCTTAGCAAGTGGGTTGGCAAACACAATTTTTTTTATTCAGATATTTTCACAAATATTTTGCTGCTCATGCATGCATGCCCCTGTTTCAATTTCCTTTGTCACCTGCTATAACACCCACGGGATGATATCGGGCTATGAATTATCCTATAACGCATAACATCATTTGAAATTTGTTATTGTAATTAACAAAGCGGTGAAGGAAAACATCGTGAGGAACCCTGCATGTCAGAGAAATAATAAAAAAATATATTTCGAAGACATGTGGAGTTCGACAACACGCATTGGGGCAGCGTGGCGAACAATTCCTTGCCCTAAAACCCTCTCAGAAATGAGCGGAGGCCTGTGCCCAGCAGCTGGACATATATAGGCTGTAATGAAAAAAAAATCTCATTCCCTATACAAGCACAATATATCCAATAGCATTATATTACACAACTTTGCAAGTGATACAAATAACAAAATCGATTGGAGAATTGTCCACTCATCAAATCAATGATTATCTAAAAAATTGGTTGCCGTCATAAAACTATATGCTAAAGTATTTATTAATATATTATTTTTAGGTATTGACAATTTAAGTTTAGGTTTTTTAACATGCTGGGGACACGACTAGGAAGGGGTTCTAACGTTCTAAAAGAACCATACAACCAGCGCGAAGTAACAGTTAAATGCTGCTGTATTTCGTATTGGTGAATCAGATACCCCTTTTATTGGAAACGAGGTGTTTCTGTTTAGTCATGAGGGGTGACAACGTATTTTCCTTTTCTTACTCTTAATCGAAGATAAATATGTAGGTATCTATGAGCCACACCATTCATTTATCATCAGGTGGACTGTGTACCCCATATTCTACAAAAGAAATCTGCAAGATTTTCATTAGTATAGACCAGTTTGTTTAATTATTTACACTCTTTTCTTTAGAATATTTTTATACTTTAATTATCATATATTAAAGTAAATCCGGCTATAAATAATAAACAAAAAATATTTAGGCATATTTAATTTAAATAAGTTTATTTATATTTTCATTTTCGATAACATCAGTTAGATAAAACAGAACATTACGTGAACGTACACCTATGGAAATTTAACTAATTTATTATTCAAATTAAAACAACTCTTTCTCTAAGCAATAAGCGTAAGACTAGAAAGAATAATTCGAAATATATTTAACCTCCATTATATTGCTGCTCGTAATTACTATTAACTTCAATCACCATTAATTTAAACGTGAAGTTACAGCGTACATACGTCCCACAGCTGGGCACAGGCCTCCTCTCATTTCTATAAGGGTTTAAGGGCCAGGAAATGTCCGCCGCACTGCCCAATGCTTGTTGTTAAACTTCACATGTCGTCGAATTATTTGTTTTTATTTATTTCTCAGAAACGCGAGTTTCCGAGAGTGAAATTTACAGCGTGCGCTTAGCTCCTGAGCTACCACGGCTTTAAAGTTCAAATATGGGATGCAAAATTCCGAATGATCTTTCCAGAACAAACAATGAATGTACATAGTAAATCAATAAATCAGCAACAAAACTGCATGTGAATTCATTGCGCGATATTTAAAATTTAAAAAATAATTAAGAACTTGAAATATTCCAATTTCAAATTGCCTTTATCGTGTACAAGCAAGTCAGGATTTTCCTGATAAATAATAGAAAAACTGTGGTTGCCAACCCGCCTGACAAACGTGGCGAGTATCTCCCCTATGAGGCATTCTATGGGACTTGTGTTCAGCAGTGAACCTGGATGGGCTGTAATTAATGAATCAATACTTACAATATTCTATGTTCGGAACGAAACAGTTAATAAAAAATTAATAATTTCAGCTGTATAAAACTAACACACCAAAATAAATAATGCTTAGAATCATTGAGTTGTACAAAACTAAAGGAGCAAACCAGATTACTGCGCGTCGAAAAAAGTGTAACCACTATCCATCCGCGACGACGTAGCTTTGAAATTACAATTTTTTTAAATAAACATATATCTCTCAATACCGTCGCTAAGATTAGACAAAGATAGACGCACAAACATGCAATGGCGGGTTGGTGTGGCTTACTATAGAAAATATGTAATAAAATATAATTAATATAAAATTTATATAAAATTTTAATTAATATAGAATATATTATATATTTAATATATCGTTCATGAATAAACTAAATTAAGAAAAATTAATTATTTTGTATGAACGTTAAAACGTACCTTTTATTCTAATTTACAAAATATTTAAAATCAGATGTAACAAATGCGCCCTCCTTTCTGCCAAGGAGGGTCGCGTTCGTATACGGTTTAGATATCTCTAGTTAGACCGTTAAGCCAGTCCCTAAAAGGCGGTGTTTAGTTGGTAAAAGTCTCCACATAAAAAAGTGGCAACATTAAACCTAAATCGCAATATTCGATAATTTTATTTAATTATTTGAGGTTTTTACATTTATATGAAAACATGAACTAAAACTTATGTGTGAAAAGGATTTACCCATTTTTTTTTTGTTGTCGTTTATGGTCCGATCTATGCAAAATGAGAATGAGACTAGGTCTTGAGGTCTTGCAGTGATATGCTTGGGTTTAGTTTAAATTTTATTGATTATAGGGTCCCAAGCAGGTGGTAGTACCCAGCCCCCTTCTCTATCGAAATTAGGATGTTTTTTATTTCAATAGCCTCATGTATCATCCTTGGTAGGAATTGGTGTTCTTTCGAAAGAATAAAAAAATAAATGGTAACGATAATGAAAATTATAACACATATATACTACAATTCGTTTAATAATAATTAAAGAAATAAAAAAGCATATCATAAGCAGAATATACGTAAAGAAATGAACTTCATTCTTAATTTAAAAAAATCGAGTGTTATACATATAATATACATCTGATGCATTTTTATAATGTGAAAGTTTTATCTTCCACATTTTAAAGAAGTGAAAAAAAAAAACAAAGCAAATCTTATAAGAGAAAAAGTCAAACAAATTAAAAACAGTTTCAGTCTCTTAACAACTAAGCAATTTTGATGATAAAACATTTACTTTAATTTATTTAGTATTTTTCATAGACCGAGATTTAATGACCGTTGATGAGAAAACAAATATCTTCGACGACAAAAACAAGACAAAAATTTTTTCAGACGCACTGTATTGTTTATCTTTTTGATAAACTTGATATTAATGTCTACTGTCGCTAGGTACTGTGATACAATTTTAGCAAAAAAATTGCTACATACTCACACAACACGCCGATCAGATTCCACTACAAAATATTTCTGGAAACGTTTTTGGTTTTAATTCTGAGTCCTTTAATATTTGGAACTAGATTTTCAAGACATCTTATACCGCCAATCTGAATATCAATATTAGCTATAATGGCTAATCTCTGACTCCCTTATATCCACGTATAGTACTTTTTATATCGGAATTCAAAAAGAATTTGTTGCACGTAAATGAAGTATTGAGTACAACTTTCGCAGCTTCTCATAACTTGAGCCAAACGTTACTACACCAGTTTGATAACACGACCCACAAGGCCGTTAACTTTTATTTACAACATGGAATCTAAAACGATTGACTAAATTATGCATGTTTGTATATATATTATAATAAGTATATCGAGATTTCGCTAATCTGCCCTTATAAATATTCATAGGTTCGTAAAATATCTGAGGCACGTTTGACACGAGGCTGTTTGGTAAAGGTTAATTATAAACGTCACATAAATTTTGACAGTTTGGTAAAGCGTTTACTTGATCGGTATACGTGGGTTAGCGTTGACTTAGAACGATATGTAGAAAGTCTAAATAATAAGGACTATATTTAACTCAAAGAACCCGCGTAATCCATTTACCAAGCCAAGCAGAAATTTTAAAATATTTTTGCAAAATATTTATCTTACTTAATTCCATTCATTGATTCAATGTGTTATGTGTTGTTGCGTTAATTTAAATCATAAAGTTTTTGAAGAATTTATTTAATAATATAATTACAATTATAAAACTATATTACTATATATAACTAAAACTAAAACCTTAAACTATCGTACAGTTCTACTCCCTGCGGCATCGTGCCAAGAATGCTGGCTGCGTTTTCTCGCTGAATGCCTATACTTAGCCTTTGATCGAGAAAAGAATCAGCCGTCTTATCACCTTATAAAGTCTAGTAAATCAAACTTAAAAGCAATGAAGTTAATGATATTTTTTTTGTAATGAGTAATATTTCTTTATTTTTTAATTTATAAAAGCACAATATCTGTGAAGCGTAAGTTAAGCTGCTGCTTTAAAAGTATGAAATGCTTTAGATGTTAAACTTGGGACAATTTCTTGAATATTACGAAGGACGGTTAAGACTTCAAAATTTTTAGCTCATGTTTGAACGAAAATTACGATTTTTAAGGTTTTCGGATATTTTCAATAGATAGTTTACGACTTTAAGGATCTTAAAAAATCAATAAAATTTAAGATAATACTGAATACAGTCAATAATGTACTCTTACATTATACTATTTAAAACATAAAAGTTACCTACTAGTATACTAACAAATATTGAATAGAAGAAATTTAAGAAAATAGCTAACCTGGTCTTGGGGCTCCATTGCGAATCTCTGTTCTTGGTAACCATGGCAACCGACGAGAAGGGCGGCAAGCGATAGCAACCAAATCCCGACATCCGGCCGTCGAGGCCATGGCAGTTTCCGGCGCTTGTCTCCCGCCTCTAAAATGCACGACGTTCTATTTTCGTATTTCGAATCATCCCTGCGCGATCGCACTATAAACGGCATTCCATTTTCAAATCGTTTGAATTTCGCCGCCATGTCGGCTTATATCTTTGTCTCATGTTGATGTAAAGAGCAATTGTTTCGTCTCATTTGTAATGACGGTTTTATTACATTATCTGTAACATAAAGGAAAAGAAAAATAAGCGACTAGGTATCAAATATTAAAACACTCGGATTTTGGAAACACAAACATTTCGCAAAATATTTCCTACTCGCTTGTCGGGTAAAATCCCTTGATCAGTTTATAGACTACCCTTTGACGTCCGCTAGGGAATTCCCGAAAAAATTTAAATTTCCATGCATTACTTGGAAGATTTGCCAATATTCACTTCCGAGGGTAGGCACTCGATTAGTGTAAGCGCAGTTCTTCTGTTACTTTCGCACTGGTAAAAGTGCTGACATACACCGTTGTGTGAATTTTGGGTTTAGCGTTTTTTATGAATTTCTTGTCATCAATCAGACGCCAAAGAATCGTTCTTTAAGCGGTTGTAATTTGTAGATTTCCCCTTAGACTATACATTTAATGACTTATTGCATATTATTAGATTTGCGGAAGTAAAGACGGATTATGGTTTGACCTTTCTTTTCTTTCTCCTAAGATTATTACCGCTATACTACGCCATTATGCACATACTATCTGTCTGGTTTTTGCATGCTCGCCTTTTATGACACCCAGGAAAGAAAATGAGACATTTTTTTAATCTCGATATCACTACAAAGAACAATACTAGACCAACAATATGAAAACTTATTGCAAACTTTCCTCTAGACCTGACTCTAAGAATATCGGCTATGTTGCGTTGCTTAATCGCTTTGAACCCCTTTGGGAAAGCGAAGAAACCTAAACACTTATCACTAGCGGCGATGAATACAGTTCTTTAAAAAACTTCAGACTTGTTTCGAGTACGAAAGTGAAAGATCCCGAAGGAATCAAAAATGTCTACAACAAATTGCGCAAATATATCTTTCAGTAAAAGCATTTTGAGAATGTTAAGTCACTCTCGAATGAATCGACTGGCTCGTTTTTTAGTGGTCGCAAACGATTGCTGATCATGAGATTCCGGGTTCGAATCCCGAGTTAGGTCAAAACCACTTATTGGGTTCTTGTAAAGAAATTTTCAGCAGCAACCGAAACTTTGAATTTGGTAAGCAAAGCACGTAAAGCCGTTGGTTCTGCGCCTGATCTCTCTCCGATCGTGTCGAATTACCGTCACATCGGACTATGAAAATGAGGGAATAGAGAGTGCATCTGTGCATGTGCATACACTTGGGCACTATAATCCTGTCCTTCACAGATGGCTGGTCTCCATAGAAACTCACTCCGTGACCAAAATTCAGTCTGGAGGACATTATACTTTAATGAATAAGTAAGTCTGCAATCAAACAATGACGTCGGAAATTGTTCATAAATATTAAATGGGGAAACATCTGTTTCATGTTATACATATATAGCAGTATAATTATAGTGCTTCGAGGATATTTCGTCATAATCACCGGAAGATGGCGTTGTGGCTCAAAGCCGTTAGAAATTCATGATCACCGAGTATTTCCTCTTGCATGATGTAATTTATACGTTTCCTTTTCATATAAATGCTTTGAAATTTGTATAAAAATAAACAGAATAAATAGTATATAACCAAGAAACGCTCATTTTTATACACCAAACAAACGGGGATTCATTTTGAATTTCAAAGAAAATACTGCTGTCATAAGTAACACATAGATATATACTCATACAAATAAATAACGTTGATGAAATATCAGTTGGTAAATTAAACCGAGGTAAAACCACCCTCCCGCATTTAAATAACATTCTATACAAGTGCTACTGTCGTGCACGGACCTGTGGTTTCTGAAGATTCTCAGGACGGTAAATATTCCACCGCGTTGGCAATGTGAGAATCAATGTAATGCGCAATTATTCTTCGACACTTTTAAGTAGGCAAATGTGTAAGGTCCTTACACTATTTTACTTTATCGTTGAGGACGCAGTAAAATTACAAAATTAATTCAGTAATGCCGGATTAACCGATGGGGAGGAAGGTTCTCGAGTGGCAGCCTCCTACCGGTAGGTGAAGTGTCGGGCGACCCCCCAATAGATGGAGTAACGACTTGGTAGGGCATGCAGGAAATCGATGTATGCAGGTGGCTCAGGACTGCTTTGTGACATTCGTAGTAAGTATTGGCTTTAACATTACATTAGTACAAATGTGTTACTTGGTAGAGCCACACCACAAAAATATTACAATAGTACAGTTATCTTGCCTGTTTCAATAACTAAGTCAACTAAATCAATATGTCAACAACTAAGTCATAGTAAATTTGGACTGAGCAGTGGTAGTTAGGAGATAAGCGCTCGCCTAACCCTAGCGTATTCCAAAATCATCTCAGAAATGGTGAGGGAGCCTGTGCACATCGGACTGATCGGAATTGGAGTTATTAATATGGGCTTTAGCGACGAGGTTCGCCACCCGTCACGTTCTGTCTCCCGGAGGGGCGAAAAGTAGATGCGACCCATTCTATGTGGACAAAATAAGATGGATGAAGCGAAAAAGTATTAAGGGGCAAAAATTCGAGACCGAACGGGCATGCCAGGGAGTCGATTTCATCCTTTCAGAAAGAATGGGTCAATGTGTGAAAGAGTATGAATGTGTAAGCCCGAGGCTGCTATGGATACGAATGAAAGTGGGCTTAAAGAAGCTGTTCTTGCTAGGGGTGTACGCCCCAGACATGTCTAAGCCCGCTTACATCCGAGAGCAGTTTTGGGACATGGTAAGGATGGTGTTTACAAAATGTAAGGAAAATGAAAATATTATTATGTTAGAAGACTTTAATGGAAGGGTTGGGGTGAAGAGGTCTGGTTATGAAAGGAAAAGGAATACGTTGTGGTGGGATGATGAGGTGCGGGTGGAAGTTAAATCAAAGAAGAAAGCATGGTTAGATTTTTAGACGTCTAAATAAGAGAGTAAAAGAAGTAGTTGAAAGGAAAAAGAAAGAAAGAAAAGCTTTTTTAATTATTGTTTATGGTCCTAAAGTATGGTATATAGGTATGCTATGGTAGGTTAAAAAAGCTGAAGGTACTCCGGGTTTAAAAATGACATCGGGACGTCAGTCATCTCAGTCCCCCGTGACCATGGGTGCTGGAAAGCGCCCGAAACGTCGGGAATTAAAAATAAAAGTAAATAAAAAGTAAAATAAACGCGATAAAATCCGTAAAAGTAGTTTTAATCATGTATAGTGTTCGTGTAAATATAAGAAATCATGGTGTAAAGCAGTTATAGTACCAATATATAAAGAAAAAGGGTCACAGCAGGACTGCAAAAACTACCGTGGTATCAGCTTGCTTAGTATTGTGGGTAAACTGTATACTAAGGTGTTAATTGAAAGAGTTATGAAAGAAACTGATGGAAAAATTTGGGATGTGCAAGCGGGTTTTAGAAAGGGAATGGGGTGTACAGATCAAGTCTTTTCCATGCGCATGATTGCGGAGAAGTTTTTGGCCAAAAACCAGAAAGTTTTTTGTGAGTTCATGGACTTGGAAAAGGCTTATGACAGAGTGGACAGGAAGGCGTTATGGCAAACACTGAACTCATATGGGTTGAGCGCTGGTTTGATACAGGCGTTGAGGTCTCTTTATAGGGATTTTAGTGCTTGTGTCAGGATCAATGGGGTCTACTCGGACTGGTTTGGCATCCGAAAGGGTGTCAGACAGGACTGTGTGACTTCGCCTTGGCTGTTCAACCTATTTATGGACAGATGTTTGCAAACTTTGAAATATGAAGAATGTGGGTTAAGAATGGGCGAGTTAACCGTCAAATGCCTTTTGTATGCCGATAATCAAGTCATATTTGCGTCATCGGCGACTGAGTTGCAAATGATGGTTACATTAATGAACTGGGCATTAAAAGAAAGGGGAATGAAAGTGAACGCAAGTAAGATGAAAGTGATGCTTTTTAAAAGAGAGGAAAGCAAATCGGTATGTGAAATAAGAATAGAAGGAGAGGTAATTGAGCAAGTGGATGAGTTTGTGTATTTGGGATGTGTATTTAGCAGGGATGGTAGATATGATAAGGATATAGAACGACGAGTAAATGCAGGGAATAGAGTGAATGGGGCACTACACTCTATTGTGACGAACCAGAATGTATCAAAAAAGGCACGTATGGTAATTCATAATGCTGTGTTAGTCCCTACTTTAATGTATGGTAGTGAAAGCTGGGTGTGGCAGAAGAAGCACGAAAGTAGAATAAATGCTGTAGAAATGCGGTCTCTAAGAGTATGCTAGGGTTGAATCTGAATGACAGGATGAGAAATTGCATGATAAGAGATAAATGTGGTATGCAAGATGATGTTGTGACCAGGATTAAGAAAGGAATGCTTCGGTGGTTTGGTCATGTAGAAAGAATGAATGAGGAAAGAGTGACAAAACAAATTTATATGGCAGATGTGAACGGCCGAGTCGGGAAGGGACGCCCTAGAAAAAAGTTTATCGACCAAATTGGCGATATTTTGAAAATGGGCCACGTTAAAAGTACCCTTAACCGACGAGCATGTATGCGTAGATATATGGATGTAAAGGAGGCGAAAGAGGTATGTCAGGATCGTGTCAAATGGAAGTCCGTGGTCTCTGCCTACCCCTCTGGGTGACAGGCGTGAGTGTTTATGCTGCTTATGCTTATGCTTTAGCGTACTAACAAGTTTATTAAGCTTACAAATATTTTATAGTATAGTTTATATTGTAGTCATAAGTATGAGAACATAAATTAATATTGTTTTTATTGCAATAGATATTTAATCCAACTATATGAATGTGGCTAAGTCTTAAAGTGCATTTTGTAAACATTTTATTTGTATTTCTGAATCTAATGCCTACGAGTACCCTTAGAGAGTGTATGCGTTGGTGTATGGATGTGTAGAGAGTTCTGTACAGGATCGTGCCAAATGGAAGTCTATAGTCTCTGCCTACCCCTTTGGTTGACAGGCGTGAGTGTCTATGTATGTTATGTATATATATCATGAATTTATTAGGATGATTCTACGATATATATTATGTAGCTATATACATGTTATATAATACTTTTAATTTTATTTAACATACTTTTGTATAACTCATATACCTACGACGTAGCGTTCTGCATACACGAAGTTAAATGATTATCTCTTAGCATTCCGTAATTCTTTGAAACAGAATCTAGTGACTGATGAATATAACTGCGTATAATCAGTTTCATTTGAGTGTACACTTTGAAAAAGGGCTATGAAGTGATTTCACAAGGGATACATAAAAGTATATTAACACTTACGCACAAACAAGCCTTTTTGTAATACGTTCTCGTTAACATTTCATCGAAAGAGCATGAATATATCATCGCAACACCGTAGGTGGTCGCCAGTAACCAAACATTCGAGGAACGACGTTTTACTATGTAATTATATTAATGTAGTTTTAATTATTCATGAAATCGTACAACATAATTACAATTAGCCTTTAGTCCGTTTCACATTATAAATGGCTCGTGGCGGTAGTCAACTTACAAATATGTATAATAATACGCAGTCAATTTACTCTTGGTTTAATTGCAACCAGCGAATCAAGACCATAACGCCAACAGACTTTTGACTTATTTTAAAACAATCTTAGCAATAAATAGTAGTGAACATTACCTCTTAGACTTAACTGCAAATTATTGTTATCCCTGATTCAAACCATATAAGTGAAATTGAGATGAATAAAATATGATACCCTATGTCATTTTTCATACATTGCAACCCATCAAGTTGTTTCTTAGGCTACAGAACGTGCTAAATAATATGCATACATAAACAACACCTCCCTAAACCCTCTGAAAGAGAGACCTGTGCCCAGCAGTGGACTTATATGTAACTTTACTTTATTTACCTTTCCAGGCAGACGTTGTTCTGCCCTTTTCGACAACCCTTTGTCATGTCCTATTAAAATGCATAAATTCGCAAAAAAAAATTGTGGGTCACTCACGGGCAAAAAAATATCCAATCTGTCAAGTTGGACCAAACTGCACACGGTGTGCAAATTTGATTAACAGCGGTTAAGTAGTTTAGGAGTTCATCGCGGTCAAACAACGTGACTATACGTATATATATATATATATATATATATATATATATATATATATATATATATATATATATATATATATATATATATATATATATATATATATATATATATATATATTAAGATACATACATACCTACACACGATAAACATTATTTTTGGAGTCCATTAGCGTTTTGCTTATTTTTGATGATGATATGCAGTCATTGTATGCAGTACTTTAAATCAATAAAAAAAAGAATAGTCCAAGTTAGTATAAAGAATAAGTTATTACAAATAAAATTAATAGAATGTATATAATTATATAAATATTATTAGAAAAGCGGTCTAGGTGCGACCCGAAAGGTCCACACGACTAACTGCCCAGACAACTGGAAAGATTAAAAAATATCATATGTTTTAATATTTTATAAAAAATTTCATTCGGCACAAAAAATGACTTGAACGATTTTGCTCAAAATTTAATGACGTCTAAGTTACATAATTATGCGTAAATTAAACTGGTCCCATGTCAATATCACTCTTTGTTCTCGAGATACACGAGGCGAAAACTGAATCCGAATAAATATACATACATACATACATACATGTGCACACACGGACATCCTATTACAAACCATACTATTCGACTCTAAAGACCTTGCAACGTAGAGATATGTAAAATTTCCAATTTGCAAAATCGGACCCATTACAATAACTTCCCACTGGGAACTTAATATATTAAACTAGCTATTCGCCCGCGTGGTGTTTACCGAGTACGATTAGATTTTGTGAGTTTTTTTGCGCGGTACTCTAATTTTTTTTTTCTACAATGAAAGTAGCCTTAGTTACTCTTATAACATTAACTATCTGCCAGTAAAGGTCCCGTCAAATCGGTCGCACCGCTTTGGAGATTAGCCGGAGCAAGCAGACACACACAGACAAGCAAACACAGAAAAAACTTAAAAAAATATATGTTTTCGTACGCATGTAGGTCGTAAAAAGTTGTTATTTTGAAATTACAAACAAACACTTAAATTTTGTTTATTGTATAGATGCGTAATTTATTATGAAGAAGAGAAACGTTTAAATTTTTTATGCAAATGTAATACTAAAAATAAATTATTAAAAGACCTAACTACTATTAAAGACTGAACTCATTAGATTAGGTATTTATTTTGAACCGGTATCAAAAAAAAGTTTAATAAATGCACTGTATGTTTTTTTATTTAATTTTTATGACTCTTTTTTCATTCGATTGGTTTATAATTTGGAATAGCAAATAATGCTAAAGCTAATTAAGCTTTTAATGGATTTATTTAAAAATTGAGATTGGTTTAGAAAAATGTTATAAAAAATCACTTTGAAATGTGAAATTATATAATTTTTTTCAGTTGTGTGAGTTGGTTGGATTTTACTATAAATTTTTCAAACAGAAATTTCGAAACAACCGGTGGATAATTGTTGCTAAACATTAAATTGAACTGCATAGCACGTAATAAAACGAGCTTTGTGTGAGAAATTATTGTTTTAGCGTCCCAGTTTGGATACTAAAACAATTTGGTTTACGAATTTGTTTTTTCTTTTTTTTAATTAAATAATAAATAAAACCCCGTGATGATGGCGTAAGAGTCAATCACCCTGTTCCATCTCAAGGTTGTTGCAAGACACCCAATGGATTAGTAGGCCGAAGTGCCAATATGCTCGCCTTATAGATCGAAGAACCGACAACCGATGGGGAAGAAATTTTCTTAGTAGCTGCTTTCTACAGGTAAGCGAAGTGTAACGTGGCTCCCACCAGATAGAGTGACGACCTGATGAGACATATTGGATTTCGATTTATGCATGACCGTGCCTTGTGACATTTCTTTGGGAAGGCCAATGTTCAGCAGTGGGTTTGTAAAACGCTTTGATGATGATAATAATGTTAATGTAAGGTAGATTATACTTTTAGAGAATGCACCTTGCAATACTAGAAAAAATAAATAATCTAATATCTTGAAGGTATTTTATAAAGAATATACAGTCGTATTGATTGTATTGAAACCCTTCCTACAAAACTGGAGACCGCGGGTTCAATTCCAATCGGTTTTGTTTTGGCTTGCATTCTGGTCGAGGGTCTTTGTACTCATAATATATGCATAAAGTAATTATATATAATCAATGGTGCTGGTCTATACATAATATTTGTAAGTTTACTACTAAAAGTTTTTTAGATAGTTCACGTAAAAGTCATTCATTAAAACCCTATTAAAAATCCACTGTTGAATATATGCCTCTCCCACAGATAGCTTCATAGGGAAATATTTTGACTGCCTCCTTGGTCCAAAATGGACCTTCAAGAAAAGAGCCTACTTCTTTTTAAAAGGCCGGCAACGCATCTGCAATTCCCCTGGTGTTGCAGTTGCTCTTGGGCGGCGGTAATCGCTTACCATCACGTGAGCCGTATGCTCGTTTGCTCCTATATCCTATAAAATTCTAGCCTACCTATATCCTACAAAAAATCGAAAGCGTGCTGATTGTTCTTGGTATATCTGTCAAGAAATTGTTAGTAGCAGCCCCGTTTTAAAAAGTTGGCGGAGTTTCACACCTTTACCTTTGAATGCTGTTGGTCCTACGCATAATCTTTTTCCGGTCCTGTAGGATTACCATTCCATCGGACTATGAGAGTGAAGGAATAGAGAACGCTCCTGTCCTTGTGCACTCGTGCAATCCTTTCCTGGGCAGATGGCTAGTTATCTTAGAGACTGGGCCCTTGACCGAAATTTGGTCTGTAGGACATTATTATCAATATTTTTTAAAGTTACTACGTTTAGGTTTTTTTATAGGATAGGGTGACAAACGAGCACGCAGTCCACCTGATGGTAAGTGGTTGCTGCAGCCTATAGACATCTACATATATCCTCGATTACGAATCAAAATGCAGACGCGTTGTCACTAGTGAGGACTAAGATGGAATGCCTCGTTTCCAGTAAAAAGGGTAAGTCCCGTTCTCTACAATCACCATACGAAGCACAACAGCATTGAGCTGCTATTTTACGCTGGTATTCTGTGAGAGCGTGGTCCTACCCCGGTCGAGCCGACCCATTCGTGCTACAACTTTACTACTAATATAACTGCGGCATGGCTTTTCCACGTATTTTTACGGTTTTTAATTATTTTGATATATTACCAGAAAGATGCTTCTCTCACCTTTTCCATTTCACTGTGTCGCCACTTTCGCCATCCATGGAGTGGTGGATTATTTTACTATAAACAAGGCATTTATTTTATCCTATAACATATATTTTATCCTATAAATATTACCGACGAAAGCGCAGATAATGTTTCTTAGCACAGGTCGCTAATCATTTGCTATTGGTAGCTCTTTGATTACATACTTGTATATAATCAAAGTATGAGCTCTAGAAATGCTTTATTTTATTACAAAGAAAGCTTTGTACTTATTATTTATTTCACCAAAATACAGCAATCAATATAATAATATCAATCTCATAGAAAGCAAATATTTAAATAATTTCCTGCGGATGAAATACAATACACATCACAGAGGTAACACAAAAATCACATTGTGTGATTGACTTATTTCGTTCTAAATGATGTACATACTTATCAATTGTCGTCCTACATACGTTCTGCTACTAGACTAAGGAATTCTCTCATTGCTGAGTGTATTAGAGCATGGAAAAGCCCGCCGCGCTACACAAATACATCATGTTGATGAATAAAATATCACATATCCTCTAAGTTATTTTAACTTCTCAGACATGTAGGTTTTCTACCGATAATTAAATTATCGTCAAACACGGTAAATCAGCATTTAAAATAATTGCAAACAATTTCATTGGTGTCGATATAAATCGAACTTCATTGTTGCTATGACATCATAATACAAACACTTATTATTATAATATAGTATAATTAAAGGATGTGTAGCATTCCATATTAGTTTTCAAAAGTAACAACTCATCTGTAGCTTTCTTTGTTTGAAGTTGAAAGAAGGCTGCAAGTGTTTACGGAATGTAGTAGCCATCACTTGGACTTCAAGCTTGTTTGTCAATTAAGTTGTCAAAAAAAATCATACTTTTATTATTCGATCAGTAGCATAAAGTGCAAAACAAAATAATACGTTGCAAGGTTTTCAGTATAAAGATCTTTTGTTTTTAAAACTAATTCCTTTATCCTTTTTATAAAAATGTTGTATAAATAGTCATCTATTTTTATTTTTATTATATATTTTTAAATTTATAATTTTTGAAAAATGACAATGTGCGCGACAAAATTACACTAACATATTCCAGTTTTAAATATTTTTTATTTATGATATCGCCTTAAAACTAATTCCTTTAGCGTTCCGTCTCAAAAATAATTTTTATAAAAATAAATATCTATATTTTAAAATAAACTGATTATTCAGTGCTAACACAGATGGTTAGCTGATAACACTAATATGCCGCGCACATGCTTTGGCCATGTGGTGACAGTGTTAATCTGGGGTTAGAGATTTATAATCTCACTGGAAGTGCGCCATTAAATAGAACAAAAAGGGAGAGAGATATTTTTGGGAACTTTAGTACAACTATTTGTGCATATTAATTCTATTTATTTTTTATTTTAAACAAATATTTTATTTCTTCCTAATGACAATCAACAATAATAAAAAATAACTGCGGTTGCTTAATCGCCTGTTAAGCTTGGCGCATATATATATATATATATATATATATATATATAAAAAATATATATATATATATATATATATATATATATATATATATATATATATATATATGACTCCGATAATGATAAATATATCAATATCGGAGTTTTATATATAAGTTTATTTTTCGATATATCGAAAATCCAATATTTTAAAAAAATATCAACCGTTTTAGTTTGAACTGTTGTATATATATTATATATATATATATATATATATGAGGCAAGCTATGGAGGAGGTGCTGTGTTCATCAAAGGACTTTTAAAAGGCTGTAAGGTATGAATGTGTATTTTTATTACATATTTATTCTTACGTAAGCAAAATGATGTATTGTATTTTTACTATTATCATCTCATTTATTATTATATCATCACGTGCGGTATCACAAAAGCTTTTTCATTAGTTTTGAAATTTAAATTTATTATGACACGATAAATAAAGTAAATTACGCAAATTAATAGACGCCACACACGGTCGGTTCAACTGATCATTCCAACTGATCAGTTCAAACTAAAACTGTTGATAGTTTTTAAAATATTGTATTTTCAATATATTGGTAATTATAAATATATCAATATCGGAGTTTTATATATAAGTTTATTTTTCGTATGTAGGACGTATATAACGTATGTAGGACGACAATTGATAAGTATGTACATCATTTAGAACGAAATAAGTCAATCACACAATGTGATTTTTGTGTTACCTCTGTGATGTGTATTGTATTTCATCCGCAGGAAATTATTTAAATATTTGCTTTCTATGAGATTGATATTATTATATTGATTGCTGTATTTTGGTGAAATAAATAATAAGTACAAAGCATTCTTTGTAATAAAATAAAGCATTTCTAGAGCTCATACTTTGATTATATACAAGTATGTAATCAAAGAGCTACCAATAGCAAATGATTAGCGACCTGTGCTAAGAAACATTATCTGTGCTTTCGTCAGTAATATTTATAGGATAAAATATATTTTATAAGACAAAATAAATGCCTTGTTTATAGTAAAATAAGCCACCACTCCATGGATGGCGAAAGTGGCGACACAGTGAAATGGAAAAGGTGAGAGAAGCATCTTTCTGGTAATATATCAAAATGATTAAAAACCGTAAAAATACGTGGAAAAGCCATGCCGCAGTTATATTAGTAGTTAGTGTAAATTCTTACACCGCCTCCTGCGTCCATCGAATTCCTGCATGTCTTACCATGTCGTCACGCTATCTAGTGGAGGGCCGCCCCACACTTCGCTTATTGGTACGAGGCTAACACTTAAGAAACTTGCTTCCCCATTGGTTTTCAGTTCTTTGAGCTATATGGTCAATTCATATCTAAGTATAGCCAAACACACTTATTATGTAAAAAAAATATGCAACCAACATACAAAGCCGCTTGTCGTTTCTAGGAATTTACTGTCAATGTATCTTGCCGACTCAATATCGCTCGTAAGCATATGGCGGGATAAATATTATTTTAACGCCTACTTTTTTATAATTATGTGTACTTCGGTTAATTGTCGCGGTCTGCGGGCAAGATGGTTGCCAGTTCCCATGAATTGGGTTTTTTCTCTCTCTTTTATCAAAATAAAAAGGCCATAGTTTCCCGTCAGTCTATTACAGCATAATTATTGTTTTAAAATTACGTCCAATATTATTTTATATTCAAAAAAAAATTAAATTAAATTGTACTAATAACGACTAATTTAAAAAAAAAACGCGGTTGCCAACCCGCTTGCAAGGCGTGGCAACTATGGCAAATATCGCCCCTATGAGACAATCTATGGGGGGGGGGGCTATGTTCAGCACTGGACTTAAATCATCATCATCATCATTACAGTCCTTCACAAGTCCAATACTAAACATGCTGTGTGCTTTAATAGGCTCTAACGGAAAAATTAAATTAAATCGCGAAATATAAATTAGTTTAAAATAAAATATTTTAAAATATAGTCATTCATTTCAACATTTTTATGTTTTTTACTTCACAATATCATACATTCATAATAAATTAGCGTTAAGGGCCCACACACACGATATAGCACGCGTTCAACATTACGCAACTCAATTTTACTAGTAAGTCTCATAAAGTTGTGGCTCATCGTTATTCTTGGTCCGTGTCCATTATAGGATTGCTTTTAATTATCTTTTTAATTATTCGTGGGAGAGATAAAGAACTAATAATGATTAATTGTTGGAAGCTCTATTCATTATTTCTAAGCTCCTGGGACGATGTGCGTGTTGAAATTTCATTATTTTGTATAAGCATAAAACCTTCATCATCTTCCGGTGATACGAGGAGAAAGCTAGGATTATTATTTTGCCTAAGATTCCGTCTGGGTAGATACGCCCCTACCCTCTAACCTATACACCCTTCTGCCGATAGATGGCAGTGCGTGCGCTGTTGTAAGGCTCTCTATTTTAATCCTCTGTCCCACCTTAATCATCTTTTTATATGGAATGCAAAAGCCACACAAAATTACGTGAAATATAACTATGAAAAATAATAAAAATATAAAAAAAAACTAGTTTATGTTTTCAACAAAAGAAAATTAAAACTTGTTGACATCTCATTTGTAAATCTTCACCTTTGTTGTAAAACAGTGGTTCGCAATCATTTTTCCTGCATGCCACTTCAAGTAGCTCGCGTACTACTTTTAGTCGAAATGATAAAAATTGTAAAACTATATCTCTACCGAATATTTAAATAATAATGAAAATTATATCTGTTATATAATTTCAATGGGATAAATGTGGGAAAATTTTAGTTGCCTTGTGCGAGTTTCAGTTTTATATTTCAGTTATATGTAAATTATAACTTTTACGTAAATTGTTATCTTAATCAAGAGAATGTCCTTACCCTTTCCTTATTCAAGAGCATACCCATTCAGGCAATCTCACGTACCCCTAAGTGTACGTGTAAAACTAATTGGAAAACACTGACGGCTATTCTGCACCCGAGTGCTCAAGACAAAAATATTGTTTCACATATAAAGCTCTTAACACGCCCTTTAGTAAGCCCAAAACTATTTAAAAAGGTTAGGTGTGTGTTTCAGTCAAAAAGGGGACAAATTCCAATGCGAGATACGCAGACTAAAAAGGGTTGAAGACTCACAAAGTGTCTGTTCGTGCGATAGTGTACGGGGATAGAATCACAATTATGGTCAGCATTATCAATAATATAAAGACGAAATAAATAGTTTGTTAATTTTTCTATACGACGTAAGTTAAGTGACAATGAGCCAGTCAGAAAAAACTAAGAATCAAAGCGAAAGAACGGTAAGCAAAGTGTATGGCACGCCCCACTAGATTACATGACGACCTCGTAAGATATGAAGGAAGTCGATGGATGCAGGTGGATCATCGCTCTCTTTTGTCTCATTCCTTAGGAAGGCCTTTGTTCAGCGGTGGACATGTGGATGAAATGGAATGAATTGCAACTTTTTCTGAACGTTACAACTTAGGGACCTTCAAGAAACGAGTTTACTCCTTTTTAAATAGTCTGCAACGCACTTGCAATTCCCATGGCGTTGCAGTTGCTCATTGGTGGCAGTCGACACTTACCATCAGCTGAGAATTATTTGTCTCCTCGTATTCTATTTTTAAGAGCGCACGAGCACACAGTTCACCTGATCATAAATGAATGTTATGACCCATAAATATTTAAATTCGTCCTCGAATAAGAATTAAAATGCAGATGTGTTGTCACCGCTGAGGACTAAGATGAAAAACCTCGTTTCCAGTAAAAAGGGTAAGTTTCATTCCCTACAGTCACCATACGAAACAAAGCAACATTAAGCTGCTATTTTATGCTGGTATTCTTTGAAAGCGTGGTCCTTCTCCGGTTAAGCCAACCCATTCGTGCTACAGCTATAATATAATTGCGCTATGGCTCTACCACGTATATGTCTATGATATTGCATTTATATTTATATTGAAATTTCGTGCACTTAATAAACTGTTTTCATAATATTAAAATTTCGTAAGTACTTTGGTTGGTAAGATAGATTGTTTGGTGTTAATGTAATATCTAATACACTGTCCAAACATATTTATAAAGTTGTATATTTTCTTCAAACAGCTCGCGGACCTGATAAATGCATTTGTTGTACGGAGGTTGCAATTTATCATTGTCTGTCATGCCCAGCTAAGCTGAGTGGCGTTATTCAGTCGTGTGTACCCGTGTTTTGTTGACCATCCAAAGTTAGCTTTAATATAACTCATAGAGAAACACAGTACCGGCGTATGTGTACATTTTTAGTTAGAAATAAATTAAACAGAGTAAAACATAATTTGTATTCATATTTTAATATTGATGAAAGTGTTACGTTGTAGTTTTGTTGCTATTAAACTTCGATAGTTATCGATTATTTGGTGAAGATGAAACACTGATAAAACCGAACAATATTATTAAAAAGTAATCAAATATATGGATGTAGAATATTTCTGTGTAAACTAGATATTTATTATAAAAAGTGTTACAGTTTAGTTACATTTTCTAGTTTACTTGAAAATACTGTATATATATAGCACACTGTAGCTCATGGACATTTTTGCAACCAACTTCAAACGAAAAAGAAAGCTTCAGTAGAATAATTACCTCTGAGAACTAATATAAAAAATACTTTCAGCCTAATTATACGCTTCAGTCCGATAAACAGCATTATCAGCGGATGTACTCAAAAATATTTCTAGGTTGAAAAAACTAACTAGAAAATGTCAAAAAAAAAGCTAAATGTAGTAAGTGGGTACAGGTTCAGGTACCTACAGATACTTTCCTGCCAAGAAATAAATACCACTCTCATAACTCTACCAATCTCTCAACTATTTATGCTGCCTAACAGTAGTGCATCAGTGTTGTATAGCAGTCTGTAGAAAGGCAGTTATTTTTTATAGAATAAGGTTGAAAAAGCGCACACAGTCCACTTGATGGTAAATGGATGCTGTGGCCCATAGACATCTTCATTTATCCTCAGTGAAGAATCAAAATTCAGATGCGTGGTCACCCCTAAGGTTAGATGCCTCATTTCCATTAAAAAGGGTCTCCGGTTCTTTACGTACTACTAGAGTAGTACTACTCACCATACGAAGCACAGCAGCATAAAGCTGCTATTTTACGCTGGTGTTCTGTGAGAGCGTGGTAGGCCAACGAGGACCAACCGATCAAGCCGACCCATTCGTGCTACACTATAAGTTGTATATATAGCTGCACATTCAGTAGTGTATCAACTCGATTGTCATTATAATTATACATTTAATTACCACAGTTAGTGGGTCCCGCTTGATCACATGACACTATGTATGTGAAACTAAATTGATTTTCCCCTTTGAAGTTCATCATCATCATCATTACAGCCCTTCACAAGTCCACTGCTGAACATAGGCCTCCCCCAAGTAATGCCACAAAGCACGGTCCTGAGCTACCTGCATCCATCGACTTCCTGCATGTCTTACCAGGTCGTCACTCCATCTAGTGGGGGGTCGCCCTACACTACGCCTACCGGTACGAGGCTGCCACTCGAGAACCTTTCTTCCCCATCAGTTACCGGTTCCTTCGAGCTATATGGCCGGCCCATTGCCACTTCAGCTTACTAATCCGTTGGGCTATGTCGGTCACTCTGGTTTTACTGCGGATATCCTCAATTCTGAGTCTATCACGCAGAGAAACTCCGAGCATAGGTCTCTCCATAGCTCGCTGAGCGACCTTGAGCGTCCCCATATGGCCAGCAGTGAAGGACCACGTCTCTGATCCGTAAATCATCACTGGCAACACGCACTGGTTGTACATTTTAGTTTTCAGAGATTGAGGTATACCTGACGAGAAGATGTGTCGTAATTTCCCGAACGCTGCCCAGCCGAGTTGAATCCGTCGATTGACCTCTCGGTCGAAGTTGGACTTACCTAGTCGGACTCTTTGTCCCAGGTAAACGTACTCGTCAACAACTTCGAGCATAGTGCTCCCATCAACTACCGGCATAGGTGTGACATGGACATTGAACATAATCTTTGTTTTGTCCATGTTCATCTTAAGACCTATCCGTTGGGAGACACCATTGAGGTCATTGAGCATAGTGCTAAGGTCCTCCAGCGATTCTGCCATAAGGACTATATCGTCGGCAAATCTAAGGTGAGTGATGTACTCGCCATTGATGTTAATACCGTATCCTTTCCAATCCAGTAGCTTGAAAACGTCTTCCAACGCAGCGGTGAAGAGTTTCGGGGATATAACGTCACCCTGTCTTACACCTCTCTGCAGTTGGATAGGTTTTGAACTCTGGTTCTGTACTCGGACAGCCATCGTAGCCCTACTGTACAAACACTTCAGCACCTCGATATACCGACAGTCAACTTGGCACCGCTGAAGGGACTGTAGCACCCCCAAATTTCGACGGAATCAAAGGCTTTCTCATAGTCACATACGCCAGGCAAAGTGGCAGATTGTACTCTTCGGTCTTCTGTACAATCTGACGCAGGGTATGTATGTGGTCTATGGTATGAAGCCTTTTCGGAAACCGGCTTGCTCGGGAGGCTAGAAGTCGTCGAGTCTGCGTGCGAGACGATTCGTAATGACTCTCGAAAACAGCACGTAGACGCGGCTCAGAAGGGAAATTGGTCTGTAGTTCTTCAAGAGAGCGTTGTCGCCTTTCTTAAAGAACAAGACCGCCGCACATCTGCTTACTTCAAGATTTTCTTTTAAGTAAAATTTTTAAAAGTTTAGTACGTATATTTTGATGATGTAATTTAGACAAGAAAATTAAAGTTTTAATACAATAATTATGTTACAAAACTTCATTAAAAATAAGATGAGCCTGTTCATATATCGATATAGAACGAGTTCGATAAATTAAAGCATACCGACAAGCCTAAATAAGCTTTTGAATATACCGATTTATTTTTTTATATTTTAGAAGTACCAAGAAATGTGCGTGGGGTAGAGGCCTACTTGAAACCATCATCCCGTTTCTTTCCACGAGGAGCAAGCACAAGCTAATAATACCCATTTCTCGACTCCACAGAGTTCATAATTCATTCTTGGGGCAATGTTTACGCTCCAAAAAAGCCCCAGAAAATATACAAAACAGAAACATTCACCAAGTTTAAATACATCAAAGTTGTAATATAAATAATTGATAATAAAATATCTATTAAAAGTTTTTTAGTAGTTTTACAACCTGCGTTTTATCTACTGTATAAAATACTTTCAAAAAAGTACCACAGGGTTTCTTGCAGGTTCTCCCAGGACGGAGGCTTTTTCTGAACCAGTGGTAAAAGGAAAAAATGACTTCCAATGAAAATTATATGTAATCTATTTTGCAAAAAAATCTATGCTGTTCTTTTTTAATGTAAGAGATTATAGAAAATGCTAGAAAGACGTCATGGCTTTTCATAGATAGTGACTACCATTCACGACACAGCGGCCTGTTTTTATGCGACTCGTTTCGATGAACGCTCCTCAGTACAACGGGGAAAGGATCTCGACCAAAGGAATGTTCATTTTTTTTAGTCATCAACCTAGTCATCTCCCTGGGTGTTAGACTACTAGCTGGTAGTACTCCCTACCTGGCTAGGACTCTGTACGAGTAGGTAGTACTTTCTACCTATTTCTGTCGCCAAATAGCAGGGCTTGCTTTACTATATTTGTTACGGTCTGCAAGGTATAGGGAGTCAGAAAAACTACACTTTGCGAGGTATTCCATTTTAGTGCTTAGAAGTAACAACGCACATGTAAGCCTTTTTTAAGTTGACTGTAGATGTTCATATGCTGCCATCTAGCAGTGAGTTCGTATCTCAATTCAGTTTAACAAAAAAGTAGTAATTCAAACTATTTTTACTGCATATTTTCTACACAATACAGTACTTTGTTGCGTCACCACTCGTAATATTAATTATCATAATATAAAATGGACCGATACAATTTGTAGGGAACGCCCACGCAATATCTCTAACACACGACACCGATTGCGTGTGGTCTCATTAAAAAATATCACATGTCATTGTACAAACAACGCCCCTGTTGCTTATTAAGACATGTTTGTGCGATGCAAGCAAATGTGTAGAGTGATTTTAGCTGTTAGGTTATAAACATCAGACCTGTAATCAACACAATCGTGTGTTTTACATCCATTTCTATTGAAATCTGAAATTAAGTCAGTTCTTTAATAATTTGAAGCCGTTTTGGTTCAATAGCGCTTGAGATTACGCTGACCGTAAATTTTATTGTACGCAAGCAATTGAAGCTCGACCTCCGTCATTAATTTTGAAATTGTTTATTGCAGTTCTGAGTGCTGATTTACCACGTGCTGAAAGATGTAAAGAATTCATTCCTTCATTTCGTCCCATGAATTTGATATGAGGCGACTATGGTATACATCCTAAAACAATTTTTTTATCGAAAAGGAGCAAACGAGTATGCCGCTCACCTGATGGTGACTATCGCCATGAACAATTGCAACACCAGGGGAATTGAAAGTGTGATGCCGGCGTTTCAAAAAGGAGTATGCTTGTTTTTTGACGGTGCCTCCTAAGTCATATCGGTCAGGAAAAATTGCCGGTGGTAAACAATTCCACAGAGAGGTAGTACGAGGAAGAAAACTCGTTGTAAATAGCACAGTGGTGGAACGTCAATCATCCTGATAATGTGAATGGTATTGTGAGTTATGAAGCAATGTGCGTTCATGAAATTTGGCGGCTGGCATTAATCCTAACAATTCTTCAGATCACTCCTCGTAGTAGATGCGATAAAAAATGCAAAGGGATGCAACATCCCTTCGCAGTGCTAGAGCATCGAGCTGATCAGGAAGAACTCCGTTGTCGATGATTTCAGCCACTCTGCCATGGATGCGGTGAAGTGGAAGGAGCAGGCATTGGAGTGCGCCGGTCTAGAGCCAGCTCCTGAAAGATCCAATGAGAGGCCGAACTTGCGCTTTGTAAAGTCGCAAGTGGTGTGCCGGCATGAAATAATGTCCCACTCTGCTGAGCACACTAAGCTCTTAAGAAGCCAATTTGGCCTTTCCTTCCAAGTGTACATGAAACTGCATATTATTCGAAATATCAACGCCAAGAATTCTGTTGCTAGCATGGGGATTGCCTTGCAACTGAGGAGATATGACAAAGAAGTTATTTTTAGCCGTAAACGCTCAAAGTTGTGACTTTCGAGCGTTGAACTGAACTAGATTTAGTCGCTCACCATGCGATACTTTGTAAAACAAACTCTCAACTTCAGACACAAGTTTGTTCCGATACTGCATTTGCGATACAGCGATGCGACATTTTCCAGCTTGCAATATGTCGTTGAAGAAGAAACAGCGTTGGTGTTAACAAAGTATTGTAGGGCTTGAAATCAGAGCATGCACCGTCTTCTACGACCTTAATGCTCCGATCAGCGAGTAAGTGGTGATCCAACTGCACAATTTACCTTTGATCAGGTAAATTTGAAAGAAAATTTTGCCGAACGATCAAAGGCCTTCGCTGAGTCCAAACTAATTGTCATTGCTTCTCCCTTGGACTCTACTACATTCGCCCATCTATGTGTCAGGTAGACCGAAAGATCACCAGCTGATTGACCCCGATGAAATCCGTAATGGCAATCACTAATGCGATGGTAATCCACACTATTTTATTAATGACGACGACGACGGTTTTATGAATTCTAATAGATGGCAGTATATATTAACTTGTTTACGCCAGATATTAGATGACCAGACGGTGGTGGGGAGTAGCATCGGAGTACCAAAAAGTCTGGAACCGCGATCGTCAATCCGCTAGCCAAGCGTGACGTTACCAACTCAATTTTTCTCTGAGACGAGAGAGGCCCAAGAAAACTTGATGTTCTCTATCACGTACCAAAGCAGCGCGGCGACAAGTTTTAGTCACACATACAACTGAGCTATGCACCAAACTTAGACTAAATCTAGTACCTATTTAATAACTGTAGTGTATAAATATAACGAATCGAATCGACAATCGATAGCTAATCGTAATAGCTGTTGCTGCAGTACTGTAGGCCATGGTTTCGAATCTTGGACAAAATAACAATTTTTTTGGCCTACAAATAATTAATTGTTCAAGCATTTTTGCTAACTCCACTTTATTTTACTGAAGACATAATATGCAACATAGTTCCAGGTACATACGCATATATATAGAGAGTATTTAAACTTTTACCCTCTAAATAGAGGTAATAATATGTGTTAATACTAAACTACGATCAGATGTTAAATTAAATACACTGAACATAAGAACGTATATCACTATTAAGGAATTTCGTGAGACAGCGCCGATTGTTAAAGGTGACCTGTCAACATCCCAAAACGACCCGACGACGGTCAAACCTATGGACCTCATATTCTTTGATTATAAATAATAAAACAAATGATGTGACTGCAACTTTGTTTTTCACAAAATGTAATTCATAAATTAATTAAAACTCTCAAATTGATATATACAAGGAATTTTAAAAATACACTTAGCCTTTTTATGTGAAAAATTAGCATCTTTCTCAGTTATAAAACAGCAACAATGGTTACGGGCAGTTACTCGTTCTAAACTTCCGTTTCATCGAAAATGCATGCCTACATACCCGCCTACAAGGGGCTAGAACGGATCATGTCAGGCACAAATGATATGGTGTTTCACTTTTGCCGCATATTGGCCTCGGAGACACTTTCAAAAATATCCGCTGTGCTACCAGCGCCAGTCGCCCTTTAACGACTCCTTCTCGGAGAGAACTCCATATCCCCTTCTAAGAAAATCTCTGTCACTAATGAAATGCCTGCATTCAGCAATGGTACTCATTATCCTTAAACTATAATTAATTTGCTTTCATTTCAACATTTCTAAAGTCATTAGAAATATCTCGCGTGGTATTGGTTGGAAATAGGGTGTCGGCGTTCCTCTAAGTTTGTTTTACTTTTGTTTCCCATTCCTTCTAAATGTGTAAGAGCGTTGAACTCTCGAGGGGTTCACTAATATCGTATTAGTACGGAAATAGATTCCAAACAATATGCAAACAGGCCCCAATCTTATTCTACCACCTGGGCAGGCTTAAAATTAAAAGATGAAGGAGAGAGTGTTCTGATACTCGAGGAGGGAGTAATCCAATACATAAAAAATATTTTGCGCAATTTTAATCCCAAAATTATAATTTTTTTAATATTTGTCATTTACGATCGAATATCGATAGACTTTATTAAAGCTAAAAAGCTAGATAAAATTAAAGAAAAAATACTGATTTCTTTTAGCCTAACTCTATGATTGATATCATAAAGAAAAAAGTAATAAAAAAACAAAAATTATAAACCTTAATTTAACTACCAAAACTAGTTGGTTCTGTCTTTTTTTAAGCTGCTTATTTCGGCAACTATTTAAAGCAAAAATTGCTATAACTGTATATTTTACGTTGAATTTTATTTTTGAATCATATTTTTAAACAAGATATTTCGTTCTGTACCGTACTCGGCATTAAACTTATTTTTTTAGCTTATCTATTTTTTTAGGTTATCAACCTTATTTAAAAAAAGCGAGCGAGCACCCAGTCGATCGATGATAAGTAGATGCTATGATGGTATAAACATAATCTACATCTATTCTGTCTTAAGAATCAAAAGCGCTGTCGTCCCTGATGGCTTAAATAGAATGCCTTGTTACCAGTAAAACGTCCCTGGTTCTCAATGTACACCATACGGAACACAGCAACATTAAGTTGGATATTTTACGCTGGTATTCTGTGAGAACACAGTACTTGTTGTAGCCGTAGCGGTTGACCCAACCTATTCGTGATACAACGATAATATAGCTGTACCGTCAACATACAACATAATGATAAAGCGATTATGAAAATATACTTAATTATGGGCAGTGCGACGAACACTTCCTTGCTCTATTACTAAAATCCACTCAGATCAGCAGGCGTGTGCTCAACAGTGTTACTTATTAAGGATGTACTTTGGTTTATTTTATCAATTATTGTAATACGTGTTGTATTAAGAGACTCGTCGAGCAATCTCATCCGTTAGTGTCACAAGCAGTGAATCCAGTATACAAGAGACAGTCTCGCAGACTAGCTTTTTCGTTTTTGTTATCAAGTATGCAGAAAATTTTAATGTACGTACGTGTGCTAAATGTAAACAAACAGACATCCAATCAGTCTTCCCTTACTCTCTGATGCAGCACTTATGAGATAAGGTAAGGTTATGTTTGGATGCAACTAATTTTGTGTCCCACAAGTTTTGAATGCATTTAAAATTTATTCATCAACAGCTATACACGACATATGCTCAATTGGTCATTGCCTTCTCTTTAATAAACTAATAAATTCAAAAGCTATTTTTTTAAATAGCGTTTTTTTTAAATAACTGAACTATTCATCTGATCTTTTGGTCTGATCATTTACCATCAGACCAACCGTATGCTCGTTCGCCTACTCTTTTATAAAAAAAAGATCAATGTAATTATTTATAATTTTACATTGATCTTTTCAAAGTTATGATGTGGAAGAAAACTTTGTAGGTTGCTCGGGAGCGTACTTTAGGGGTTTTCAATGTTAAGCAGTGACCTTGCGAAGGGCTGTTATGATGACGATGATGATGATGATAATGAAGTTATCAGAGATGATAACCCTTGTACCAATCTGTAGGAATAACCGTTGATGTTGGTCGTAGGTGTCCACAGCTTGCAGTAGCTACTTAACATCAGGTAAATTGTAAGTCCAGTTATCATTATTATGTGTAAAGTTGTTCAAAACAACTATATATCAATAGCACGCTACAGACTATAAGCTATAAATTTCTAGCGCGCTATTAAATACGCTATGTCATAGCGCGCTATTTATAAGAAAGCGTGCAGGACGCCGGCAAGCGCGTTAAGTTTAGCAGCACGCTATATCTCCGAGCACATTACATTACGTGTCGTTCATTGGATAGACCGCGTGCTATATAAGAACATTATTTCGTAATAAGTCGCATTTTAGAATAAAATAAAATAAAATAAAGTGGTGAAGAGAAATCACTGGACGCTCTTTCATACTTTTCAGGCTTACGACTTTCTATAACCCTAAAAATATTTTTAAGGCATGTACTTTTTAAAACAAAATAAAATAAATCATTTTTATTATAATTGATATAAACGTTATTTTAACCATAATATAAATTATAAATCAATTAAAGGTGTATTTAAAAGTTTATTGATTGTATTTACAAAAATCATCTATTTACAAGCACTATTATATACACTTTTGTATCTATATTTTATTTACATTTAAAACATTAGTTTAGTAAAAACATAAGTTAGGCTTCTTTTGTAGAAGACAACTGTGTCCTTCGATCACTTATAAATATACATTATACACTAACGCTAGTTAAATAATTAGTTCGCACGCGATGAATAGCGTGCTGCTAGATTAAATTTGCGTCACACGTCTACTCCCAACAGAGCTGCTGCTAGAACCAATTGCCACTTGATATGAATAGCGCCAAAGCGTTATAGCGCCATTGCGCCATGGCGACTATTTAGATAGCAAGCGCTATGTGTTATGGAGAGATAGCGCGCTATAATATGGCGCTATGCGCTATATTAACCACCATTAATTATGTGTCTATTTTGTGTTCTTAAATATGAGAAAAATCTATAATAGTTCTAGGAAGTCTAGGTTGTTTATAATATCACAAATTTTTTCTATCCGTTATTTTATATATTATTTGGTAAGAATGCGGGTGTATGTCATGTATAATGTATACATGATATACACCCGCTGACGATTGTTCCGCTGAGACTTTTGCTAAAATTGGGTCGAAAAATATAGAATACCGACTTTAGAAAAGATTATTCACACAAACATTCCTTTGACGATAAATGATAAATGGAACTTCTTTGCACTGTATAATGCTATGTGTGTTTCTTTACGCCTTTGATAGGATTATTTCGTTCTAAAACAGGATTTATTTACGCCGTGGATAATATTGGAATCTCTTACGTGTATTAAAGGCGTAAGCAAATACACTACCTTTTATCATCCCGTGGGTGTCATAAAAGGCATCAGAGACATAAGATTGGCAGCAACATTAAATCATAACTAAAAATAAGGATTCCTTATATTGACGCGAACACTATATATTAATTAAAATACAGATTTTATATATCATATAAATTAAACGTGATAAAGTCCGCGAAAGCAGTTTTAATCAAAATAACCAAAAATAATAAAAAAACTGCAGTTGTCAAGTCGCCGACCGAGAGTGAAAACTATGGCATACATCCCCCCGCACCCCCATGTAATAATCTTCATGAGTGGTCTACGTCAAGCACGTATGTGATTTTTTTATATTTTTTAAACACTGGGCAGGCGATTTGGTGAGTAAGAAGCCAGACCAGAACACAGGACTAGTGTTACTCCTATTTGGCGACTAAATAGGTAATTGCGTGGTACTAACCCAAACGATCTTCAATGCAGAAATTCTATTACCCAGTACTTACCACTTGCCGTTACATATTACTTTTAGTACCTTCTTTAGCTTGTACTGTGTGCAATATTTAGAGGAATGCTGGTATATTAAGACCTTAACCAGCTGGTATATTCTTGAAAAGGCCTATGTCCAGCTGTGAGCTTAAAGCTTCTGGTGATGCTTATGTGGTGTATAATTTTATATCATTTTAAGTGTATTCTATTAGACGTTTATCTATATCTGCTAAGTCGAGCAAAAAAGCGACACGGCTGTACCATACTTTTCTCGAAGCAATTTAGACCATTTCGACCCCCTATAACTTCGTTGTTGATAGAAATAGAAACCTGAATTCCAGAAACCAAGCAGGCATTGTAAAGACACGGTATATTTCAAATTCCATTCAATTTAAACCACTAGTTTAGGAATTATAATTAGTCAAAGTTTCTTAATTTTTTCTGACTGACCGATCATCAAAATTCTAAGGCACTTTTTAAAATAGTCAATCTATTTATTTAAAATATAAAATATTTGTAATCCAAATATAATCAAATCCAATATTGATATGGCCACAATAACATATTGTTATGTTAGCTAATTACGTAATAACTTAAGACAGAAGGACCCTTAAGTAGGGACTGAATAAATTAACCGACTTGGTATTACATGGATCTCACAACTTATTACGATAGAAGAACTGAGTAGCGAGACTTGGGTTTTTTACAAGTTATGTTTTTGATAACATAATACAATCAACTTAACTAAACTTCATATATTACACTTGACTTATTTTGATGCTGTCGATATTAGCAGGAACTGTAAGCAGACTGATTGAATAAAAAATCATTTTTCAATTGAATAAGAAATCATTCTGTAAGCAGACGTTATAATCCACGCAGGATATTCTGATTGCATCACAGGTATATGTTCACAGCCAAAGACGCTTCGGCCGTATCTAGCCGTTTCAGATATTATACGCTAATTTTGCGATAAGACCGGACAAAGCTTTGAATGCAATGTCAAATACATGAAAATAATAGCGACACAATCACACTCAGTAACAAGCAATAAATGTTTTTTCACGAATACTAGCGCTAACTGAAATTTAAATCGAGGAACGAACCACTAAGCAACGGGTTGGCCAAGATTAATTCCTTAATTATATAAATAACAGATATCGTCAATCACATCCAGATAATCTAAAACTTCTAGCTTTGTGTATATTCATAATATCTTGTCTTTTATACCAGTGTTGAAAATGACATTTAGCGACGCTTTCAAATTACCATGTTATGCACTGGCGAGCTTTACGTTTTGTGTAAGTTTTAATATGGAACAATATTCATTTAGATATTTTTTTTTCATTTTTGATAATCTATATTTTTAATAGAATAAGGGCGCATAGTCCACTCGATGGTAAGTGGTTGCTGTGGCCCATATACATCTACTACTACCCTCGATTAAGGAACAGGGGAAGACTGAGGACTAAGATGGTAGGATGATGCGAACACAGCAGCAGTAAGCTGCTATTTTAAGTGTTCTGTGAGAGCGTGGTCCCTCCCCGGTCGAACCGACCCATTCGCATACAAACATAATAGCTTCATCGTAGCTCCACCACGTATAATTTGACCATTAAAATCGTACAAAAGACATTCCGATTTGATTTAAGTTTATTTAACGTTCTGAGGCACCTTATTCTGAAATGGTAGAAGATTTAGAGAAAATGGTGTTTACCAACGAATTCAAATTCCCTTCAAGTTGGTCGCAATTATTACGAAAACGAAGATAACTGGTGATCGTAGTCAAGAGTCTGCAAGCCTTAATGCTTTTGATCATTTACTACTATGTATACATATATTTTACCGGAAGATTTCGTTACTTCAGAATTTGATTTCGACAGAAGACCATTAAAGCAATTGATCTTTCGCATTAAGCAAATCCACTCGAGCCGCTCACTTGAAAATTTCCATTAGTATCTACAATTGTAGTAAAATATATTCTGATGAGTTTTGTTATAGATTTTTCACTCTAACCCTGGGTACGGTACACTAGAAATCTCATCTGTATCTTAGAGCCAGTTTACATACATAAATTGCATACTGATAAACATCCAGACCCGGAATAATAATTGTAGGTTGTGGCCGAGGAAGGAAAAGGGAGATCTCCTGCCGGGCAAGGTGTTCTGCCCGGGGAGCGGCCGACACTCCATGTGATAGTTCGGAGATGTTCTGTATATACTGTTTATTATTCGGAATATTGATAGCGTGATCTAGGCTTCGGTGTGTTCCGCTTGTGGCGCGACGACAGTGCCGCCACAAGGTCATATAAATACGTGTTCCGCCTGGCATGCAAGCCCGCTGCTCTCAGCGCCATAACTCATCATCACCGTCTCATTTGGGTACATTTTTTTCTTCCTTCATAAAGAGCCGTAGTAGCTCAAGTTCTAAGTGCTCGGAGAAAAATTTGACAGTACACAAGCAACTCGGATCCGATAACCCGCAGGGCACTTGCCTTCTTCTCATTCTCTCTCATTTCTCAATTATCGGGAGAAAGAATTAATTCGCTGTGTTGCTATATTGCTTTTTTTATAGGATAGGGTGACAAACGAACACACAGTACACCTGATTGTAAGTGTTTGCTGTGGCCAATAGACATCTACATCTATCCTCGATTAGGAATCAAAATGTAGATGCGTTGTCAACCGTGAGGACTAAGATGGAATGCCTCGTTTTCAGTAAAAAGGGTATTCGGTTCTCTACATTGACCATACGAAACACAGCAGCATTAAGCTAGTATTTTTTACGCCAGTATTCTGTGAGTGGTCCTTCCCCGGTCAAGCCATACCTATACTACTAATATAGCTGCAGCGTGTCTCTACCACATATAATATATTAAAAGCTAGATAAAAAAAATAAAAAATACTGATTTCGTTAAGGCTAACTCTATGATTCATATCATAAAGAAATAAGTAAAAAAATATTACTAAACATTAATTATAACCAAAACATAACCAAAACTAGTTAATTATGTCGTTTTTAAGCCGCTTCTTTAGGCATATATTTAACAGCAAAAATTGATTTAATTGTATATTTTACGTTGAAATTTATTTTTGAATCAAATTTGATATTTTTGTTCTCTACATTGACCATACGTAAAACAGTAGCAGCTAAGTAGTATTAAGATACTATTTTACGCTGGTATTCTGTGTGTGGTCTTTCCCCGGTCGAGGAGACCCACTCATGCTACAACTATACTACTAATATAACTGTAGCATGGCTCTACCACGCATAAAGCCTGTTATATATGTCGTAAAACACGATTAATGAGATATTGCAACAATCTCTTCTATCAAAATTTTTTATAACCTGTTTTTGTGGCTAACGCTGCTCTTTAGGATCTGTCTACTCCCTCAGGGTTACAGTCGTGAAACTGTGTATTTTATTTCTCTGACATGCGCGTTTTGTCACCATCTTTTCCATCACCACCTCACGCTGCACGCACACTGTTGAACAGACACCTCTCATTTTTAGGAGGGTTTGAGTGAAAACGTCGGGTTAAGGGAATAGTAAACTCAGTAGAAGGAAAATTTTTGCTGTTAGTTGAGCAGTTTATATTTCATATTATTGACTTTAGATATATTAAAAGTATAAAGATGTATACTTATTTCTGTATTTACATTACATAGCAGAACTTTATAAAGTTTAGTGTTAGGTTTGAAGTAAAAGTTTAGCGTAGAACTTTTGCGATGGACGTAGAAACAGAAAAGAGAACAAATTTCGCAATTTATTATGCTCAGCTTATAGAACAAATGTAACTATTCTAAATCAGTGAATGGGGTCGTTGGCCGACTTAGCCAATTTTTTTCTGTTTTCCAATAACTCTGACGGGGAAAACTTTATAGTTGCTTCAGCTCTCTTAAATTTAACGAAAACACTTCTACGTCCACTTTCAAATTTCCTTTTGGTGAATATTTAATAAAATCAAAAGAATTTTCGATAATAAAGCACATTTTTCACTTACACGCACGTAGTATATGTCCAATTTCATTGTCTATGGAAAATTAATAAAACAAAGCTCACCTCACACCGGAATAAGCCGAAAAAATCCACACAAAGCCAATAGACCGGACCGTTCGAATTTTAAACACTCTCGATCATTTTTGGAAACAAAAGAATTCGGAGTTCGAATTTTTGAATTTCTCCGACAAGAGTCGGGAGCGCGGCGGCGGAACGTGACTAACTCGAACTCGAAAACGTGCGCTTAGATATCCGCCGTTGTATATTTTTAGAATACGCCCCCTTGTTGTAAAATTCCCGCCGTTTCATGAAAACGGTTCAACCGCCTATTGGAGGGTTTCTAGACGGACGCTTCGTTTCCGCTGGAAGGGTAAAGGAACTAAAACGTATAAGTCAAAAACTCATTAGTTGTTTCCCGCATAATTTGATATGCAAATGTATTTATTATTACGAAACAAGATGGAGCGTTTTTGCGTAACATTTCTTTTGCGTTTCTATAGACCTATGAATCACGTGAGTGTTTTTTTCATAACGTTCTCATCATTCATGAATCATACTTACGTCTTCACGTCGGTTAATGCATGAAAACATATAGTGAAATATGGTTGCCGTGTAAGAAATAAAACTCATCTTTTAAATTTAAAATTATCTACAAGGTAACTTGTGTGGTCGGGAGTAAAATTTAAAAATATTTTGCCTATTTTATATTAAAAACGTTGTAACTTATTTGCACACAGTCCACCTGATGGTAAGTGGTTGCTGAAGCCCATAGACATCCATATCCATCCTCGCTTACGAATCAAAATGCAGATGCGTTTTCACCCGTGAGGACTAAGGTAGAATGCCTCGTTTCCAGTAAAAAGGATCTTTAAAACAAAATAAAGGAAGATATTATTGATAGTTATGTTTTGTAGAAAAACTTGGTCAGTACTAACTTCGAGTCCGCTGCCAAAAGACATGGCAAACATTATTGTGTTCCGACTAAAAGTGTGAGAAACTAGCATAAAATAGCAGCTTAATGCTGCTGTACTTCGTATGGTGAGTGTAGAAAACCGGAGACCATTTTAATGGAATCGAAGCATTCCATCTAAGACCTCGAGGGTGAAAACACATCTGCATTTTCATTCTTGATTTAGGATAGATGTAGACGTTTGGGCCACAGTATCTACTTACTATGAGATTGGTTGTTACCTTTATTATATTTAAAAAAAAAACTAGTAAAATTTCAAGCTGTAAGACTTTTCATCTTCATTCTTTGATATAACAATGCGTCTATGAACTTATTTGCTGAAAATCGATTGCATGTGCCCATGGACATTTTTTAGGATTTAAAAAAAAACGAGCAAACCTTACAGTAGTAAACAGAGCAACATTAACATTATAACGTGAAAAAATGATTCAAATGTTATTTGAAATTACTTCTAATATGCCCCTCAAGCAGTTTCCATAGAATTCTATGTAAAGTTGCTAAACATTTTTAATAATTTTTATGATCAACAAACTGTTAGAATGTTTTTTTTATTATAGTAAATAGTTATTTAAAATTTTGAGAGATATGAATTTTGATAACGATTAGTTTTTATTTTAAGTTATCATTTCCAATTATCCTTTTGATTTCCTTTATGTTGATAAACATAATTTTAAGAAAAAATTAATATTAACCATTATAGTTTGTTTTTTTTGTATAGGAGAGGGAGCTAACAAGCATGCGGCTCACCTGATGGTAAGTGACTAACGCCGCCCATGAACAACTGTAACGCTGGGAGAACTGCAGATGCGTTGCCGGCCTTTTAAAAGAGGTAAGCTCTTTACTTGAAGGTCTCTAAGTTGTATCAGTCCGAAAAAATCGCCGGTATTAAACAATGTCACAGACAGATTATACGAGGAAAAAAACTCCTAGTAAAACGCACACTGGTGGATCGTCAAGCATCCAGATGGTGTGGATGGTATCGTGAATTTTAACGCGATGTGCGTTCGTGAAATTTTGTGACAGGAATTAATCCGAACAATTCCTCAAAGCACTCCCCGTGGTAAATGTGATAGAAAATGCAAAGAGATGCAAAATCCCTTCGCAGTGCCAGTGAATCGAGACAATCAAAAATAACTCGGTCGGTTTTTTATTTTATGTTGCTACACCTACCTCAAATACAATTATACCCCTTATGTATCTTTTTCTTGTATAAAACAACAATATTTTATATATCTACAAAAACTAATAGGTTTCTAGAACATAAACTTTAAGTAATACAGGTTTTCACATTTCTCTTATCCAACTTTCCTCATATCTTCTTAATAATGGGTTATCCGATTTTCATAATTCTATTTGTTGTAATAGTTCTTCATCGAAGACTATATTTTGAGACTAAAATTATTGAAATATACAAAAATACTAATATTAAAAAAATTCTTCAAACTTACTTTAGTCAGATCAATAAGATTACAATAAGAATTCCAATAATAATTTTAAGTTAGTCTAATTATAGATAAATAGATATACATCAAATCTTTTAAAATTTATTTATTTATTTATTTAAGAGCTTTATTATTCTTACGCCAAAGGTTACAAAAGGCGGACTTAATGCCAGCTGGCACTCTCTGCCAATCAACCCATGGCGTGGTGAGGAATTAGTGGCAGGAGACTTAAATAACTAAATGTAATACATTTATATAGATATTACATCCTAATTAATAACTTACAAAACTTTCTGACTCGATACGTTAAAATTAAAAACGAGCGAGTAGCGATCATACTACAACTTTGGTACCTCTGACGGTCAACTCTACCACCGCGCGCGCTCATTGGTCTAATCAAATAGCGCACGCTTTCTGTAACGCACTTCCGTCCCTTTTCACGAAATCTTTCTAACAGGTTACAGGAAAGACAGGAAAGATGTTACATGTCAAAAAATAATATTTTAACAAGGAATATTTTCAAAAAAGTAGGATAAATGATTTATCGTGAAAACTATACATTTAATTAAATTATTTTTACGGATTCAATCGATTTTACGTCAGACCAAGACGTATAACGCCTACGCCACCGTAACCCTGTGTACCATCAAAACTAGAAACTTCGGAAAGTTTCCAGTTACTTTACTAAATTTGGAGCACACGAAATTGATAATCTAATTCATTAAATCCTTACGTTATATTTATTGTGTCGATGTCGTACCGGTGTAAAAAAATCCACTACTCAATATCATCCGTTGGGCGTCGTAAAAGAAGGACACAAATCAGCAGAAGACGACTAAAAATAAAAAACCGCGGTTGCCAACCCCTTTGCCAAGGTTGACAAATGTGGCAAATGTTCAGCAGTGGACTTTTATAGGCTGTAGCGGTAACGGTTTCATTACATACATAAATCCTTAATTAGTATATTGTGTCGAAACTATTTGTTCATTGCAAGGCGAAAAATAAATATAGAGTCTTACAAATATTTTTTCTTACTAAATACGTGAACAGTACGGCTTAATCTATAAATTTCCTTTATTAACCATTCTAGTAGGCAGGCCTTATAGCTGAAACAAACTACTATAAAGGGAGGATTATATCGAGAAATGAACGAAGAAATGCGCCTAATAAAATAAAATCGCTTCACTTTACGTCCCTTACAAGAAACATTTGAGATTTTACACCACCACATTGTCATTAACATGTATGTGTACAGTCCTTTTTCCATGTAGGTTCCGTTTATTTTTTTTTATTTTTTTTTTGTTTTAAAGTACAAACTAAATAAATGTCATTATTTAAAAATGTACTTTATTTCGATCTAATGTATACTAGTAATCCGCCCCGGCTTCGCTCAAGTTAGTTCTGGATATCGGCAAAAGCTCAATCTAAAGCTAAGAACCATCCAGGTAATCATATTGTTACCTTAACCACAACAACTCATGAAAATTTCATCGTGATCAGATGAATGGTATAGAAAGGCATATAAGACGAACAAACAAAAAAAACATATTTGCTTTACATTATTATCACTATGTGTATTCATTTTCGAAATTTTCCACCACTTATCGTGATATCCTTATATTTTGTAATTTAATTTATATCATACTGTATATGGTCGTAAATATTTCTTCTTTTATATTTATTATGTTATTTATTATTATGCACTTCACTAAATTCCTGTTTATTCAACTGAGCTATAGTTTAACTAAAAGCTCAACTATAAATCTTCTAAAACAATTTATAGTCATGTTCGTTGGGTACATTATAAATCAAGTATCAAGTAATAACAAGGAAGAAAATATATATTTCAATTCAGAACTCAATACCGTTTTAGATAGGTTTGGCTATGGTACTCGAATTTTGAGTCAAACCTATCACTTACTCAAAGGTTTCCTACTAAGCATTAAAACCTAATACATTTTTATTTACATTTGTGACATTATAAGAGTCCAAAATGCGAGAAATCGGGTTTCGATCCTCACCGGCACCAGTTAAATTAATAATTGCATTTTCGGAAGTAAGATGAAGGCCTTTGCCCAACTGTGGGTCGTATACAGGCTGTATCTAAATCCCTGCTATAGATATATTTTGAGTTTTTAAATTATTCAACGGTTAAGTTACAGTAATTAAGAAGGAACGAGCCCTGAGAGTATCACAGGAATGTAGGTTTCCTAACGATGTTTTTCTTCATCCCCGAGCACGTGTAAATCTGCACATGAAATTGCTATTAATGACTTTAGTCGTGATGGCGGGAAATAACCAAGCCTTTGATATACCCCAATTATTATGCAGAAACCACATTCGAATAAATGCACTGCACATCGTAAATTCACGCAAAGAAAAATGATTAAATTGACAATAGAAAAAAACTAAATCAAAGCCCCGCCTGTCAATTTTGACAAGTATGGCGACGTCGTCCCTATGCAGCACTCTACGGAGGAGATCTGTGTTCAGCTGTGGACTTTTGACAAGCAGTAACGAATGAATGAATGATATTTAGTTCAAAACTGAAAACAAAGATATCTGGATAATTAAAAACGTTTCTAAGTGCTATAATTTTTCCAAATATTAAGTGGATAAAATTTTCCTACATAGAAAAAAACTACATAAATTGATCTCTGTTATCGTCTATTTTAGTGCTGTTCTCAATGGGGTGCGGATTAATAAAATTAGATGCATAAATAAATGAAAATGAGATATAATCTGATCGTGAGCTATCACTAATGATTTTTTTTAAATTTGCAACAAATTATGAGACATTCAATTGAAATAATTTTGGTGACATACATAATGTTTATTTCGTGAAAGATACGTTCTACAATTAAAAAAAAACTAAAGTAAATAAACGAACTTAAAGTCCACCAGCCGGTAAGAGACTACTAACCAGAAGTGAAAGAAGAGGCAACCAACTTCAAACAAAGAATGTTAGAGATTAATTGTTAGCTCTTAAGACTATGATGGAATGCCTAATACAGATCATCATCATCACAGCCCTTCACAAGTCCACTGCTGAACATAGGCCTCCCCCAAATAATGCCACAAAGCACGGTCCTAAGCCACCTGCATCCATCGACATCCTGCATATCCTACCAGGTTGTCACTCCATCTAGTGGGGGGTCGCCCTACACTACGCCTACCGGTACGAGGCTGCCACTCGAGAACCTTTCTTCCCCATCAGTTATCGGTTCTTCGAGCTATATGGCCGGCCCATTGCCACTTCAGCTTACTAATCCGTTGGGCTATGTCGGTCACTCTGGTTTTATTGCGGATATCCTCAATTCTGAGTCTATCACGCAGAGAAACTCCGAGCATAGCCCTCTCCATAGCTCGCTGAGCGACCTTGAGCGTCCTCATACGGCCAGCAGTGAAGGACCACGCCTCTGATCCGTAAGTCATCACTGGCAACACGCACTGGTTGTACACTTTCGTTTTCAGAGATTGAGGTATACCTGACGAGAAGATGTGTCGTAATTTCCCGAACGCTGCCCAGCCGAGTTGAATCCGTCGATTGACCTCTCGGTCGAAGTTGGACTTACCTAGTCGGACTATTTGTCCCAGGTAAACGTACTCGTCAACAACTTCGAGCATAGTGCTCCCAACAACTACCGGCATAGGTGTGACATGGACATTAAACATGATCTTTGTTTTGTCCATGTTCATCTTAAGACCTATCCGTTGGGAGGCACTATTGAGGTCATTGAGCATAGTGCTTAAGTCCTCCAGCGATTCCACCATGAGGACTATATCGTCGGCCAATCGAAGGTGAGTGATGTACTCGCCATTGATGTTAATACCGTATCCTTTCCAGTCCAGTAGCTTGAAAACGTCTTCCAAAGCAGCGGTGAAGAGTTTCGGGGATATAACGTCACCCTGTCTTACACCTCTCTGCAGTTGGATAGGTTTCGAGCTCTGGTTCTGTACTCGGATAGCCATCGTAGCCCTTCTGTACAAACACTTCAGCACTTCGATATACCGACAGTCAACTTGGCACCGCTGAAGGGACTGCAGCACCACCCAAATTTCGACGGAATCAAAGGCTTTCTCATAGTCCACATACGCCAGGCAAAGTGGCAAATTGTACTCTTCAGTCTTCTGTACAATCTGCCGCAGGGTATGTATGTGGTCTATGGTACTGAAGCCTTTTCGGAAACCGGCTTGTTCGGGAGGCTGGAAGTCGTTGAATCTGCGTGCGAGACGATTCGTAATGACTCTCGAAAACAGCACGTAGACGCGGCTCAGAAGGGAAATCGGTCTGTAGTTCTTCAAGAGAGCGTTGTCGCCTTTCTTAAAGAACAAGACCACCGCACTTCTGCTCCACGCCTCTGGAGTAGTGCCACCATGGAGGACGGAATTGAAGAGCTTCTGAAGGACTTCAAGTACCGGTGTTCCACCCGCTTTCAGAAGCTCCGCTGTAATTCCATCTTCGCCTGGGGCCCTGCCGTTTTTAAGGTGCTGGAGAGCCATTCTAATCTCGCTTAGACTGACGTCCGGGATATCATCGGAATAGTGTCGGATAAGACTTGCTCTTGGATCGTTACTCACACTTGCGTGTGGCTCCAACGATGATGTGTACAGCTGCCCATAGAACCTCTCAATCTCACTCAAAATCTCAGGTGTCCCGGAAACAATGCTGCCACACTCAGTCTTCAGCCTTGACAGTTGGCTCTTACGGGCAGACAGATCTCTGGCAAAGACTTTGGAGCTCTGGTTCCGCTCGATCGCTTCTTTAATACGAGCAGTATTAAAGTTGCGTAAGTCTCGCCGCATGCATTTGGAGATCTGTCTGTTCAGTTGCCTATATGCTGTCAAATCTGTTGACGATTGCAGCCTCATCTCCCGTCTAACAGCCATGAGATTAAGAGTGTGATCGGAGAGTTTTTGTGTTCTTCTGCGGCGGGTCTTGCAGAACTTAGCTCCGACCGCATGGACAGTTTCCACGAGCTTGTCATTCATATCGTCCACTGCATTGCAATCTTGTAGGCACTGAAAGCGGTTGTGTAACTCGAGCTGAAAGCTTTCGGGATTTTGGATTAGAGCACGAGGGGGACGGAGCGTTGACTTCATTAGACGAGACCTCTCCAACTTAACGTTTAGATACAGTGTGCCTCTAACCATTCGGTGATCGCTGCCAGTTTTCACCCTTGCGATCACTGAGACATGACTGAACAGTTGGCGTCTGGTCGTCATAATGAAGTCAATCTCATTTTTTGTCGAACCGTCGGGGCTCGACCAGGTCCACTTCCTGTGGGGCCGCTTCTGGAAGAAAGAGTTCATCATAAAGAGTCCCTCTTTCTCCATAAATTCGGCCAGCTGCTGGCCCCTTCGGTTCCGTTGCCCTACTCCAAATTTCCCTAACTTCAGCTCACCGTTTTCTCTTGTGCCTAGTTTTGCGTTGAAGTCTCCCATCAACACCGTGTAGTGGGTTTTGGAGGAATGCATGGCTTTGGAAATATCCTCATACATTTCCTCCACCTCCTCATCGGAATGTGCCGAGGTTGGTGCGTAAACCTGTATGACCTTCAGCGAATACCGTTTGGTTCCCAACGTTTCGAGCACTTTACAGCACCCATAGTAACGCGGGGGGGGGGGGCTGAGCTGTTCAACGTCCAGATGTCCTCAGTTAACCGCGGTTACCCACAGATTAAATTCATACTATGTAGATCGGAACAAAATTTAATAATTTTAATCTGTGGGTAAGCCCGATTAACTATGACATCTGGACGTTGCGCAACACAGTACCCCCGTGACCATGGGTACCGTCAGTGGCGAAACTAGAGCTCCAAGCTAGGGCAAGCCCAAGATACAAATTGATAAAAATATAGATTGTTGTTTTTAGCAGTTTTATAAAAATTACACCAATCTTGATCTGTCTCCACGCTTCAGTTTCATATTCAGTGCTGTCAAAGACGTATTTAACAAAGCACACAGAAGGTATACCACTGCTAGATAGATTGTATTACATACCAGCAATTGCATAGCTTCGGTGGCTTTGAAGAAAGCCGTTTGGATTTGTTTAAGTGAAAGAAAAAAATTATTTACTTCCAATACAATACATGAACAAAAGTAAAACACGAACAAAGTACAAACAAATTATGTACAAAATTAAAAAAAAAATTATTTACATTCTAATGGATAAGAGATAAGATAAGATAAGTGGAATCGTCTCGCTTTCTTATGGAAAGATTTAATTACGTCCACGTAAAATGTTGGTGAACGTTTTAATTGTACCAATAACTGTTTTTAATTGCGATAATTGATAAGTCTGAAATACACTCTTAACCTTGTGTATTATCTCAACAAAGTTTAAAGATTTCCTCTCCGATTATCACTTTAACACACTTCAATTCTTCACAAGGAACACTATTATCCTGCATTTTCATTAAAAATCTTTAAAAAAGCATAAATTTTGAACTCGTAATATTAAATCGCTTAAGATAAGCACACAGAGTAAATAAACACTGAAACGTGAAATGAACTTGCAAACGTATTGCCCGCGCGCCTCCGCTTTTAACAAATTTATTCCCAAAAGCCTGGCTTTAAATCTTTATACTAATTGCTATATATACAATCGTAGTTATATTTCATTATAGAATATTTTGCCATAGGTTAGAAAGAGAGCGATCGTCTTCTCGAAAGCCCCGTAAAAAGCCCACGCGAGCGAGGGAGACAACTATTAACTCTAATAAAACTCATTTTTTATAACAGCAGCAGTATCGCTAAGGCAATACGAGGTCATCGGTCGACATGTGTCGAACAGTGGAGTGCGCGGGAAATTTGAAATAGCTTGAAACATTTTACGAGTTATATTATTAGTTGATATTATTGATTGGTTCAGGTTTAATAAGGCAAGCCCGGCTTTTCGGCTTTAATGGAAGCTTCGCCACTGGGTACTGTAAAGTTTTATTTAAAACCCCGAGATGCGATGATTTTTTTTGGCTAAAAAGTGCACTCTGAAATATTTCTTTATATTTCAGACGAAAATTCAAGCTTTCAATTTACAAATCAAAACTACATATGTGTGTATACCATTACACTTCTCTTAATTCTTGATATAGCCATAAAATTTACTTTGAAAAAGGGTGCGAACTTCTGAGTTTCCTTTTTCTCCGCTTTTCGCCGTCTCTCGCTAAATTTGTCCGCAATGCAACAGACCGTGCATTTTTTTTTCGTTTCTAGTCTCGACAATTGCACCGCAGGGGGCGCGCAAAGGAAACCTTTCTCTATAATTAAAGAACTAGGGTGCACTGTTCCTTTACAATTTAACTTTCAAAGTATATCCGGCGTTATTAACAAGGCGATAGGAGTAAAATTGTAATGAAGTCTAAATTAAGAATATTTGAATATCCGAAGCACATGTTTTAGTTTATCCCTTTAGATGTTATTATGTTAAGCGTTTAATTCTGCTAGATGTTTTATGGGCTAAATTGGATCGCACAGTTGTTCGCGCTTTTATTTATTTATTTTTGTCTTTTAGATACGTTTTGAAATCAGAAAAATATAATTGTAAGCACTTACAGAGAATAGTTGATTTTAACAGTTACTTCACATAGGTACATCGAACCGTGTGGATTGTAAATTTATTTTAAAGCAGTTAGGTGAGATTTCGAGGCAGTCCATTAACGTCTCTCTTGAGATTCATTTGACATAGGAGAAGAAATTTACCGCTGTTTGCAATCTCGACACCTGTCATCCATTTATTACATGGTTAAGAATGAATGTTCCGCGAATGCTGTTATTATTTTGCATTGACTGCCTCGTTAGTCTTATGGTAGTAAACGTGTAGTGACTTCTGATCATAAAGTCCCAGGTTCGAATCCAGGCTTGGATCAATAAAAATCATTAATTGAGTTATTCTATCTAGAAATTGTCAGAGAGTTGGCTGTGTTTTCTGTGTTGTACGGGGTGAACCTCCATGCTACGGAAAACACGTGAAACCGTTGGTCCTGTGGCTGAACTCTCTCCGGTCGTGTTGGCTTGCCGTGGCATCGAACTATGAGAATGAGGGAATAAAAATTTCAACTGTGCTTACGCGAACACTCGGGCACTATAATTATGTCCTGCGTAGATTGCTAATAGTCTATGTTGAGGTTGACCACCGTGACCGAAATTGAGTCTGAAAGACATTATTTTGCTTATGATAAATAACATTATTTTATAATTACATAATATTCTGTTTACCGATATTACATCACATATCCTTCAGTATTTCTTCATTAAGCATTCTAACATATTGTTAACGATGCGACGTTTACCAGAAATATTATTTTTATATTAATACAAATGTTGACTGCCTCCTTTAGTTTCTTACGCACCTGTATCGGAAGAAGCCCCTCTTCAATAACATTATCATTTTCATAATAATCATAACAGCCCTTCACAAGTCTACCGCTGAACATAAGTAGGCTCACTGACTTACCAGGTCGTCACTCCATCTAGTGGATATCCTACACTTCGCCTACCGGTAGGAGGCTGCCACTTGAGAACGTAACTTCTCCATCGGTTGTCGGTTCTTCGCGTATGGCCGGCCCATTTCCACTACACCGTACAAATCTGTTTGGGTGTATTATAAATTTACTTAGGTAAGGTGAAGTATCAAATTATATCGAGTTGATTGGACGTATACTTCCTTTTTCCTTCAAAATATTATATGACCTAAAAGTATTGTAAAGCAAATATTTACAAATCAATTGTAAATCTCCTTTTTTAACAAGACACAAGACGTGATATATGCATCAGATATGGGTCTCTTTCATTACGCTTGGCAGTCGAATAAAATATTGCGTTCCAGATATTTCGCACTTTTCAATCGTGCGAAAAGACGGTTCCGTGTCAGTGTCACAGTCGCTAAGCGTTTGTTCACGGTTTTTTACGGCTACGGGCTTGAATCACGCATGTGTTTGCCTGCATAGCCTGTAATGCACAGCCTGTTTGGATGTATAGCCTACAAAAAATTTGTTCCGGGGCTGGATCTATAATATATGTATCTTTGAGCAATATGTGTGTAAAACGTCATCAAGACACAAAAAGGCCAGTGTGGAATATTTTTTTTAATAAATCGTATATGGATCGTAAAGCGACTAACCGCAATACTTCCAGTATAATATATATATATATTCGTATATATGATTATACCAATTGCTTATCCAAATTCTAGCTTAAGTTGTAAATGGGTTGTAATGATGTGCTCGGTTTGTCCCGTCGTTCAATCAAATAAAGGATAACTGTACTACACCACTAAGTAAACATATTTAATTTTGTATTTTGACAAAATATTTTTGTAGTTTCTTTAATACTAAACAGCAAAGCAAAGAATTTTAACGAAAATCTATACATATACCTACTAAAACACCAAACTAGATTTACTATCTAATCCTCTAGTTACAGATATTAACTTATTGGATATTTTTCTATCCTACCTGATATTTAAATAACATTTTTTACAATATAAATGGAACTTCTGAGTGGTAGACAAGACTTGAAATCCAAAATATATTTTATTTTTCTACGTTTTCAATCTCACTTTTTGCATTTTCCATTTCTTTGTTCGACTCTTTTCATGAGGATTTTTTTCCCTGATATAACTAAACGGAATGTCACGAACGGAATCGAAGTAAAATGTAAACAAAATGTATTTTCTGATCGCGCATTGACTAGCAAATGGAAAAGTTGCCCGAACGAATAGAGAGCGACCGGACCGGCGGGCTCCCGTAGTTTTTAAGTGATTGACAAGCTGACGAATATAGGTCTCTTTTATAACTTTTCCGGTGTAAAAACCAGGGTTTTCGTATTTATAAAATACTTTTGACGCAAAAATTTTGCTTAATATTTTTAAAAACGAACACGGCTTGAACTCGTTGAATAGAATGAGAGATGTTTCAAAGATAATTTTCAATATTACGTAACAGCGGGCATATTGTTGTCAACTTACCGTCAATCCTAAATTATTAAAATTAAAGTAGAACTGTTCAAATGTTATTGACATTAAACTTATCTATTTCTACTGCTTACAAATTCATAATTAAAGAAAATTGCAACTGTAATAAAGTTATTTATAAACTTTGAATATAGAAAATTATATTCAGGTTATTTAAAATATTTATTACGTTGATTTTTTTATATAGGATAGAGTTACAAACAAGCACACAGTCCACCTGATGGTTAGTGGTTGCTGTGGGCCGTAGACATCTACATCTATCCTCGATTACGAATAAAGATGCAGATGCGTTGTCACCCATGAGGACCAAGATGGAATGCCTCGTATCCAGTAAAAAGAGTCGCCGGTTCTCTACACTCACCATATGAAACACAGCAGCATTAAGCTACTGTTTCACGCTAGTATTCTGTGAGAGCGTAGTCCTTCCCCGATCGAGCCGACCCATTCGTGCTACAACTATACTACTAATATAACTGCAGCATGGCTCTGCCACGTATTTAAAATTATTAGTCAATTAATGTCCAATATTTTAAGCATGTTATTTAGAATACGTTTTATTATAAGTTGTAAATCCAATCTGTCGCCATGTCACTGTTGTCTTTATATTTTTGGCGACAGATCAATTTCACAGCTACTTACGAAACCCTAAACTGGTAGTAACTTAAGATTTCTTTACGACTTGAATACGGCAAACCCGTCAAAGTAATTAAGCTAATTGGACGTTGAACTATTTGAAATTTATGCTTGCATTTTACGGCTCCAAACGGAAGGAGACTAGTAAGTTATTGAAGCGTCAGCGATTTAGCGATATGGCTTCTTAATGACTATTTAAAAGCTGTAACGTCAAACTTTAAAATTGTTATAATAGGTACGATTTTGGCAATCCAATTTAATGTGCTACCTAATGCAATTATCTTGAAAGTTCACAAGTTTGTTTGTTTATATTGCGCGTAATGATATTGTTGTGACAAACAAATTTTATTGAATGTGTGATATATCTATCTTTATTATAATAAAAGTGTTGTTTGATAAATCTTGGCGTGACTTATTCCCGAAATCTACTTTTTTCAATTTTTTTTTCATTTCATAAATATATTTGGTAATGCATATAAACCGATACGCATTTTACAACGATTTCATCGCTATAATATTATGTTAAATTAAGTGTTTTCAAAGAAAATATTCGACAACCGTTCTTTCTCAAAATTAAAGTAGCACCTTCTTTTATCCCTTATGTAAATTGTTTAGTATTATTGTTATAGCGTAATGCAATTATTAAAAAAAAAATAAACAAGCACTCCTTGTTTATATTTCTTTTACTAAAACAGCAAGCAATCATTGCTTTGATTTGGTTTCCACGATAAAAAGACCATCATCTTATCTTGATCTTCTGTGTTGAAGTTTGATGCATGTGCCCAAAATTAATATATTTTGTTTCTATAGGATAAGGGTGACAAATGGGCATACAGTCCATCTAATGGTAAGTGGAAGCTGTGGCCCATAGACATCAACATCTATCGTCTATTATGTATTAAAATGCGGATGTGTTGTCACCCGTGAGGATTAAAATTTGATGCCGCGTTTTCATTAAATAAGGTCTACGTCTCTTTAAAAGAGGTCTCTGGTTCTCTAAAAAGTTTCTTCATTTCTCTAAATGTTGGTCTCTAAATGTCATGTCTATGTAATTAATACAACGAGATTAAAGGAAACTCTCCAAAATCGTATGAAGCGTAGGCCTGGTTTTGTACAAGCAGGAAAATAAATTAAAATGATATAAACACTTCTGGTCATTCAAATCCACGAATTTGCCTTTATTTCAGTGATATTAATATTTTATTCTTACCAAAAACTGCAACAATAATGGCGAATAGATGTCGTTTTGACGTTATTGATAACCTATCAGGTAGATTTGTTATGTCATTATGAACTGTAGAAAATAGTGATTATTAAGAGATTACAAATAGAAGCATGTTATTCAAATGCATTTAATAACATAAAAAAACAACTTTCTTTACATACTTGCCTAGTGCTCCAAAATGTGATTCTACAGATGTCTCATATCAACGTAATCAAAATCTCACGTAAATCATGAAGTCCATAAAACAAAAGTCGAGTTAAACAAGTTTAGTAGTAACAGATTCAAAGTCTAAACAATAAAACCAAATCGCCAAAGATATCGAAAAGAAACACAAACGCATTCACGAGTTCACATTTAATTCGAACAAGCTCGGAATAAATGAAATAATATCACACTACCTACATTGTTTCATGACTCGGTCACTTGTAGACATGACATTTGACATATAATGTTATGACTGGAAGGGCGCCATCTTGTAAAATCATCAAAAATTGGGATTGTATTTTTATTTTTAGCAAGTAGGTAATTTTGTTTGATTTGATTGATTGTTTGATTATTCTCTTATTTTATTTTTATTAAAATCCCTGAATTATTCGCTTTTTACGCTATAGTTTACATAGACTGGGCCTGAGATGGACCGTCTCCTTTAAAAATAAACCTAAAAATGAATCCCGACCATAATAACAAACATTAGGGTTTACTAAAACCGCTATCGCCACCGCTCTTCTAATGTATGCAAGGGCATTAATGTTTTATAATTTAAATTAGCATAAACAGAAATAACCACATACACCGACATGATTTAATAAAAATTAATTTAAAATCAAAAACTCGAATATAAACGGCAACATTTGATGATTTCGGTAAAACGATTTACTGACATAAATATAGGTAGGTATATTACAAGATGAAGTTAATTAAACGCTTTGTATTCTCCGTAATAAAAGAACTATTAGTAATATGAGTTAACGGTGTTGCATAATAATATTATTGAAATTCTATTTTGATAAAATGAATGATGTCGTATAATATTGATGCTTCCGTCGGTAAGTTTCTAATTAGTGTTTAGTATAATTAAATTATTAAAAAATATAAAATTATATTTCTTCTTTGTTAAACTTAGCTGCCAGAAGTGTTGTAATGAGTAATCAATAAAAGCGGAATTTTTGTCGGGAACTTTTTTTGTTTTTATTCAGCTATTATCAGAAATATGCTGCTTATCTCTTGCTTCAATTTCCCTTTGTCGCCTCCTATGACAACCTCGTGAGGGGTGAAGGGATTTTCTAACGCCGTCACTACACGGTTGATATGTATTAAAAGCCCTGAAATCAGTTTTTGTTTATCTAGTAATCAATTTAGTTTTCAAAATTACATAAAATAATATCACATTAACTTAGTTTTTTGTACGAATTCGTGTGCAAACCAAGCCTAAATAGTATGAGAATTCGAAAATAAATTTTTCGTTGTTGAAAATTTTAATCGATTTGTATGGATATCGAATAAGCACTATCTAAAATGAAGTCGATTTATTACGTCCATTAGTAATCGGACCAGAATAGACGGATTTGTTAAACACCAATCCGTAGCAATCAAATGCTTTAACTGCATGGTTAAACTAAACGTACAGTGAGATAGATAATGCATTAGTGGAAGCTTGTTGGCGATCTTGATAGTTTGCCGAATAGAATAGAATGAAATTTTTTTAATACAAATTAAAAGTATACAGATTGAAAGTTATTTATACTTTTACTACTGGTTTCATAAAGTCACTGTCCTGCGAAGAATAGGAAGAAACCCAACGCGTATTTATTAAATATTTATTTAGATATACTTTATACAAATAAAAATGGCAGTAGTTAAAAACAGCATGACTATCACCTCAGATTCTGGTACCATTCAACATGACCAATGCATTGTCTATCCTTGACTAATATAGTTTATAACTCTTAACAACTGTTGGCTTCGGGTTCACTTCTCTAGAGTGTTGCCAACTTAACGGGTTTCCGAGGTTAGCAACGGGAAAAAAATTGTGTTTAATGGCTAACGGATTTTTTAACGGGATAACAAAAATTTATGTTTTTTTAGATTTGTTTTCGAAATAAAAATAATTTTGAAATAATACTAGTTTTTACGGATTTTATCGTGTATACTAACTATAAATACCCGAAGTTTCGAGCGCTTTACAGCACCCATAGTCACGGGGAGGACTGAGATGTTCAACGTCCAAATGTCATAGTTAACAGAGGTTACCATAGATAATAATTTTAACTTTTGTTCCGATCTACATAGTATGAACTTATGGTATCTTGAAGTCTTGCAGTTGTATGCTTGGGTTCGGATTTAATTTAATTTATTATAGGATCCCAAGCAGATGGTAGCACCCATCCATCTTCTTTTTCTATCTCATCTCCATTTTCTATTGAAATTAGGATGTTTTCGATTTCAATAGCCTCGCGAATCATCCTTGGAAGGAATCGGTGTTCTTTAGCGAGGATTTGTGGTCTATCAAATCTGATGTAGTGACGGGAGCGATCCTGTACGTGTTCACAGACTGCAGACTTCCCGGAGCGTCGATTCTTTACATCAGCTATATGTTCTTTAACGCGGGTTTTAATCGATCTTTTAGTTTGTCTTATGTAGGAGAGACCACACTCACAATCAAGCTTGTACACTCCTGCATCTTGCAGAGAGACGTTACACTTGATTGATGGTAAAAACTGACCAATCTTCTTCGGCGGCTTGAAGTATGTTTTGATGGAAGCGCGCTTCGAGATGTAGCCAATCTTGTCAGTGACTCCTCTAACATATGGCAGTACAGCAGGTACACGCTCGACTGTGGCCGGCTTCACTCGGTCACTATGACGTAGGCGTGGAACCCGAAGCTTGGTGTCATGCAAAACTTGCTTGACATGGTGGAGCTCGGCAGCCAGGTGTTTACTGTCACAGATCCCTCGTGCTCTCTGAAACAAATATTTACCCACAGTAGCTAACTGTGAAGGATGGTGGTGAGAATCACCGTTTAAATATATATCTGTATGGGTCTTTTTTCTATACACAGTATGGCTCAAGGTGTTATCAGGATTTCGAATTACTAACACATCTAGAAAAGCTAAAGAATTGTTTGCCTCTAACTCCATTGTGAACTGAATTTTAGAATTTTTAGAGTTGAGATGGTCTAAAAATGCAGTTACTTTATCTAAAGGTAGAATTGTGAAAGTGTCATCTACGTACCGCTTGTAGAATCTTGAATTTATGGGAGAAGTAAACAGGGCTTTCTCCCAATCAAAGTCTTCCATGAATATGTCGGCGACAATGGGAGATACAGGTGAGCCCATCGCCACACCATCTACTTTCTTGTAGAACTCTTCCTTCCACAATAGGTAGCCATATGTAAGGCAGAGTCTGAGTAATACTGCATATTCTACGGGCATGTTGTTTTCTTCCAGCCTTTTAGTTATAATTGAGATGCAGTCTTCAACAGGTAAGCATGTAAACAATGACTGCACATCAAAATTGACCATAGTTTCATTGTCTGCCAGATGTAGGTCTTTAATCTCGCTGACAAAATGGTTGGAATCCTTTATCATGCTCACCATGGGACGTAATGGAGCATTGGGCTTGTGTATTTTTGGTAACCCATACAACTTTGGTGATTTGGCGCACGTAGGTATTATCCATTTTATGTCCAGATTTAATTTTTCGGAGTGTTTCTCATAAAATCCGTAAAACTAGTATTATTTCAATGTGTAGTGTTCGCGTAAACATAAGAAATTATTATAAAAATAATTTGTAAATAGCAGAAATGAAATTATAATTTTATTCATTTTTTTAGTTTCAAAATACGAAAAAATGTGCAATACAATAAATGATTGATATTTGTCTACCGTACTTGACGGGATTTGACGGGATTATAGTGTTCTCTACAACGGGACCTCGATTTTGATGTTGGTAATACTGCTTCTCTATTACTCTTTCAAACAAAACTCCACTGTAAGTGTACTGTTACGCTGTTAATATCCAGTTGGACCGGGTATTATACTTGTTAGGATATAGTGATAACCAATACAAATCATGTATTTGCCTTTAGTCTATTTAAAGTCATACAAAATGGACGTCTCTTGTATGAGATCTAGGTACTTTATTACATGGCGATCCTGTCAAGATTCGAACCTGGAATCTTTTGTTAACTCACACGAATAATATAACTCCATGAAATAATAGTGCAATTAAATTCACATAAACAGCCCATCTTGCAATTAACACCTAAATAACATTCGATATTTTAAACCATATTGAAATAATGAAACCGTTTAAAATGTTGCATGCCCTCTATCGCTAGGCTTTCAAGTAGAAAGCTAATACTGTACTGGCTTCTAAAATAGAAATTAAGTTTTTTAGCGTATCAACGACAAGTACAGTTGTCACGACATAATTATTGCTGCAATTTAAATGGCACGAAGTTATTTCATAGTGAAGTACTGCATTTGTTGAGTGCTGCATTTGTTTTTCGGCTTTCGCGTTGATTACTTTATTTTTATTTTTTTTTTTTATTTAAAAGGACAACCAACAAGACGAACACTAATACATGGATTTTAAGGTAACATGAATATCAAACTAAAGCTAAGCGTCATCTTAATTATAGGCTGCCACGGCATGCAAATGTGGACTATGCAAATAAAACTTAAATGGGTTAGTTAACACTAAGCAAATGACAACTTAAACATTTTAATCATCATTTAAAAATCATTATTTTTATCTGTTAAAAAATCAAACAATAGATATAGATACTTGAATCAAACAGACACCATTGACTTGAGAAACTGACCGAGCTTGCGTCTAAATTTCAACGGCTTGTCAGAAAAGATGTCGATGTTGTAAGACTTAGATATTAAGTTGTACTGTCTTTGTAAGCGATTCATGGTGGCATGGTGACCTAAGCTACTTTTGGCACCTTTTGGTGAAAATGGAACGTAACGTACGCGACGCGGCAACTTGTATGGGATATTAAAATTGACAGATCGCAATAACGCAGGGCAGTCAATGAGGCCATTGATAATCTTATAAAAAAGCAATTGATCCAAAAACAATCTTCGCCCTTGCAGGCTAGTCATTTTAAAATAGGCAAGACGTTCCTTATATGAGGGCAGCAGTTTCGCTTTGTTAGATTGGTAGGATAGGTGCCAGAGAAATCTCTTCTGTATTCGCTCGATTCGCCTGATATGAACCTCATAATGAGGGGACCAAACCTGACTACAATATTCCAAACCCGAACGAACCAATGCCAAATACAGGAGAACTTTTGTTGAGGGCTTTTTGAATTCCATTGCATTCCGCAGCACAAACCCTAGCATCTGGAAACCTTTTGTTGCGACCTGGTCAATGTGCTTGTGAAAACGTAATTTTTTATCCATAATGACGCCCAAATCGCGAATAGAGTCCACCTCTTGCAATTTTTGACCGGCAATATTGTAGGACGGCGACAAATTCGTTTTGCATCTCGAAAATCTGATAAATTTACATTTTTCAGTATTTAAATATAACCTGTTCTCCCTACACCATCCAGCGAGTCGATCTAGATCCTCCTGTAATAGCAATGAATCATTAATACCTCTGATCTGCATAGACAGTTTCATATCATCAGCGTAAAGGAAACAAGCAGCATGATCAAAGATACCCACGATATCATTAATAAATATATTAAAGAGGATTGGACCCAGATGCGAACCTTGTGGAACGCCGGAAGTTGGCTGAAAGGAATGCGATGTGTAGCCATTAACCACAACGTGCGACTTGCGTTGATAAAGATAGGATTCAAACCATTCCAGAAGGCTGCCATACACACCCAAACGAGAAAGTTTACCCAGTAAAATTTTGTGATCAACTGAATCGAAAGCCTTACTAAAGTCGGTGTATATGGTGTCTACAGTAATACGGGAATCAAGGGAGCTAGAAACAAAATCCACAAACGGGATCAAATTAGTTACCGTTGAGCGAGATGCCAAAAATCCTGATTGGCAAGGAGAAATTAAATGCTTTATGTGATAGGACAAGACCGGGCAAACCAACGATTCAAATACCTTCCCAAAGACTGAGAGTATCGAAATGGCCCTATAGTTCTTCACGGATGCCGAATCTCCCGACTTAAAAACTGGAACAATTCTCGCCTCCTTCCAGATCGAGGGAAATACGCCATTCATTAAAGACTCATTAAATATTATTGTTAGAGGAAAGGAGAGAGATTCACAGCATTGAACTACAAACAACGAGGGTATTCCATCTGGTCCAGCTCCCTTATTCCTATCTAGTCCTTTCAGAGTTTTCAGAACATCCTCCCGCCTAAGGGTGAGACTTCCAAGGAAGCAAGAGACTGAGTATTCTAGATCAGGTACATTGCAGAGAGGCAAGCTTGGCCGGTAAACCGAGGCAAAATAGGAGGCAAAGAGATTACAAATACCAGTTCCAGAAGTTTCTTCCTTATCATCGAAAGTCATTGCAGATGGATACGCATTGCTATTGACTTTTTTACTCTTGAGAAAGGTCCAAAACTTTTTTGGATTTACTGATAGGGACTTTTCAAGATCAGTTATATATTTAAGATAACAAGATTCTGTTAAATCAGAGCACCGTTTTTTAATTTTTTGGAGTGCCAGTTCGTCGAGTGGGTTATTGTACTTTTTGTATTTTATCCTGAGCTTATACTTCTCACGTGAGAGGCGAATAAGATCCCTGGTATACCACGGGGGAAACTTTTTTGATGCTGGTTTGCTTTTAGGAACATATTTTAAGATAGAACTTCTTAGTATTGAGTAAAATTTGTTAGTCATTTCATCCACTGAGGAGCACGAAGCCAGGTCACTCTCCCATGGTATCGAGCTTAAATAATTAGATATTTTTTCAAAATCAGCTTTATAAAAGTTATGCCTCTCATTATAATTTCGGGAAAGAAGTTTAGCTGAATACCTGGAAGGCAGCGTAAATACCAGCGGTGGGTGATAATCATCTACAGAACTGAGCTCAGAGTTACTTCGTGTCACTTTCAACTGAATACTAAGATTAGAGAGAACGAGGTCTAAAATTTTGCCTTTATGGTTTAGGACCGTATTATATTGGGTAAGATTATTTAAAGCCATGAAGTCCAGTAAAGTGCTTTCAAATGAAGTCTTAGTCATATTATTGCCATTTACAGCAAACGGTACCTCCGTATCGTTCCAGGCAATACCACTCAGACTAAAATTACCGCTTTTGCGTTAGACTCTAAGACTCTATTAGCGTTGTCGATATAATGTTCCAGAAAATGTTTTTGAATGGGCGACGGGAGGTAGACGCCACACAATAAAAGCTTATTTGGGGTACCTTTTTCCGTAGGTATATTCAATTCGATCCAAATATCCTCGCATTTACTCTCAAAATGGTGTAGCCTACGGGAATAAATATGCTTTGACACAGCCACCAATACCCCGCCACCAGATTTGTCCTGATGAAAGCCACTAGTCTCGCGGTCACGTCTAAAAACTGCGTAACGATCACTAAACAACTCGGAGTCAAAAATAGTGCTATTTAACCAAGTCTCACATAACACTACTATATCATAATCGTATTTTAATATGTTTTTGTACAAGTTTGTCGTCTTCGTTCGAAGACCCCTAACGTTTTGAAAATATACATTTAAACTATTGAACTTTAAGCCATATACTATTACACGATAGATTACAAAATAACAAAAAGAACCTAAGATAAATTGTCCAGGGTCGATTTATTACGCACTAAGACGTATTCAGATGTATCAGTTTTCCGCATGTATATACGGCCGCCCCGGACCCATACATGTTTGTATTGAAGTTCTTTTGCACGTTTACGGGACAAAGCGTGAAGAAGCTTATTCTCAGGTGAAAGATTTTCTACTACATATATGGGAGTCTTCCTGTTAGGCCCCAATCCCACATGCTCCGTGTTCAATTTTTCCTGTGAGTGAGTTTTATTGTATTTCAATGCAGCGGCTAGCAGGGAGTCCCTGGAGCGAGGGCTGTTAAGTTTAACTAGAATAGAGCGAGGACGGGTACTCTCGGGGTTCTTCTTAGCAATGCGTGAACAATATAAGATATCCGACTCGTTTATAGGGCAACATATGGTTTTGCTCAATTTTGTTACAATAGATAAAACGTTTTCAGACTTACGCTCAGGAACACATTGGATTTCCAGGTTCGATGCCCGAGAGATTTGCTCCATTTGATTAAGACGGCTAGTAATGATGATAAGATCACTCTGTAGGGTTTCCTTTTCCTTAATAATTGTGTCAATTTTAGTCTTACAGCCACTCAAATCCTTTTTACATTGCTCAAACGAATCACTCATGAATTGTATTGATTCCGTGAGACCAGTGATCTCTCCCCTAAAAGCCTGTAGTTGTCTATTCAGGTCAGCTTTCAAATCTCTCACGCATTCTTCCATGATGACCCTCATCTCCTCCTGTATAATAACACGCAACTCCGACCGTGATACATTAAAACTCTTACCGGCGTCTGACTCAAGGAGTGAATCCGGGCCTTTACGGCGCAAGGTAACGTTAGCTTTGGGGTTACTGGGCGTCGATGGCCGGACCGGTGTATTAGAGTTATCGCTGCGCGGCTTTTTATTCTTACATTCAGGGCACAGCCAATCTGCCTTAACTTCAGTCGATAGGTTTTTAAGCTGAACAGGCGAAATGGCGACACATATGCAATGATAGTATGCCACACAGACACAACATTGCATGCATTCAGAGTCCTTAATCTTAGTATGACAGGCGGAGCATTGATGCATATTATGTTCAAAATCGCGGCAACTACGTATACTGTATTATACTGTTATAAAACGAATTTATTTTACTACTATTGGATTTCATTAATTAAGTTTTTAATTACTTTCGTCTAATACTTCGTAATCTACTTATTTTTTTCATCATCATCATCATTATTACAGGCCTTCATAAGTCCACTGCTGAACATAGGCCTCCCCCAAGTAATGCCACAAAGCACGGTCCTGAGCCACCTGCATTCATTGACTTCCTGCATATCTTACCAGGTCGTCACTCCATCTAGTGGGGGGTCGCCCTACACTACGCCTACCGGTACGAGGCTGCCACTCGAGAATCTTTCTTCCCCATCGTTTATCGGTTCTTCGAGCTATATGGCCGGCCACTCTGGTTTTACTGCGGATATCCTCATTTCTGAGTCTATCACGCAGAGAAACTCCGAGCATAGCCCTCTCCATAGCTCGCTGAGCGACCTTGAGACCACGTCTCAGATCCGCAAGTCATCACTGGCAACACGCACTGGTTGTACAAACTAGTTTTCAGAGATTGAGTTATACCTGACGAGAAGATGTGTCGTAATTTCCCGAACGCTACCCAGCCGAGTTGAATCCGTCGATTGACCTCTCGGTCGAAGTTGGACTCACCTTGTCGGAGTATTTGTCCCAGGTAAACGTACTAGTCAACAACTTCGAGCATAGTGCTCCCAGCAACTACTGGCATAGGTGTGACATGGACAATAAACATGATCTTTGTTTTGTCCATGTTCATCTTATCCTATCCGTTGGGAGACACTATTGAGGTCATTGAGCATAGTGCTTAGGTCCTCCAGCGATTCTGCTATAAGAACTATATCGTTGGCAAATCTAAGGTGAGTGATGTACTCGCCATTGATGTTAATACCGTATTCTTTCCAGTCCAGTAGCTTGAAAACGTCTTCCAATGCAGCGGTGAAGTGTTTCGGAGATATAACGTCACCCTGTCTTTCACTTCTCTGCAGTTGAATAGGTTTCGAACTCTGGTTCTGTACTCGGATAGCCATCGTAGCCCTAATGTACAAACACTTCAGCACTTCGACATACCAATAGTCAACTTGGCACTGCTGAAGCGACTGTAGCACCGCCCAAATTTCGACGGAATCAAAGGCTTTCTCATAGTCCACATACGCCACGCAAAGTGGCAGATTGTACTCTTCGGTCTTCTGTAAAATCTGCCGCAGGGTATGTATGTGATCTATGGTACTGAAGCCTTTTCGGAAGCCGGCTTGTTCGGGAGGCTGGAAGTCGTCGAGTCTGCGTGCGAGACGATTCGTAATGAATTCCGAAAACAGCACGTAGACGCGGCTCAGAAGGGAAATCGGTCTGTAGTACTTCAAGTGAACATTGTCGCCTTTCTTAAGGAATAAGACTACCGCACTTCTGCTCCACGCCTCCGGAGTAGTGCCACCATAGAGGACGGAATTGAAGAGCTTCTGAAGAACTGCAAGTACCGGTGTTCCACCCGCTTTCAGCCATTCTAATCTCGCTTTTTTTTTTTCGCCGAGCCCTAATTATTTTTCTAAAATAAAAGTAGTCTAGGTTACTCCTTATGCAGCTATCTGCCAGTGAAAATCCCGTAAAAATCGGTTCAAACATGTCGGAGATTAGGCGGAATAAACACACAGACAGACAGACAGACAGACAAAAATTAATTTTTTTGTTAATAAGATATTGTATAACCACACCTCAAAATAATAATAAAAAAACTGCGGTTGCCAACCTACTTGGCAAGCGTGGCAACTATTGCATAATGGAGCATGACGCAATCTATTTAGGAGGACTGTGCTGTGTTCAGCAGTGACTGTTTAGAGGCTGTAATGGAATGGATAATATATTATAACAAGGTTGGTGTTTGCATATACAATATGTAACGTAATTAACGCACACCCTCAGACACCCCAATTAGTATATTATGTTATAATCATAATACATACACTGAATTTTTAGTAAAACATTTTTATGCACTGATAATTTATCAAATTGGTTATACTAATTCCGGATGAATGTTGTGGTCACAGTACAAACCACGAACGCAAAGACTTTAACGTGCTTGAAATAAAGTTCATTTTTCTTTATTTTATTGAATTACAGAATTAGTAATTAAACAAATAAAACTGCACTCTTAAAAGTCTTATTGCCTTAAGTTACGGTCCATTTCAGTTTGTTTTGACTGTACAGATTTAGTGTGACTGTAATTTACGTAGTTTTAATTATTTTTGGGATAAAAAATTACCTATATTAAAAATGATAGGAATCGATTCAGTAAACGATTCTGAACAAACTACTTTCTCAAAGTGCGTTAATTATGTATATGTATATATATATATATATATATATATATATATATATATATATATATATATATATATATATATATATATAAGCCTATAGGAGTATATTAGCCATAGTAACCAAGCTTAACAAGCGGTTAATTAACCGCAGTTTTTTTTTTTTAAATTCCAAGGCATTTTTTCTTCAACGCCTCTATTCGATTTCCTAGTCTATACTTAAATCGCAAATGATAACTCTAGAGGTTAGAGGTTCTAATGATGATAATGATGCAGATGTCACAAGTGGACTTGTGACGTCATCATCAGGATAAATATAAGCCCAAGTAATATCGTAAAAAAAACAATGTACGAAATTAAAATGTAAGTACTTTTTATTTCTTGCACTAATTCTATTGAGTGTTTAATGATTCCATCTGAGCTGAATGTGTGTAACAATTATAATTACAGCCTATTAAAGTACACTGATGAACATATGCCTCCCCGGAAAATTACTTTTTAGGGGGAGATATTTGCCATAGTCTTTATTTGCCAGGCTTGGCGAGCGGGTTGGCAACCACAGTTTTACCTTTAATCGTTATTAGGAATACGCTGCTGCCCATCTCCTTTCTGTGTCCCTCTGCCGCCTCTTACGACACCCACGGGATGATATGGGGTAGTAGATATTCTTACGCCGCCACGACACAATTAGAAATAGAATGTGTGTAAAGTAAAACTATACTGCTAACAACTATTTTCATATAATGATTTCTTATATTTACGCGAACACTACACATGATTAAAACTACTTTTACGGATTTTATCGCGTTTATTTTTGCTTTTAATTACTTTTACCATAAACAATAATTTAAAAAGCTGAAGGTACTCCGGGTTTAACAATGACCTCGGGACGTCAGTCATCTCAGTCCCCCGTGACCATGGGTGCTGGAAAGCGCCCGAAACGTCGGGAATTAAAAATAAAATTAATTAAAAGCAAAAATGAACGCGATAAAATCCGTAAAAGTAGTTTTAATCAACTATTTTCATATATTTTATGTTCTAATAGTTTCATCACTTAATTAAGTGAGCTTACGTACGTCCCACTATTGAGCACAGGGCTCCTTTCATTTAAAGCAGGGTTTAAGAGAAAGGAAATTCAGTGAGTTGACGAAATTTACATGTTATTGTAATATTTATAATTTCTTTCCTCACTATATTGTCCTCCACCACCGAGTAGGTAGTATTTTTACAATAAAGGGGGCGAACGAGCATGCAGCTCTACTGATGTTGTGTGTCAATCACCGCCCATGAACAACTGCAACACCAAGGGAATTGCATAATTTTAGTAGTAGTTCAGAACTATTTAACAAATATGTCGGTGCCGGATTGAACTTGGTTTATCCACGCGATATAAAATTTAAAAGCAGATGTTTATCCTTGAACTACTATCCTTTTGCTTTATAACGATACAAACCTTAATATAACTAACGTAACAAAAATAAGTTACGAATCAAGTTTTGTAAATTAATCGATTTTTACTCTTAGAGTTATTAACTCGACGCGTAAACAGATGATTGTTTAGCGTAACTCGAGGGGTGTTAAATTAGATACACACATAAAATAATCAATTAGAATCAACAGATTGATACTTTGCATATGTGTTAACGTGCCTTGATTAGTTATCATGTTCATTTGAAAACAAAATTATAAAACAAATTGTTTTTGTATTTTTGACGATAAGCTCATAATATTATTTTTGTTATCAACTACGTATTTTATAATATATCAATTAAACGACATACAAAATAATATTTTAAAATTCTTAACTTTTAATTATAACTTTGCTTACCGTCCAGTTATACTTATTTATTTCCATTCAATATATATCTGGAGACCTAAGATCAAAGGTGGACTTTAATAGGCTGTAACTGTAACGAACGATAAGGATGTAAGATATGGAGGATCGATATCGATAGATAGATAGAGAGGTCTACCTTGCTTTGCCCTAATTCAACTCTTATGTCACCCTCAGAACGAAATTCAATCATTTATTGCATCTTAATGCTTTCCTTTTTTATTTGTATTAAGCCTATCCAATAAACACACCCGTAATACTATTGCAAACTCTCATCGAACTCCTACAGTATTGTTGTTATATTTCCTGCGTATGTGATTCCGAAACAGTGTTGGTATTGATAGAAATCGGTAAATGAAAGGAATACCTCTCCACGATTTTTGATGTAAAACTCTCTATTATAACACATTAACAATTCAAAATTTCTTACGTCTGGAATTCATTGCAAAAAGTCACAGAAAACAGAAAATTTATAATTTATATACATATAAGCTATAAAGACTTCCAACACGAACCTTCTAAAGATAATTTCCTGCGTTTTTGTCGCATGCATAATCAAAAGAGCATACGATTGACCTCCTTTCTGTAATGCTCTCATCTCTATTTTCTTTAAGTGTCCTTTAAGCACTCTCAATGTTATTCTTCATTATTTCTTTCTGTGTTTGATGTAGCGAAGAAATTTATGTTAATGCAAAAACTGCGGTAGCCATGTTATATCCAATAAAATTAAGTGAACATAAATGACATAATTATTCAAATCTAAAATTTACTGATTAACAAGGCAATTTTTAAATATATGCAAATATCGTAGCATCTGGTATTACGTGCACGAAAACCATTTCACACGCACAAGCACGTGCACACGCACACGCACACGCACATGCACACGCACACGCACACGCACACGCACACGCACACGCACACGCACACGCACACGCACACGCACACGCACACGCACACGCACACGCACACGCATACGCACACGCACACGCACACGCACACGCACTCGCACACGCACACGCACACGCACACACACACGCACACGCACACGCACACGCACATCCAAGCACATGCACACGCACACGCATACGCACATGCACACGCACACCCACGCACACACACACGCACACACACACTTACAAACACCATCGAAAAATTATCAGGGTGGTTTCCTCTGACCTCAAAACGTCAAGATTTGATGACACTTAATTTTCGTAAAACGGGGTAAAAACAGTAATTTCGCAATTTTTGAACATTTTCAATTTTCTTAGCGGTAAGTTAAAAAACGTTCAGAGTTCGCTTAATACTGATACCAAATGGCAACAAACTTGCTCAATTTAATATGTCCCATGATCAATATTTTTACAATTATTCTCATTACTATGTAGTTTTTATTTGTCGAATTCAACATTTTGTTACGGATATCTTTGGCTACCAGTGAATTTATTCTATAATTTATGTTAGTATATTTGTTCATTAATATATTATCTTTCATCACCGCCTATGAAAAATCTACTAAACATAATTTACCCCAAAAAGGTATATTCGCTTATTATTCGTATATTTTTATTCGCGCGCGAAGACCTATCAATAATCTAAGTATATTTGCTACAGTGAACACGCTTGACAAGCGAGTTTGCATCGACAGTTTTTTCCTAGTTTTTATTGGGAACATGATGGTTCTCATCTCCTGTTTTGTTTTTTTATATCACATCCTACGCCATCAACGGTCGATATATTATAGTGGATATTCTTACACAGCCACTACACGCTTGATTACAGATTAATATCTATTTAAATGTATAAGATCGCTCAGTTCAGTTCATACACTTGTCTTATTTCATGGATTAAGTAGCTGTCAGCTTCCTTGCGGCACTCACGACATACCTGCGAGGCATTAATTTGGTATTTTAAATGTAATTCGAAGCGCTTTCCATAATTCCAAAAGCAACAATATTCCAACGCATACTCATACGAACCACATCCTGTTAGATGTTATCTATCAGTCTAGCTTCGCACTAATAGAATAATATTACTATATTTAAAAATATTATATTAAAGGTTGTACGTGTTAGAGCCCTGTTGCAGTTATATTAGTAGTATAGTTGTAGCACGAATGGACTCCCACAGAATACCGGCGTTAAATAGTAGCTCAATGCTGCTATGTTTCATATGGTGAGTGTAGAGAACCGGCGACCTTTTTTACTGGCAACGGGGCATTCCATCTTAGTCCTCACGGGTGACAACGCATCTGCATTTTGATTCGTATTTGAGGATACATGTTGGTGTCTATGTACCACAGCAACCACTTACCATCAGGTGGACTGTGTGCTCGTTTGTCATGCTATCCTATAAAAAAACGTAATAGAGTAATGCTGCAAGGAATATGTCGGCTAGACCGGGAAAGGACCATGCTCTCACAGAATCCTAGCGTGAAATAGCTGCCTAATGCTGCTATGTTTCGTATGGTGAGTGTAAAGAACCGAATACCATTTATTACTGGAAACGGGGTAATCTATCTTAGTCTTCAAGGGTTGACAATGCATCTGCATTTTGATTTTTAATCGATGATAGGTGTAGATGTCTATGGGCCAAAGCTGCTTACCATCAGGTGGGCTTTTTGCTAACGGGTCAGCCTCATTTTATAAATTAAATTTAGTTACACAAAGGAATTTGTTCCACAATTCTCTCAACGATGAAAGGAGGTTTGCGACTATTTATGGGATGTACATAGGCTCAATTAATAAATTAATAAAGCATAGGCTTACTTAGTAAAGGAACAGAACCCGAAGTTACTCACCCCGGAAGCGTCGGGATTTAAAAATAAATAAATTTAAACGCGATAAAATCTGCAAAAATAGTTTTCTTCAAGGTGGAATGCATATTTAAGTTCTCGAGCCAACTATGTTAAAGTATAAACAAAGATTGACTGTTGCTAAATTTAGAGAACGTAGTACGTACACGTAATCAGGCTTGTATAATTTTATATAACATCCTAGCGACTTGTTCTCGCTTCGCCTGGAATTCTAGTGGATCTACGGACGTAGCGTTATTTAAATTTAAGATACTCATATACCATTTATTTTATTATAATTTATTTAAAAAATATATCCTTAAGGATAAAATCCAATACCTTTAAACGAGCAATTCTTGTATATAAATATATTTAAAAAAACTGCTGCAACATCATTAGAATACGAAAGTAAATTTTGCCGGTGCCTAAAAGGTTATAACAGCTCAAATGGGATATCAGCCTGACTGAATTCGTAGAACGCCGGTTCGAATCCAAATGTCTCCGGTCTAACTCTTTTTTCCTTTTTTTCAAGTTCCTTCTTTTTTGATAAAATATATTATTTGGAGCCCTTTTTTAGTATATTTTTTGTAAAACACGCGAAATAACGATCAAGAAGATTGAAAAATATCATTCATATTTCATCAGTATGTAATTTGTATCTAAATATAATTTACAAAAAACACGATTTCCAAAAAAAATACAGGTACGGTCATCCAGGTACTATATTTTATGCTAGAGCATAGATACCTCCTGACATTTTTCTCTGTCGGTTCATAGATTTTCATCACAATCGCTATTCCTAAAATTAGCCCCGACAGACAGACTGGCAGACACACAAAATATTTAGAACAGTAGTTTATATCTTCTTTTTATAGGATAGGATGACAAACGAGCACACAGTCCGCCTGATGGTAAGCGGTTGATGCGGCCCATAGACATCTACATTAATCCTCGATCACGAATCAAAATTCATATGCGTTTTCAACCGTGAGAACTAAGATAGAATGTCTCTTTTCCAGTAAAAATGGTCTCCGGTTCTCTACACTCACTATACGAAACACATCAGCGTTAAGCTGCTATTTCACACTGGTATTCTAAGAGAGCGTGGTCCTTCCCCGGACGAACCGACCCATTCGTGCTACAACTATACTACTAATATAACTGCAGCATGGCTCTACCACGTAAATAATACCGTACAAACAACCACCTGAGTTTAACAGGAGCCAGTTATTTCAAAACTACGGACAGAAACTTCAATTTTATTTATATCCTTAAATTAAAAAATAAATTAATACTAATTACTCCATTTATTTAGTATATTCCACGTTAGATACTAAAAGGTTTTTTGTTCTGTTGATAGAATCAGGCGTTACTCTGCGAATTTCCATTACAAATTTTTAATGAAAAAGTTTCTTCGGATTGATCAGCGTGACTCATGTTTTCTAAGAATTATAAGTTAAGGCGATGTTGCAGCACTTTTTAACTTTTTTGAACCTCCACTAAACTATTAGAATATATATAAAGTGTAAGAAAATATTTTATAAAAATTAAACATACAGACAAGGGTTGTGTGAAGACTGAAACACGAATGGTAATAATTAGCTCTATAAAAAATAAAGACGAGATAAAATCGTTGTTTGAACGAAGAAATTCTATAGTGAAACTGTGTAAAATTTATATGAAATGAAAAAGCTTATTAATTTTTAGGTCATATACAGAATACATCATTTTACAGCCGCACCGGCCAGTGCCCGCCGAGGCAGCTTTGCCTTTGCGGTTGAACGTGCATTGGTTTTTTTTTTCGACTTTCTCCCGCTTTAGTATTGTGGATAGGGAACTAATGTTTTCATACCTACACGCTGTACTACAAGAGGGCCTTAAATTATATCATGGATGATTTGATCAAAATACATTTAACTTCTATAAATAAAAAAATAATAATTGAAGAGTGTATTCGCTTATTTTAATTTTCGTATAAATATATTTTTTACTTAGTTAAGCCGCTGTAAGTGGTAATGAAGCCCTTGATGGTGAAATACCAATATGTAACATAAGCCTATTCACTTTTTTATAACAGTCAAAACGAGCACACAGTCCACTTGATGTTAAGTGAATACTGTGGCCCATTGACATATACATCTATCCTCTACCCTTTAATAGTAATCAAAATGTCTCTGCATTGTACCCTCCCTTGGGAGCTAAGATGAAATGCGTCAATTTATAGTAAAAAGGGTCTCCGTTTCTCCCACATTACCCCCTCCCTCCCAGAATACGTGGGGCAACTTAAACACCCACGCACAGGAAGGTTAGAGTAACTTGGGCGTTAGATGCTCAGTGAAGGAAATCTTCGACACCAGGAATGCTGGCACCCTCCTGAGGAAGTGTCTTATTTAACTCCACTACCATGTTAAGGGGATTGGGCCTCCGGTCACCTGCACTTATCAAGCGAAACGCAGAAGTTAACTTCTACTTACTCTGTGAGGTCTTAAACCCGAACGGCCCATCCGTACCACAGCAAAACCTGCCACGTGGCTCTACCACTGTGAAAAAGAATACCGTTGATTTGCGATATTCTTGTCTGTTTTATTTTTATTTTGTGTAAATATCTTGGTAATCGATAGCACTTGGCAACAGAATAGATGCGTATATGGACCACATCACCTACTTTCCGGTGGATTATGATTATTGTCACACTTATATCTATAAAATAATAAGGTAAGAGATGATTTTGAGCATGTATGACTAACATGTAATTTTTTATATAGAGTTAGGGTAACAAACGAGCACATTCCAGCTGTTGGTAAGTGTAAGTGGTTGTCGATTAAGGACCAAAATGCAAATGCGTTGTTACCCCTGAGGATTAAGATGGAGCGGCGCGTTTTCCATAAAAAGGGTCTCCGGTTTCTATAATCACCATACGAAACACAGCAGTAAAAAGCTGCTACTTTACGCCTGTTCTGTGAGTGTGTGATCTATAACTATCGGTATATATTCTCTAAACTTTTTTACAAATTAAAATCTTCGGCCATGAAATCTATCAAAAGAAGTGTAGGAAAATTCGTGGATGCACTCATTATGATCCGATGTTGACAATTTACTTTTTTTTTTTAATCAGGCTAAGACAAAAGCTATCGAAGAATTAAAGCTAGGGTACTACTTCAAAAGCTGTTATGTACAGAAAAAAAATCGTGTTTCAAGTTATTCAAGTCCATTTTTACTTTTTTTAAAGTATTTTATTTTAAAAATATAATCTCTATATAAGAATCCTTTTCGAATATGCATATTTACAGAATAAGTGTGAACGTGTTTATTTTATTTATGGATCGTAAGGTAAACATAGTTACTGGAACTTGAGATACTTGTCTAACCAACTCAGTATTCTAATAGTTTTATACTAATCCGTATTCAAATAGGATAATAAGCTTTCGATAAAAAAAATGTGAAGCCGATCTGTGCCTAATTATAAAACAGGAATAACGAGTATGGTCGTTTGAATTATAAAACTAGTTTGCTAGAACACTGGTGCATGATTTAAGAATTTACTAAATAATATTGTATGAGTGCTAAGCTGACATAGCCCAACGAACCTGTAAGCTGATGTGGCAATGGGTCATCCTGTGGCATTTAGCTTGAAGAAGCGACAAATGATGAAAATAAAAATTCCCGAGCAGTCTCCTAAGCCAAAATATGTGTACGCTGTGTACGTATGCTCGCACTAGTAGAAGTGATAACCTAATGAAACATTCAGGAAATCTATGGAAGTAGGTATATTTTGTGGCAATAATTGAAGAAATTCTATGTTCAGCAATGTTCTTGGGATAGCTGATGATGAACGTGAATATATATTATATATATAAATGTAGATAAATCAAGTTAAGTCTAGGTAAAGATATATTGCAATACTAATAAAATCACGATCAAACGATCTACCGCGGATTCAGCGTTCTTACAAATTACGGCGTACAGCGCACTGGGAAAACTATTACTGAAAATTGATATCGGAAAATAAAATATATCTATCGTATTACAAAATGTGGTTTGTTGATAGTTTCTAGTTTAAACTATGGTTTAAGAACTGTCCTTTTCCCATAAGTACTTTTTACGGACTATTGGAGGACTGTATAAGGGAATTTTTCTTCGCAAAATTTGACTTTGCTGTTCCATACACCAAATTTTTAGTTCGCATTACGAGTTTTAGTTATAGCCTGGGGCTAATTATAAACTCTTTTTGTAATAAGAGATCTTTTTTGATATAATTTGTAAGTAAATATAATTTAATTTTGAAAACGGTGATTGTAATGTACATGTTTAAATAAAACTAATTTATACGGATTATATCGCGTATATTGACGTATTTTATATTTCCAACTTTTCGAACACTTTACTGCACCTATCATCACGGGGACGGACTGAGGTGTTTGACGTCCCAATGTCATAGTTTACCACGGCTACCTCCTGATTAAAAATTATTAATTTTTGTTACGATCTATTCAGTATGAACTTGTAGTATCTTGAAATTCGCAGTTGCGTGCTTGGGTTGGAATTTTATTTTATTAATTATAGGATCCCAAGCAGATAGTAGTACACAGTTATTGAAATTAGAATATTTTTTGATTTTTATAGCCTCGCAAATCATCCTTTGAAAGAATCGGTGTTCCTTAGCTATGATTTGTGGTCTATCAAATCTGATGTAGTGACGGGGGCGATCTTGTCGTGTTCACAGACTGCAGACTTCCCCGAGCGTCGATTCTTCATATCAGCTATGTGTTTTTTAACGCGGGTTTTCATTGATCTCTTCTTCTTCTCTTCTCATTTTAAAAAAAACTTTACCTGCTCCGGCACACAAGGATTTTCTCCTGAATCGTGGGGGCAGTTTACAAAAATAAATTTTATAAAGCTCGTAGCGATACAAATACTTATTCCGTGCGGGATTCGAAATCGTGGCCCTTAGCGCTGTAACTCATTGCTAAGCCACTGCGCCACGGAGCCGTCAATTAATTAACGAATAATAAAAACTATTTAATAAGTGTTATATTATGGTTGCAGCATGAATGTGTCAGCTTCACGCTCTCACAGAATACCAACGTAAAATAGCAGCCTAATGCTGCTGTGTTTCGTATAGTAAGTGTAGAGAACCACAAACCTCTTTTACTTGAACCGAGGCTTACCATCTTAGACCTCATGGGTGACAACGCGTATGCATTTGATTCTTAACTGAGGATAAATGTTTGTGTCAATGGGTCACAGCATCCTTTAACAATCAGATTGACTGGGGGCTCTGTCATCCTTATTTTATAAGAAAAAACTAAAAATAATAAAAATAATTCACAAACAAAATAATTCTAAAGCTGAACTGAAGCTGAAAACACATTCTAAAGCTGGTGCTACAACATAGTGTATAAAAGAATAAAAGTTCCGACTTTAATATGTGAAATTATTTTACTGTTTTTGATTATTTGAAGTCAGCTTGTGACCGTGGATGGAAAAGGGGAGATCTTCCTCCGGGCAAGGTGTTCTGCCAGGAGAGCGGCCAACGCTTCGTGTGTTCGGAGCTATATATTACTGTTTTTGATTCGCTTTGATAGCGCGACTAAGGCTTCGATGTGTTTAGCTTGTGGCGCAGCGAAAGCGCCGCCACATCACCCCCCTGATCAGACCGGAGGTCTGATAGTGCAGTCCGATTGCCGGTGCGTCCTTGAATGCTGGTTAATGCATGCTATGTTATATTATATTATGGTAAGTTATGCCGGTGGGAACGATTTGGCATAGCAAGAGCCAGAAGTGTGCCTTATAAATCTGCAGTCTGTCTGTGCGGTAAATCTGAGTCGAGATGAAGACAAGTTGAACTGGCTTGCAGGAACTGATGACTGCAGAAGACTATTCTCAGTAGTGAATGGTAGATGTTCTTGAGGAAAATGACGAAGGCTTGCAAGTTGTAGTTTCCGAAGGCTGTTGGTTGCGAGTTCATATCAGGTCTGAGGTCACCACTGTGGCCATAGAGGGGAAAAGGGAGATCTCCCGCCAGTCAAGGTGTTATTCCTGGGGAGCGGCCAATGCTCCGTGTGATAGTTCGGATATTCTATATATACTGTTTTTGGTTCGGAACTTAGATAGCGCGATTTAGGTTTAGATGTGTTTCGCTTGTGGCGCGACAACAGCGCCGTCACAAGCTTTTACTTTTTGTTATAAGGTAATATTTTTCAACTTTAATTAATGTATTATTATTATTTATTCCCAAGTAAACAATAAACTCTTCCAAATTTAAAACGATATTTTCACAATATTTTTGCGACAGCAACGCGCTGAGTTACCAGCTAGTAACATTAAAATTTCATATCTTATTTCGTCGCCCTTTGGGATGAATTTTTTTTTTCGATTTGACATTTTAACAAGTAAGAAGTGAAGTAGAACTCATTAAATAAAAAAGAATTATCAAAATCGGTTTACGATAGACGAAGATATTGCGTAGCAAGCATACATACAAAAAATACAGTCAAGTTAGGAACCTCTTGTTTTATAAGTCTGCAAAGAATAACAAAATTCACGTTAACACTTTAAAGAATTCTTTGTTGGGCTTAAGGATGTATTTGATGTGATTCGATTCAGCCACGTTCAAAAATACAATCGCTTAGATGATTAACAAGTTTCAGACTCTCTCGGTGTGGGGTAACGACCGCTTTTCGTTAGTGATGAAACTCTAATGGCTTTGTTAGTTCCTTAACAAGCTATTAGGCTAATGACTTACTTGGAATATACTGAAAACTGTTTTTTGAAACTTCGTAACGACTTAGTAACGCGGAAACGTGTGTTACTAATTAACAGTTAAATACAGTCATAATAATATACGACTATTGAAATAATACAAATGTCCAAGAGTTAAAAATGAAGCTATTAACTTCTTTTTCGTCGGGTGATTGGAAGTAATGGATTTTATGTATGAAATAATCAAAATTCATTGTAGCTCTCGTACTTGATAAAGTCAAGCTGCAGCTATATTATAGTTGTAGTGTTTCTACCAGGGAAGGACCACACTCTCACGGAATACCAGTGCAAAATAGCAGCTTAATGGTGCTGTTTTTCGTATAGTGAGTGTAGAGATCCAGAGATTCTATTTACTCTGAATACGGAGCGTTCCATCTTAGTCTTTAGGGGTGAAAACGCATCAGCACATTGATTATTAATTGAGGATAAATGTAGATATCTACGGACCACAAACTCCAATTACCATCAGGTGGACTGTGTGCTCGTTTGTCACCTTATAAAATTCATATAGAAATAATTCTATAAAAAATCAAAAGCTCACAGCTGATTTTACATACATTTCCATAAAGCACGGTCCCGAGCAGCCCGCATTCGTCGTCTCTTTGTAGGTTTCATCTGGTCGTCACACCATCTAGCGGGCATGGCCAGTGCGCATGGACAGTACAAGGCTACTCAAGGACCTTTCTTCCACTATTTGTGCATGAATGCATGAAAACATATGCATTGCCACTATATTCAATTTTGTAGATTAACTTGATGTTTATTTATTAAGATAAGCTGAAAAATACGTACACATATACAAACTATGTTAGTATTCTTTTTTTGTCTTTAAGAGAATGTTACCACAGCAGGATTTTCCCCTGTATCTTCGTGGTGGTTTAAATAGATGAATTTCACATGTGCTTACATCCAGATCCACAAAAATTACTTGAAGGCCGGGACATAAAAACATTTATTTTGTGCGGTATTCGAACTCGCAGCTCTACAGCGCCGTGACGAAACATTTAGTAACTGCTCTATGGAGACGTCATTTCCTTTTTTCCTTAAACTCATCAATTATTAATAAAGCGATAATTTTGCATACTTATTTATATTAAAATCGTATGAAGCAATATTATTATTATTTGGGGTATCTATATAATTTTCTCATCTGGTTGGGTTCTATAAATATATAATTTTAAGTTAAAATGAAAAGATAATAAATAAGATCCAACTAGATGGAAGCCCTTGACAGGGGAGACCAAACGGCCGAGGGTTAGAAGGAAAGGGAAAGAAACCGGCGGAAGATGCGGGCGGTATCGAGGAGCACCGCCTTCTGCATTTGAGCCCGGAGCGGTCCGTCACGGAGTCCCAGTCGCCTCAGATGACCCGAGAGGCTGACTGGGATAAGCCCGTTTGCAGAAACGACTACAGGTATAATTTCGGTCGACAGCCCACCCCACATATCGGTCACCTCGTGAGCCAGGTCCAGATATTTTGTTCGCTTATCTGTTTCGGCATTCACGAGGTTCTCGTCATACGAAATGGTGATGTCGACCAAAAATATCCTTGACTGTGCCCGGTCCATCAGCACAATATCAGGCTTATTCGCAAGAATAGTCCTGTCTGTGATGATAGCCCAGTCCCAGTAGAGCCTGGCGCGGTCATTTTCGAGTACAGCTTCCGACAAGTACTTGTAATACGGCAATTTCCGGTCCACGAGACCGTATTTCATAGCGAGCTCCTGGTGTAGAATTCTGGCTACTAGGTTGTGCCTGTGCAAGTACTCAGAGTTAGAAAGCGCCGATCAACCGGAGATGACATGCCTAAGTGACTCACCGGGATGGCGATAAGCTCGACAGATGGCGACGGTGCCATCCGTTAGGATGTATCTCCGATAATTGTTGGTCTTAATAACCTGATCCTGTATCGCACAGACAAAACCCTCGGTTTCCCCGAAGAGGTCACCGAAACGTAGCCAGTTGAGGGAGGTGACTTTGTCTACGAAAGGTTCATTATTATTATTATTTATACAAAAACACACTAGCAGCTAAAAAAGCTGATGCGTGTGCGTCTTAATGTTTGGAGATTTTATCCAATCTGTTCTTGAAGGCATTTAATGTAGGAGCATCAATCATATTTTGTGGTAGCTTATTCCACTTGGTGACAACACGATTTGTTATAAAATTCTTCATAGGATTCCGCTTAAAAGTCCTATGGCAAAGTTTAAGTTGATGTCCTCTCACACGTTTGTTGCTATTTATACATACAAATTTGGCAGAGTAAGGAACATTGTAATATCTTGTCAGTATTTTGTATGTTTCAATCAGACTACCTCTCTGCCTGCGGCTCTCTAGTGTTGTGAGGTTAAGCTTTCTCATTCGCTGCTCATATGTCATGTTCCGCAGTTGTTTTACCGTTTTTGTGGCCCTCCTTTGAACATTTTTCAGTATTATTATATCTTTACGAAAATACGGGTTCCATATCACATATGTAAACTCCAAAAGAGGTCTTAAGTACGTTCGGTAGATCTTGTTAAATATTTTAGGAATAATATAATTTTAGGAATATCATAATATTTTTGTATGTTATTATCAGTGATGTAAGTATTAAGATAAGTTTGAGCTAATACACACTAACTATGACATCGAGACTTCAAACATCGCAATCCGCACCATAATCATTGATGCTGTAAAGATCTATATCTTGATGTATGGTATTGGGAGGCCATGCTTATCATCATGTGGACTATGTGCGCTTTTTTATATAATAAGGGTGACAAACGAGCACACAGTCCACCTCACGGTAAGTGGATGCTGTGGCCCATAGACATCTACATTTATCCTCGATTAGGAATCAAAACTCAGATACTTTGTCACCCTTGAGGATTTAGATGTAATGCCCCTTTTGCAGTAAAAAGGGTCTCCGGATCTCTACACTCACCATAGCAAACACAGCAGTATTAAGCTGCTATTTTACGTTGTTATTCTGTCAGAGCGTGGTCTTTCCCCGGTCTAGCTGACCTACAACCATAACATAGCTGCAGCTTGGCTCTAATATTTTTCATTCTTATTCTTTATACAACATCTTATTAGGTACTATTACAAATTAACGGACTTGTTTTATTTACCACAACGTGGTATTAACTGTTCACGTTAATTCGTTCCCCTTTATCACATGACTATTAACTTTATTAGGCAAAATAACACAGAACGTTTATTAGACAAGCAATAAATTCGGAAACTTAAAGCTTCTTGGCAACTAGAAAGGAAACTGTACTAGAAATTACCGCAATTAAGTTTGCCTATAAACAGGAAAGCCGTAGTTTCTTTAATACTTAATTCTCTTCTTCTTAAGTAGCTTTATTTATATGGTACAATCGTTTTCTTTAATAGAATGGTTATCTTCTATATGAAACGTCTTGTATGGTACAGCTGCGTTTGTACGTTGTACTACAAGTCGCATAAATGTGTGTGCTAAGAAGTAATAAAAAAGAATAAGAAATGACAGTCATCGGAGAATGCCTACTATTTGAAGTCGAAACTAAATCCAAAAATCGATCAACGAGCCTAAATAAGTTTTCAGTTCAAAAAACTATGACAACGGGCATTTATCGGGAGTTTTTACAATTCTAGTTGGGATACTAGGCCAAAGTTATGAAATTTTTCTTTTGTCGTTGGATTTTAATACTTTTGCAAAATTTCAAATTATTTAGACGTCTGGCAGTGGATAAATACTGAATAAAAAAAGATATTACATGTACACATACAGATCAAGCTAGTAAAAGCGTGTTTAATATGATATTAGAGTTAAATAAAACTTAAAGAACACGCAGCAAAGTGATCGTCCTAGTGAAAGTTCTAAGGAAAAGTGACATTTTTATGTTTTCTTCGATTCTTTATATATATGAAAATTTTGAGATTATCCCGACGTTCTGAAATGTGTGAAAACATTCATACATACGGGTCAAGCTAAATAATAAAAAAATATAAGTTAATATAATTTGTCATCTTAATCTCACTTCTTTAAAAAACTTACGATTTACTTATATTCGTTGATTATTGTTTACTTAAATTAAGTATGAGTTGTACTTATACTTCCTCTTTCTGTTGCCACTTGGGAAAAAAAAGAAGCAAATTTTAGCGTTTCTTAATTTATGTCATTTTTTTTAGTAAGGCTGATAACGTATCATATGTTAAAATATTTGTTTTTCCGACATAGATTGTTTTAGATATGTACTATATAAAATCAAACGATATGTGAACTATACTTCTACTTTATACGTGGTAGAGCCACGCTGCAGTTATATCAGTGGTATAGTTATAAGCACGAATGGGTCGGCTCGACCGGGGAATGACCACGCTCTCACAGAACACCAGCGTAAAATATTCGTTTAATGCTACTGTGTTTCTTATGGTGAGTGTAATGAACAGGCGACCATTTTTACTGGAAAAGATACATACAATCTTAGTCCTCACGGGTGACAACGCATCTGCATTTTGATTCGTAATCGAAGATAAATGTAGATGTCTATAGGCCACAGCAACCACTTACCATCAGGTGGACTGTGTGCTCGTTTGTCACCCTATCCTATAAAAAAATTATAAACTACTTTATGTACAAATATTGATATTTTATAAAGCACTTTTAAGAAATTAATTTCTGAAATATCAATGTTAGGGGAAGTATGGTAATTTGAATCTTTAAACAAAAATGTTTCGTAATACTTTTTTCTTTTTAAATATGGAAACTATAGATACGTCTGGAGAAAAGTAAAGTAGACTCTAACTACACTAAATATATTTCATAAATGTATGACGAACACTACTGTACCTCAACTTTTAAAATATTGTAAAATACTTTGCTTTGTAAGTTGTTACTGACACGGGTTGTAACAATTTGGATATTTTCAATTTGAAGTTAACGTCTAAAAAATTAATAATACAGTATAAGACTTTTGAATATCAGCACTAAAATACATGTTTACTTTAAAAATCGTAGAAAATTGTATAACGTTTTATTTATATGCAAATTGCATACATGTCAGGCACTTTGCACGCCACGTAAGAATGAGAAAAGTAAATAACACGTCTTGTGTTCATTTTACTGACATACGTTAAGATGTTTCGTCAATCAGTAACATTTTAAACATTTAAAGTAACTTTAAATGTCCTATTTACATTTAATTTTAACTATTATTTAATGTTTTCTTAAATATTATTATCTAGTGGTTCACTAATGAATAATAACCCACCTGGTGGCTAAGCTTAACAAAAGCCTATTCAATCATTGAATAGTACCATTTTTACAGATTTTATCGCGTTTAATTTTATTTTTTTTTATTTTTAATTCCCGACGTTTCGGGTGCTTTCGGATGCAACATAATACCATAATACAAAATAAAAATAATTAAAATTAAAATTAAATGCGATAAAATCCGTAAAAGTAGTTTTAATCAATGTGTAGTGTTCGCGTAAATATAAGAAACCATTATTTTTTACCGACTTCAAAAAGGAGGAGGTATTCAATGCCGAAACAATTCTGATGATACTTTTTAATCTGAAAGCTGGTGCATCTATTGTGGTTCCGTTTAAATTTAATCAAGATATAATTAGTTCCTCGATCTGCGTAGTATTTTAATTTATCTTTAATAATGCGTTTTAAATGACTTCGAATACATTGATTCGGTCGCATTGAAGTCGGTTGTACAAAATTTTTAATTTTCATCACCATCATCATCATCATTACAGCCCTTTACAAGTCCACTGCTGAACATAGGCCTCCCCCAAGGTATACCACACAGCACGATCCTGAGCCACCTGCATCCATCGACTTCCTGCATGTCTTACCAGGTCGTCACTCCATCTAGTGGGGGGTCGCCCTACACTTCGTCTATCGGTACGAGGCTGCCACTCGAGAACCTTTTTTCCCCAACGGTTGTCGGTTCTTCGAGATATTTTTAATTTTACGACTCGTTAATTCTCGATGTTTTGGGTGCTTTGCGCACCCATGGTCGCGGTGTACGCGTAAATATAAAAAATCCTTTTCGGTCTTACCTTTGAACACAAAATGTGAGGGTAGTTATAATACGTGAGGGTAATATGGTCACCTTAAGCTTTGCCGCCTAATAATACCAAAACTAGTACAAAAATACTAATTCGTATACTATAACTAATATAATGAGGAAAAATGCAAATATGCTTTGGCAATAATTAGGAACATTTTGAAAAATTTACTTAAAAAAAATAAACTACCCTGCGCAATGCTCATCGATGAAAATATTTACTAAAGTATCAATTGTGAAAATGGCGTCGATAAAACAGCGCTTTTTTGGCACATTATTATTCGATTGATTGATGAAGAGCTATCGTATCATAGAGCCATCTATGCAAACAAGGCTGTAGTTTTTGAGTTATAAGAAAGTAACCACATTAACCGGATGATCATGTAACCTTCACGTACTATACACAAAAACCTCTCAAAAAATGAGTAGAGGCCTGTGCCCAGCAGTGGGACGTAAAGAAACTGTAACTTATACTATACACAAGTTTAAAACAATTACTTTGTCGATTACATTCTTGGCTTATAGACTGCAAGTTTTGACTGAAAATAAGCTATTTTTGGCTAGCTCTCAACATAAATAAATTTAGGTATAAAATCTGTTGATGCCTGATAACTAAGTGTTTTATTAGTTTCAAAATTTGTTCAAAACAAATAAATTGCACATAAGGATTTATTATTTTTTGTAAAAATAAAAATATTGGGAGCATCATCAACAACCTTCTATGTAGAAGCTAATAAAAATTTCATATGACAGTGTTTTTCGCAGTTCTTTCTTTTGTTCTGATCTCTCAATAAATTGTGTGCTAAATTGATTTCTTTTTATTAACTTGCTTTTATTAGTATGTATGTATGTATATTTGAATGCCTAGTTACTGATTATGTTGTGATCCTGGGTTTGATTCCCGTATCTGGTAAAAATCGGCTATTGTGTCGGTGTCGTCAGTGGCAGCTCAAAAACTCGTGCCTCGGAAAGCACGTAAAGCCGTTGATCCTACGCCTGATCTTTCTCCGGTCACATGAGTAAAGAAACGGTCGTGTCGGATTTCCCTCCGATCGGATTATGAGAGTAAGTGAATAGAGAGAGTGCACCTGTTTGCGAACACACTCATACACTATAATCCTATATAGTTTGAGACTGACTGCCTTGGCCGAAATTTAGTATGGAGGAAATATTTATGGATTTATTGAAATATCTTTATTCAATTTTTATTTAATCCCCAAAGTCTAAATTATCTGTAATTTTTTAGACATTAAGAACCAATGATAATACAATAATTCACGATTGTGACCCAGTTCTCAATCGGTTTATCATAACTTATTATCGATGCATGCTCTTTAAGTTCTTGAGTCTAACATTATTAGGAATATAAATAATTACGTACGTTCGAACATGTATTTGATACTATCTAAGTGAGTTTTTGAGCAATAGCACACTCCCTCTCTTTCGCACGAGTGTGCTTCATCAGTATGCTGTTCTCTTTTTACGACTTGACCAAAAGCGTCAACACTCCTTTACGACAGTTGACGCTTTACATGAAACGCGTATATGTTTTACACATAAACTATTCTCAAATGAACCGTGAAAACCATGTCAAAATTCATCGAAGACGGACGCAGTAAATTGACTTTATTTTATGCTCTTTAATAATTTACTTCTCTCTGCGCAGTAAACTAAATATCCGCAATAGAGCCAGAGTAACCGACATAATACAATATCGACAACCGATGGGGAAGAAAGGTTCTCGAAAGGCAGGCTCGTAACGGTAAGCGAAGTGTGCGATGGCCTCCCACTAGATGGAGTGACGACCGTGTAAGATATGCAGGAAGTCGATGCAGGTGGCTCTGGGTCGTACATTGTGACTTCCTCGGTAGTGATATGCAGCAGTGGACTTGTGAAGGACTGTAATGATGATGACGAATTGAATGAAAAACGAAATGAATAATTTATTTCTATAGAAAAAGTCATTATATAAACGTTAATAATAAATGTAATTTTTATTATGACAATGCCTGATAATGCATAGCTCGTGAGCCTACGGTCACCTGTTTCCCAGTCGCGTTCTTGAAGCCTACTTGGCATCGCGTATCTATGCAAATTGCATTACCACGACCACTGCCCGTTTCCATTATGTTTCATGCCACAAATAGTCGCTAACAAGCCACTGGAAAATGTAACCAACATTCTTTTATTTATTTGCGTCGTGTATTTAATTTTTTTTAAATTTTGTGTGTTTGTGTTTGATCTGTTTAATTTAGCTACAAGGCATTCTAAGGTTTAGAGCGTATGAACAAAACACTATCAGTTTAAGTCTTTCCTCACGATCAAATAACGGTGACAGTAGTGTGGATATGTATTTTCTGGGACAACATAGGTTTTAACCATTATGGATCCTATCTTCACCATATATCAGTTATCTTAGCTTGGTAAGGCATTGATGTTAACTTATTCCGACTTGATAAAAAATAACATAAACATTTCCTGCAAACGTGATGGACGTTTGCAGGAAACAACTGAACATAGACCTCCTCTATAGATAGTCTCACAGGGAGGATTTTGGCATAGTTGGTATACTTGGCAGGCGGATTGGCAACCGCAGTTTTTTATAATTTTAAGTTCTTATCGAGAAGACCCTGCTGCCCATCACATTTTATTTTCCCTCTGTCGCATCTGGCAACACCCACGGAACGATATTGGGTAGTGGATATTCTCTTACCGCCACTACACGGTATGCTTTTTTACCATCTTCAAATAACACAATATTCTCAAGAACGTTTCAACTACGAAAATCTATCAAGTATTTTTGTAAATTCAACCGAGCACACAAACTTTCTAGAGACAAGTTGTTTGGCAAAACGAAGCGTAGTGTTCTTGTCGCCGACTCCGATGCAATTTTTTGTTAGTATAGCTACTATTAAGCAAATTGCCAGATTTCGATAAAATTTAGTACAGACTTAGAAAGAATTAAATTAGAACTTAGAAATGAGTTAACGTCAATATCACTGTTTATCGGATATTTCCCCTTTTTTATTACATCGGAAAGTTATACAAATAACGTTTTATTTACGTTATATTATAAATTTTATTATAATAATTAGCTTTATCCCATTTTTGTTTGCAACATGTATTGACCTGGTAATATAGTAAATGTACAACTAAATTCTGCTTTTGTTTAACATTCTGTTATGTATAAAAAAACAGCTTTTATACGGCTTACCAAAATAATTTGGATAACATAATCCAGAGCTACGAAAAAATTAAATTACGAAGAAGTTGGTATAATTCTTATCGCTGTGGAATTATACTAAGTTCTCGATGTTTCTCAAATTTCCAACTTTCGTACTCCTAGAAAGAACCCATATAAATATTTCTCCAATGTTGAAATCTTATTAACTCTGAAGAAATACAAAGAAACCTTAGGAAGGCTGATTGCTTTGCCTTTTACCCTAACGTGTAAATAGTCCGATCCGATAGGCCTTTTTCAGCAACTTATCGAAAGAAAAACTGCTCTCAGTTATTTATATTAAATTAAATGTCAATAGTATACCTAAAAACATATTTATTGAAAAAAAAAATTACGCGTGTTCCAAGTGTTAGACTACTATACCAGTATAACTACGAGATAGTTATGACATTTCACATATGTGTCGTATGTGAAGTATTAAGGCGTCGTCGAAAAGTACGGGACATCTTGTAGATACTATAATCGTTGATCTTACTAACCGAGGTACTACCCACATATATGCATCCGATGTAACATTTAAGTGGTTTATTCAAATAAACACTAAAATGCTTTGCCAGAGTTAAGGGAACTGTTGTATTATTAGTATAGACTAGGAAACCATTTTTCATTTTGCGCAATATGGAATTTAACTTTAACTTGAACCAGACCTTAAGGATTAGATGTGTAATACAATTTTTAAATCGTGCGTTTGACGATAGATAATAAAACAAGTGGTAAAATTAATAATTTTGTACAACTACCTTCAATATAATTTAAATGAGAATATCATCATTGTATTCGAAGTCAATTAAATACGCAATAACTCAAAAACGAATGGTTAAATCTTTATTAATTATTTAAAATTTATGTGGAACCACATGAGAAGTACCAGCTTTCAGATAAAAAAAGTATCATCAAAATCAGTTCACCCAGAGAAAAGCTCTGAGGTTATCTCACACATAAAAAAAACATATAGTCGAATTGAATACCTCCAACTTTTTAAAGTCTGTAAAAAGGGATCTATTAGTTATTATTAATTAATTATTATTCTACTTTACTAGGTGATCTTTTGATAACGTCTTTTCTGTCCACAATGCCGCCTGGATAGTTACCTATCTCTGCCACAAAGCGACAATGCTTGCACTGCTGTGACTAAAAGCTGCTGGTTGGCAAGTTTTCTAAAAAATATAGACACAGTATAATTACAGACTGAGAGGTAATCCATCTTAGTGCTCAGAGGTGACAACGCATCTGCGTCTGACATAGCCTTCTTTGTTTGATTTTGGCTGTAGGTGAATGTGCTAGAATAGCCACTTACTATCACATGGGCAGTAAGTACATTTGTAACTTAGGTACGCATATTCAGCATCAATATCGATCTAAAAGAAGGCTCATTATGTTCTTTATCCTCCCCATACTTTCAACTAATTGTGTACTATGCTATCGACAATCAAAGATATAGTTTTTATACCAAACAACGTGACAAAACAGCACAATGGTCAATAGATGTTGTGGCTTAAAGATACCTATCTAGATTTATCATCGATTAAGGATTAAAATGCACATGTGTTATTACCCTTGAGGACAAAAATGTTCCTGCTTCTCTACATTTACTATTCGAAACATTAAAACTTTATTTACATTAACAGCAAATCTGGTGACAATATTTAGAACGACTATTTAGAAATATTTAAACTTGACTGTAAAGTGCATAAAAACTATTTATGAAACAAAATACTTCTTGAACAGTAAATTTATAGCTTAAAACTGTTTACATGCACTTTAAATAATATAATAAAACATTTCTTATATAAACGAAACGAGCTTAAAGCTGGCGTATTCTTGGAAAGCTCTATGTCCAGCTGTGGACTTAAAAGTCTATTATCTAGTCTAGATAAACTTTACTTTTTTACTCTTCTTTGTGTACAGGTCGACGCAGTCAAGGATTCACGAGTTTGTTTGTAATTCACAAACAACGCTCTTGCAACAAATTACCGCCTGAGTACTTGACACCGTAGTTTTGCCTTATTTTCACAAAGCGCAGCTCCAGATGTAATTCCAATGTAGTTCCCAGAAGGGATTTCTGAGACGTGACTTGTTGCTTCTTATTGTTGGAGTTTGTTCTCATTAGAAATAACTATACTGACGAAAACGTGTGACTATTTATATGTTACCATAACATATTAGCACATTTTTATTAAGTTACTTTACTTTGTCTGTGTTTCGTTCCGGGTGAAATCTTGCAACTCAAATTTCGTCCAATGAAAAGCGACAATTTCATCGATAAAGGAGATGATACAGGAGAAAATCCTAGTGTCCCCTACACTAGGATTTTACTGCATGAGTGAATGCATCTTCAGGTGATATAGACTACGGCAGCTGACCGTTAACTTTAACATTCGACGCCTCACGAGGCAAAACACATGTCGTCATTAGTGCACGCAATTGAGGGAGGGCGGGAGGTGCTCTTCAAACTAGGTAAGACACATAATTTAATTGAGCGGATGGTTGCAAAGTAACTATTAATATCTCTATTATAATGGATTTCTGCAAAGTAACTCTTGATTCTATCAATTAATATACATTGAGACATTTTTATGATTAATTTACTACTGGTTTCATATTTTGTCACTATAGGCTTTTAATCATCATTCAAAGTCACACAAAAACTCCCATATGTATTTACTTTGTAAATTTAATAAAATGACTCGATCTAGCGGTTGCAAGTGCGACTGCATCACTTGTGGTCCCAGGTTCGAATCGCAGATTGGTCTGAAAGTCAGTAATTGAGTTTTCTGTCAGGAAATTGTCAGTAACAGCTCGGATTCAGGATATTGGCGCTGTTTCACTATTTTTAAAGTCGTTGGTCCAGCGCTTGTTCTCCTACCGGTCGTGTAGGATTACCGGACTAGGCTGCCTTATCGGACTATGAGAGTGAGAGAATGATTGGTGAATCTGTGCTTGTCCACTCATGCAGTATAATTCTGTCCTGCGCTTATGACTAGTATCCGTAGAGACTGGTCGCCGTGACCGTAATTCGGAGAACGTTACTATTACTTCAATGTACAGATCCTTATTATTTAATTACTATAAGATATATCGATTTCATACTATACCAGTTATAACTATTACATACTTATAACTATATACTTCACCAAGTAGTAGCGGTGTAAGAATATCGACTATCCCATGTAATCCCGTGAATAACGTAAATGGCGACAGAGGGAAACAAACCAGGAGATGGGCGACATCGTCTTCTTAATGACGACTAAAAATAGAGAACGGCGGTTGCCAAAACACTTGCCAAGCGTGGCAAATATAGCAAATATCTCACCTAAGAGACAATCTATGGGACAGGCCTATGTTCAGCAGTGAATTTTAATAGGCTATAAAGGTAAACTATGTAATCCTATGTGTATATAGTAGACGCCATTAATAACTTTAACCTTTTTTAATATAGATTAAGAGTGACAAACAAGCACACAGTTCTCCTAATGGTAAGTGGATGCTGTGGTCCATAGACATCTAAATGTATCCTCGATTAAGAACCAAAATGCAGATCCGTTTTCACCCCTGAGGACTAAGATTGAATGCCTCGTTTCCAGTGAAAAGGGTCTCTGGATCTATACATTCTTATAGAAACACAGCAGCATTAAGCTGCTCTTTAACGCTAGTATTCTGTGAGAGTGTGGTCATTCCCCAGTAGAGCCGACCTATTCGTGCTACAACCATAATATAGCTGTAGCATGGCTCTACCACGATAAAGAGGTGTGATAGAAGTCAAGCAGTGACTTACAATATTTAAAAAACAACAACAAAATTGTAAAAATATTTCAAATTAAACCAACTGAAATCTGCACGCTTCTGACATTTTCTTCGTTGTACACTTACGAGCACTTTGTCGGTGTACAATCCTACATCAAGTTCGCACGGGTTTCAAAGAGCCTTATCCGCTTTTCGCATAAGAGGCGACGTTTACGTCGAAAGCGTTTTGACCTGCTTTTTGCAATGAGCATTGCAAACCAAGGTACAACTTGTGAGCTGCAAAAACGTGGGCTTCTTAATGTCGAGTTGATGAGTAAACTTAGTTTTGTCCTAAATCTATTCATAAAAATAACATCCAAGTGTCTGCTTGCATTATCAATTATTTTGTTAATATAATTTTATTTTATTTTAATGAGAGCATTTCCAGGAGTAATCCAAGCTATATTTTATCCAAAAAAAAAAAACAAGAAGATATTTTTGTGTAATGAAAAAATTAAAACGATAAATGGTCATTAATAATTATGTGAAAATATATATAAATTACAACACATTAACATATCTCACCCAGGTGAAGCCTAGGCAAATCGTTCGTAATTATAATATGTCTTTGAAATACAAATTTTCGACCAACCAACACACCGTGCATCTAAACCTCGATTAACAATCAATCGTAGATGGGTTGTCACCCCTTAGTGCTAAGGTGGAATGCCTCAATATTAGTAAAAAAAACTCCAGTATGCTTTAATGTGTTCGTATTTATAAGAAGCACTAACATAAAACACAGCAGCATTAAGCTGTGATAATGTGGTCCTTCCCCGGCCGTACCGACCCGTGCTGCAACCATGTATCACATTAATGCTGCTATGGTTCCACACGTTAGGCAAACCCTTTCCAATAAAAGACCAAATAACAGGCATTGTTTAAAAATTTATCAACACTCACTTTAGAATTCGTTATCTCATTAAATCTTACTAGGTGTAATTGTGTTTTTATATTGTGTATATTACTTCTTACTTTACTTCTCAACTCGGATAGGTGATGGGCGCAAAGCGGAAAATGTTATATGTAAGTAATTTTTTATAGGATAAAGGTGACATACAGGCACAAACTACACATGATGTTAAGTTGTTTCTGTGATCCATATCCATCTACATCTATCTTCGATTACGAATCAAAATGCACATGCGTTGTCACCTGTGAGGACTAAGATGTAATGCCTCGTTTCCAGTAAAAAGGATCTCCGGTTTTCTACACTATCGTACGAAACACGGTAGCGTTAAGCTGCTATTTCACGCCGGTATTCTGTGAGAGCACTATTCAGCACTAATAATGCAGCTCTCCATTACCATCTTGAAGGCTTGGGCAAGTTTTTTCTCAGGCGGAAAAACCATTGTTTTTTTCGCCATCAACCGGTCGACTTAATCACACGTTTACATCAAAATACTTCATATAAACAGTGTACAAATTTAAAATTATTTTAAAATCACATTTCTCACTTCCTAGTTTAATTAGAAACGAAACTACTTTTATGAATTTACAACCGACAGTGTAGTACGAGATAAAATCGCAGAAATGAGGACGGGCCTGCATGCCAACGACTTGAAAGTAGGTTGCGCTTCGTTGCGTGCAAATGTAGCTACCCCTTAACAAATCGCATCGATAACGTTCGTCACTAGTGGACACCGTGAAGTGAATAGGACAACAATTTGTCGATAAATCGATTAGTGACACAGCCGTGAGAAGATAACGAGTAAGTTTCGATATAACCGATGTCAGTTTGTTCGTCAAAACACGACACCAATTATGGCAATTACGCCATTAACTTTAGCAATGAGTCATTTGTACGATGTTTATCATAATATGGACTAGCTTTCCGTTTTGTAGCATTTAGGTTTTTTTACTGTCACGTTGGTCATGTGATTTTATTAGTGCGACTGCTGATCATGAGGTCCTGGGTTCGAATCTCGGGTCGGGCCAAAAAATCCATTATTGAGTTTTTAGAGAGTGAAGGAATAGGAGTACACCTGTTCTTGCGTATACACTTGGGTACTATAATCCTGTCCTGCGCCGATGTCTAGTCTCCGTTGAAGTAGGCAGCCATGACCGAAATTCGGTCTGGAGGACATTTTTTTTAGTTTTAGGGCTTTCTTTTCCACCTGGATTTCATCAGGTTGAGGGTATCACCAACCCTTCCCTATTACTGCGCCAAATGGTAGTTCATTATGACAAGTAATAAAAATAATCTATTCAATGCTATATCTATAAACAAAAGCTGACTAACAAATGGCAAATACTAACTACGACTTTTATTATTACAATTTTTTTTATTTTTACTTATTTTAATTGCTGACATTTCAAATGCTTTGACCGTAATATATGTACATAGTCACAAGGCGACAGTTTTCTGACGGCCTGATGGCAATTAAATAAAAATAAAAAAATTGAAAAAAATTGAAATTGATAAAAAATGAAAACAGAGTTTAAAAACTAAAAATAAAAATTAATTCCCACATAACAGCTATTGTTTTCATCGCTGAGATATATTGTGTTAAATAATTAAATCCCCGACAGTTATATGGATTAGTTCTTAATTTTTATCAAAGGTTTAATTTTTTTACTCCTTCCGGTGGACTGAGCAACGCAATCACAAGCACAAGTTAAAGTAACAAGAATGTCGTATATATAGTATCAGTTTCCTTAAGGGTGGAATTTTTTCTTCAAATTTTTATGGAAACTCCCTCGAGGCAGAGCTTCATTTAAATGTAATCTCTATAGACTTATTTAAACCGGCTAAACCAGTTAAACACATAAATTCATAAATTGGTACAAAACTTTAAACGGTTCCTAAATAACTGAACTGGTATTTTGTTTTAAAGTATGGGTCATTTACTGCCAAACGGCTTGTATAAGAAAACGAAGCGTTTTTAAATATAGAAGAAACTCGGCATTAAATGTAAAATAAAAAAAATGTTAAGTAGTATTGGGATATATAAACTGAATAAATATTAAATGAAGCAAACGCAATCGTTGCAAAATACCTTGAACAATGTTATTCCCGTGACGAGGAATTCATTTAGTCTCGCACGAGTAAGCAGTTACGAACCAATCAAACAAAAAACGTTTGCTAAATTTCATACCTGACATTACACTTGCAAAACAGTCATAGAGCAAAATAAATTTTGCAAAATTAAATTGTGTGAAACGGCAAAAAGAAATGAAAAATAATGCATATTTAAGTTCGATTAATCGACCTCGAAGAACAGAATGAATGGATAAATGATGTTATCCTCACACTGCTAATACCTAATTTAACATGCTTAAGGTTTTAACAAGCGTCGAACACGAATATTGTAGATTAGCAATTTAATCCAATAAATATGGAAATAATTTGTTCCAAACAAAATAATATCACGTTTGGAATGGGTATAATTAATATCGATATTATTAATTGCTGAGGCACGTGATCGGTGAACCACGGGTGAAACTTAAGACTGAACATTTGTAACACTGTTGGAAAACTTTTTTATTTCATATATTACATTTAAATATGGATATATTTTTTCACTGGCATTTGTTGGCCGAAGGCAAACTTATGTTTAATATTAATAACACCAAAAGCTTTAAATCATCAAAAACATCAATATTCATAAAGCATTTCTGAGAAAACACCCATACAAATAACATAATTATATTAAAACGAGGTTTAACCAGAATTGAAATGTATAGAAGGCCTGATCTGACTAAAGATGCCATATATTAAAACAATCTTCTTAGGAAGGTTAAAATTCCACACCTGATAATAATAGTTTTTAGCCAAGATAATCAATAATCTAAACAAGATTGATAAAATAAATGTTGATTGTTGAGAGTAACGTTACAGTATGTACGATTTTTTTTAGGTATATGATATTGATATTTATATTTCTAAAAATTTTGTAATCTTAAGCATAAGGCTTTGAATTCTAGTATTGGGATTAACTAATGTAGTTTTTTGAACATTGAGAGGTTAAAATTTTACAGCAAAAAACTAAATCAATACTAAACATAAGTTTCTTTTTTAATAAGAATGACGAACGAGCACACAGTCCACCTATTGGGAAGGGGATGATGTGGTCAATTAACATCTACATCTATCGTCAATTAAGAATCTTAATACAGATGCGTTGTCATCTCTGAGGGCTAAGATGGAATGCCTCTCCAATAAAAAGGGTCTCGGGTTCCCTACGAAACACAGCAGCATTAAGCTGTTTATTTTACGCTGGTATTCTGTGAGAGCGTGGTGCTACCCCAGTTGAGCAGACCCATTCGTGCTACTCCCCTGTGGTCCACTGTGTAGTAGCCGTGTAAGAATATCCAACACCCCATATCTTCCCGTGGGTGTCGTAAGAGGCGACATTAGGAAACAAGTCAGGAGATCTGGAGCAACGTTCCCCTAATAACAATTAACCCACATGCCAAGTACGGCAACTATGGTAAAAATTCCTCCTATGTGGCAATCTATGGGGGAGCCCTATGTCCAGAATTGGGCTTTTGATAGGTTACAAGGGTAATGGTAACGATGGTCCTTCCCCAGTCGAGCCTACTTATTCAAGTTGCTACTATAATATATCTGCAGCGTTACTCTACCACGTATAAATTTTCTCAAATATTACTATTAAAAGTAAGTAGCCCAAGTTCAGCACAAAACTGAACATAAATTATCACCTCTGAAAACAATGAGGTTTGTCTTAGAGCTCGTTAAGCTGACGCTCATATCCTTCAAATCGTGACGCAAAAACTATAAGATCCCAGCGATCCACCTTTGCACGGCTTTTAACGGCTTTGCACGGGTGATTTATGGACCTCAACAACAGCGCCTCCTATCGGGTACTAATTGAGTTTTTAAACCATCCAGAGATCCACTCAAATACACACAAAACAATTCAAGAAAATCGTTCGTGCCGTTATTATCGCTTGTTACTCCTGAATAGATATACTTAAGCCGGTGGAAGACTGTATCACAACTCTCCTGTTTATTTTTTATTTTTAACGGGCTTGCTCTAAACTCATTTCGAAAATTCTAGTTACATTTTAGAAAATCTATCATTCTACTGCAAGACTGTTTCATTTATAATTGTGTAACATAATATTTAGTTACATACATCCATTTCTAAGAATTCAGAGTTTTCGCACAGTTTCAAACTTAATTTCAGGTTAAAATAAAGGGTTACTTTTTAGCTCGCCACTTTGTTGATATCGAGACTTTGTAATTTAGGCTATTAATCCAAGTACAACCTTTTTACTACATCGCCGTTTATTAAGCATTTTACAGCTCTTCCTAAAATTGACGGAATAAAATAAAAATATAAGTACGTAATTGAATAACTTTATTATTAAAGTATTTAGTTAAACGTCTCTGAATACGAGTATTACGTATAAAAACAACTATGTATATAAAAGCAAAGATTATGTACCATATTACATAATAATATATATTAATATGTAATATGGTATTTTTTATAGAAAAGGGGACCAATAATCATGCGGCTCACCAGATGGTAATGCCGACCATGAACAACCGCAACACCAGGGGTTCGATCCACCCGTACTTGTCCTCGGGGACTTCAATGCCAAGAACTTGGCTTGGGGTTCTCGTCGTACAGATGTGCGGGGTAGGATGGTGGAAGACTGGGCTCTGGAGACAGGCCTGGTCGTCCTAAATCGGGATTCTGTCCCCACGTGTGTGCGGATGCGGGGCGAGTCGGTGGTGGACATCTCGTTCGCTAGCCCCGCTCTGTCACCGCGTGCCATTGACTGGCGTGTCATGGAGGGGGTGGAGACCTACTCCGACCACCGGTACATCCGGTTTGACGTCTCCACCCAGCCCTCGAGCGCGCCAGTCCAACAGGCCCCGAATGGTCCGCGTTGGGCGCTGAAGCAGCTGGACCGGGAGCTCCTCCTGGAAGCCTCGATCGTGCAGGCCTGGGTGTCATCCCCGGACAGGCCTGCCGACGTCAATGATGAGGACCAGGAGGCCATGTCCGAGATATGTGACGTGGCAATGCCCCGCGTCCGGCCAGGAAGTGCCCGGCGTCAGGTGTATTGGTGGTCGCGTGAGCTGACGTCTCTGCGCGAGGCGTGTGTCGCCGCGCGGCACCAGTACGCCAGGCGTCGCAGGCTCCGCATACGTCCACCGAACACGGCAGCTATTGAGGCGGAGCTGTACGAGGGATACAGAGCGGCGAAGACCGCCCTCCGGGAGGCTGTCCTGCGAGCCCGGGATCGGGCCCGTGAGGAGATGCTGGAGACTCTCGACAGAGATCCGTGGGGGCGCCCTTACAAGATGGTGCGGGATAAACTCCGCACCTGGGCCCCCCGCTGACGCAGAGTCTCAGGCCCCAGCTCGTGGAGGACGTGGTAAGCGCTCTGTTCCCTGCGCGAGGGGAACATCCGCCCCCGCCTATGGCTCCGCCACCTGCGGTGCCGGAAGCGGACCACCAGGACGACGACACGACCCGGAAGGGACCGGGGTAGACCTGAGAGGGGCGGTACGTAGGCTCAAGGCCAGAAATACCGCCCCAGGACCCGATGGCTTGCCTGGCAAAGCCTGGGTCCTGGCCTCGGAGAGCTCTCGGGCCCCGACTGGAGGGGCTCCTAAGCGCATGCTTGGAGAGAGGCCAATTCCCGCTTCATTGGAAGACGGGGAAGCTGGTCCTCATTCGGAAGACGGGGTGCCCTGCGGACTCTCCGTCCGCATACCGGCCCGTGGTGCTGCTCGACGAGGTGGGCAAGCTCTTTGAAAGAGTCATTGCAAACCGCCTCGCCGAGCACCTTGCGGGGACGGGGCCTGATCTTGCGGAACACCAGTTTGGTTTCCGCAAGAGGCGCTCTAAGGTTGACGTCATCATGCGCGTGAGAGCCCTCACGACGGGGCATGCAGTGGCCAGAGGGGGGGTTGTCTTGGCGGTGTCTCTCGACATCGCCAACGCCTTCAACTCCATGCCCTGGAGCTGCATTAGGGAGGCACTCCGGTATCACCGGGTGCCGACCTATCTCCGTCGTATAGTCGGGGACTATTTGACGGACAGGGCCGTCATCTACCCCAGTCGCAACGGTGTGTGGAACCGGCGAGAGACGTTGGTTTGGGCACTCTGGAACATCGGTTACGACTGGGTGCTGCGCGCCGACCTCCTACCGGCGTCAGCGTAGTTTGCTACACTGACGACACGCTGGTACTGGCACAAGGGGGGTCGTACGAGGCGGCGGCGGAAACTATGAAACGGGGTTGCGATAGTCGTTGAGAGGATTCGGCAACTGGGTCTCGAGGTGGCTCTTCACAAGTCCGAGGCCATGCACTTCCATGGTCCTCGGAACAGGCCACCACCGGAATCCTCAGTGATGGTAGGAGGGGTATCCATCGGCGTCGAGTCGACGCTGAAGTACCTAGGACTCGTCCTCGACGGCCGATGGAACTTCGTTGAGCACTTCCGACGTTTGGCTCCCAAACTGGAACGGACCGGGGCTGCCTTCAGGCGGCTCCTGCCGAACCTGGGGGGGACAAACGCCTCCTGCCGGAGGCTCTACGTTGGATCGTGCGATCCATGGCCCTTTACGGGGCCCCGGTTTGGGCGCGTGGTTTGGTGCGGCTTGCCGTCCACCACCTGAACGCGCCCCAAAGGGTGGTTGCCGTGAAAATGGTTCGCTGCTACCGCAAGATATCCCTCGAGGCGGCGAGCCTCCTTGCCGGATTGCCGCCATGGGATCTGGAGGCGATAGTCCTCGCACGCCTGCACGAATGGCGCGCGGAGGCACTATGCCGGTGGGAAACCCCGCTGCCGCGGCAAGTTGTCGCGCAGCGGACAGACTTCCGGCACGATCTCATGGCGACATGGAGAGAGCGACTGTCGCAACCCCGTGCTGGGCACGCCACTATAGCGGCGATAAGACCCCTCTTTGAGGAGTGGCTTGAGAGACGCCACGGCATCCTCACCTTCCGCCTGACGCAGGTCCTCACCGGACACGGTGTGTTCGGGAGGTTCCTGCACCGAATCGGGTGGGAGGAAACGCCCGGGTGCTCCCACTGCGAGGATGGACAGGAGGACACGGTGGAACACACCGTGGAGGTGTGCTCTGCTTGGGCGGAGCACCGCCATGTCCTCGTAGCGGCGATAGGCGGCGGCGACCTCTCGCGTCCGGCCCTGGTCGAAGCCATGGTCCGGAGCGAGACGGAATGGGATGCCGTCACCACCTTCTGCGAAGCGGTGATGCTAGCGAAGGAGGTGGTGGAGCGGGAGAAAGAGAGAGCAGCAGCTTTCCTCCCCGGCCGCCGCGGGAGACGCCACGGGCGTCGGGGGCTACGTCGTGGCCCCCGGCCACCGTAGGCGCGGGCCTGTGGACGGCGAGCAATGGGTAGCTCGCCGTCCGTCCGTCTAACGACGACAGGCCGTGTCGACGGCGCGTTTTGTTCCACGCGCGCCTCAAAGAGCTGTCAGCAGCGTGAAGGGGCCCGCAAGGGCCGACGCCTGCCGGGGCTGCGGGCTGTTCGAAAGAGATACCGCGGCTCCGGAACGTAAGGGCACTGAAGGAACACGGATGGTTTTTAGTCAGTAAAAGTCTGACACTCCCTTACGCTCCACTCAGAGCGAAAGGCGTCATTAGATGATTTTCCATCCGCAAAAAAAAAAGGGGTTCGATCCAGAAAAATCACCGGAACAATTCCAAAGAGGTCGTACGAGGAAGAAAACTCCTTGTTACAGGATTTATATTGTGTTTTAAATTTTTGGTCTTGATAAAAATAAAGCTTCAAAATAATTATAGTGGCACAGCGTTGCATTTATAGTGAGTAATTAGTTCTACTTCATTTCCCTGCTCTTTAACTTGATTTGCTTTAAAAGCTTCACTAATTATTCAAGTAGCACCTCTGTTATACCTCCTTGTAATATATTCATCATAGTAAAATTATTTTTAACTTGAAGCTAAATTTAAGTGAATTCTTTTTAACTAGACACATGTATTTTAAGAGGTGAAAAACGTGCAAACCTATGCAATCCACCTGATGGTAAGTGGATTCTCCTAGTCGTAGGTCGACGTAGATCGAGATTGGATGTAGATGTCTATGAACCAACTACACATTGAAAAAGCGGTCTAGGTGCGACCCAAAAGGTCCACACACCTAACTTCCCAGTGAAAAGAATAAAAAAATATCATATGTTTTATACAATTTTTCATACGGCACAAAAAACGACTTCACCGATTTTGCTCAAAATTTAATGAGGTCTACGTTACATAATTATGCGTTAAATGAATGGTCCCAGTTCAATATCACTATTTGTTCTCGAGATACACGAGGCGAAAATTGAATCCGAACATACATACATGCAGACATACATACATACATACGTATGTACGTACATGTACACACACGGACATCCTCTTAAAAACCATACTATTTGACTCTAAAGACCTCGAAACGTGAAGATATGTTAAAATTTTCAATTAGCAAAATCGGAACCCTTACAATAACTTCCCACTGGGAAGTTAATAAAGCTATATTTATGGGTTTTATCGCGTTTAATTGTACTTATTTTTATTTTTAATTCCCGACGTTTCGGGTGTTTTTCAGCACCCATGGTCAGGGGGGACTGAGGTGATTGACGTACCGATGTCAGAGTTAACCCGGAGGACCTTCAGCTTTTTAATAATTACTTTGGTCCGCTTTGGTACGCAGAATAAAGCTACTGTATCTTCAAGCCACAGTAGCATTAGCCTTTTATTGTGGTATGCTTGGTTTTAGTTTTAGTGTTATTAATTACAAAATCCCAAGCAGGTGGTAGTACCCAGCCTTCTTATCTATATAATTAGATTGTTTTTTTAATTTCAATAACTTCCGTACCAATTTTGGTATAAATCGATTTCTTTTCACGAGGATTTGTGGTCTATCAAACCTACTGTAATGTCGGAGGTAGTCTAGGATATGTTCACAAACAGTAGACTTCCCGGAGCGTTGGTATAGTCAACTATTTTTTTACGCGTTACCATGGGTGCTAAAAATCACCCGAAACGTCGGGAATTAAAAATAAAAATAAGTAAAACTATGTAAACGCGATAAAATCCGTAAAAGTAGCATCATTCAATATAATTATGATATCATATTTTGTTATGAGTACGAATATTACCACGGCATAAAACTGCTTTTTCTTTGTATAATTTTATAATTTTGTATATTGTATTTCTTCATAGTTTAATCAGGCTTAGGACTGGCTGCAAAAAAGAATTGAAATTACTTATGCGTATGAATTTTTACGCATGGACGAGGCAAATTTGAGCGACGAGGGAGATGAGACGTGACAAGTGTTAATGCAATAGTTTGAGTTATATATAATCTGTTGAATATTAACGTGGTAGAGCCATGTTATGGTTGCAGCAGAAACCAACTGAGAAAGGACCACGATCTCACAAAATACCAATGTAAAATAGTTGCTCAATGCTGTTGTGTTTCTTGTTTTGCGTGTAGAGAACCGGAGACCCTTTTTACTGGAAACAAGGAATTTCATCTTAGTCCTCACGAGTAGCAACGCATCTGCATTTTGATTCTTAATCGAGGATAGATGTAGATGTTTATGGGCCACAGCTTCCACATACCATCAGGTGGACTATGTACTCGTTTGCCACCCTTATTCTATAAAAATAGTTGGCCTTTAGCGATGCGAATGAGAAACAATAATCTCTAACATTTAGTGTACAATAAGCTATTACGTTTAGAATTAACGATATTTAGCAAGTTATTTATATATTATGTTACCGTGCCTAATAAATTTTGCTCAGTACAACATTTTTTACAATCATAGAATGATGGACGCGCACAAAGTTTAGTGGGGTTAAATAGTATTTTATAAAACATCTACACTTATCTTCGAGTAAGAATCAAAATGCAGATGCGTTGTCACCCCAAATGACTTAGTTAAAATACCTCCGTACCATTAGAAATTATTTCTCTGGTTTGGTAATCAAATTTTAGGCTGGTATGTGAGAGTGTGGTCCTACCCCGGTCGGATCCCATAAATCCGTATTATAGCTAAAATGTAGCTGCAGCGTAGCTCTAAAACGTACAAAACTCTAATCACAATGATTCGAATTCCCGATATCGTTAAATGACGATTTTGCTGCAGAAAGGTTGAAAATAAATGAGTCAAAGACCTGCGTTACCTCAAAGACCTGAACTTTAAATAAAATTTGCTAAAGCAGTCTTTGTGGTGGTTAAAAGTAATTTTAAACTAAAATTGCGATCGTCTTCAAAGCATGTTAATGTGATATTATCTTGACTAAAGTTTTTAAACGACTGTCAGCTTTATTATATGACTAGTAGTTTATATAATCAATTGCGTACTATAGTGTTTCCTTATTTGGCACTAATGTTCGTTTTTGAAGCTTGTTTACTTGTTTTATTAGGGTTCCGTAGTCAACTAGGAACCCTTATAGTTTCGCCATGTCTGTCTGTCCGTCTGTCCGTCCTCGCTTAATCTCTGTGACCGTTAGCACTAGAAAGCTGAAATTTTGTACTAATATGTGTATCGATCACGCCGACAAAGTGGTAAAATAAAAATTGGAAAAAAATGTTTTATTAGGGTAGCCCCCCTATATGTAAAGTGGGAAGTGATTTTTTTTTCATTTTAACCATAACGTGTGATATATTGTTGGAAAGGTATTTAAATATGAATAGGGGTTTACTAAAATCATTTTTGATAATGTCAATAATTTCGAAAATAATCGCTCCAAAAGTTTTACTTTTACAATGTGTCCCCCCCCCCTTTAACTTTGGAACCATAAGTTTAGAAAATATGAAAAAAATCTGAATAGTAGAACTTTATAAGGACTTTCTAAGAAAATCATTTTGAACTTGGATGGAAACAACAGTTTTTGTACAAACTCATAAGTGGGAATACTTATTGTGACGGACGGGAAACTATGGAACCCTACACTGAGCGTGGCCAAACACGCTCTTGGCCGGTTTTTTTTTATTCCTACTGTAATACCTTATATTCTAAAATAACATACTCTCGTGTATTATCATAAAGTAGGAAGTGAAGTCACATTTTGTGTCATGAAGCTAGAGAACTAATATCAATATTTGAACAACATAAATATTGTATCGTTTTTTGTTTTACTACATTTAAGGACAATATTATTATTATAATTACAAATTTATTTAGTTAAACATAGGCGCCACCCATGATTGTTTAATTGGGGGATATTGGCCATAGTTGCCATGCTTGGCAAGCCGGTTGGCAACCGCAGTTTTTTTATTTTTTTTTTGTTACTAGGAACACGCTTACGGCACCTAAGGGATGATAAGGGGTAGTGGATATTTTTACACCGCCACTACACGGTAATATCATATTTAACTATTCCCAAGCTTGCTTTCAGCCGGGATGGAATGGTTTAGATGTGGATAGGCGTGTCGCTGCCGGAACCAAAGTCAATGGTGCCCTGAATGCATTAGTCAAAAGGCAAGGCGTGGTGAAGAGTGCACGCCTTGCAATACATAACGCAGTGTTTGGTACCGACTTTGTTATATGGCAGCTGAAACCTGGGTATGCCAGAAGAAGCATAAAAGCAAGTTGAATGCAGTGGAGATGCGATCTCTTCGTAAAATGTGTGGCGTTACCATAGCCGATCGAAAGCGAAACGAAGAGATTCGCAATATGGCAGGATTGAAAGATGATCTTATCACAAAAATTGATAGGGGCGTACTCCAATGGTTTGGGCACGTTGAGCGAATGAGTGAAGACCGAATGGTGAAGAAAATATATAGAGCGAAAGTAAATATTAAAAGGTGTCGAGGTAGACCGAGACTAACTTTCGAATACCATGCGAGCAAATTGCTCGAAGAGGGGAAGGTCAAGAGTACTCGGATACCTAGACGTGCATGTATGAAGAAGTTAATGAACCTGAAAGAAGTGAAAGAGGTATGTAAGGATCGTGACACTTGGCGATCTGTTCTCTCTGACTACCCCGTTAGGGATTGTGCGTGAAGATAAGTAAAGTAAAGTAAACTATTCCCAAAAATAGGCTTGTTCGAAATCACAAGGTTTTTTTGGTATTAAAATGCATTGCGAACGAACCTCCTCGATATGCCTCCTAAATTCCTCAAATTCTTTTCAGTAACAATGTAAAAGATCATTCGAGTGAATTTGTTATGCCGTAAATGCGACAAATGTTCTCCTGTCAGCTTTTATACTTATTTCGCTTAGAAAATAGACTAGTATCGCAGTATAAAAACTTATACGATAGTAATATGCGATTGTCCATCTTGTAGTTGATTTATCCTCTAAGTCGTTTCTTGCCACACCCAGGGGATAAGATTGAGAAATGATTTTTCTTACTATGCCACCAAAATAAATTGAACATGTTTCGTATAACAAATATACAAAATATTTAGTAAAAATATTTCAACATCTCAAAAGATAACACAACGTAAAACAACGTTTTAGATGCGATAGAACTTAATATGATTTTCATGTAAAGAAATACGTGAATTTATTTAATTATTTTCTGTTTACTTTTCAATTCATGTAAGATTTTAAAATATACTGCTGTGCGAGTTAACGGGAATGATAAAATAAATACACAAAAACATTGACACTTGTCGTCGTGTATATTGAACGACCGGTTATAAGACACTCCTCAAGAAGCTAGCGTTAGCGTTTTATAAATTATAAGCACATATGTGTAATTACAAAAGTGACTTTACTATTATATAACAATTTAATAAAAATTTAAATATTTAATATATTAAAAGTCATCTTGAAGATGAACCATAAGTTCAAATTCGTCATATAACAAGTGTTTGTTTGGTAATGGCCTACAAATAAATGTTTAGTATAAATAATTGTTCGGAATGTTTATCTTTGTGAAATTTATTTATGTAAACTGCTTTCCAGATACAAAAGAAAATAACAGTATGTCACCATCGGAGGTCATTAAGTCTTTCTGGTATTTTCTCAAGTCGCCTCTTATAACACCTTTTGATAAAATTTATCCACATGCACTGGAAGTGCAAGATGCAACTTTTATTTGCACATAATTTCGTTGAGTTTGATCACTTCATATGGAAATTTGTCCATTTTTTCTCTTTATAATATGGAAATAATTTTTAAAATCAACAATAAATGTTAAAACTATTTTATGGTTGTAGGGGAAGGACATCGCTTTCATAAAATACTAGAGTAAAATAGTAGTTAATGGTAAGTTAGAGAACCGGAGACACTTTTTACTGGCTACGAGATATCCCATCATAGTCCTCAGGGTTGCAACGTATTTGCATTTTGATTCCTAAAAGAGAATGAATTGTTTATGGACCACAGCATCCACTTACAATCAGGTGGTGTGCGCTCATATGTCACCCTGATTCTTAAAAAAATGATTTTTCAAGGAAATATTTAATAAAAACATTTTATCTTGTCGAACACGTTGTAAATATATTTATATGTATGTATATTCTGATAAAATATACTCGAAAAAACTAAAGCAATATAAAACGTCTTTATAAAATAGGTATTACTTTTAAAAAAATCACGAAACATGGCTTTGTTTCGTTCTCTCTTTCGTTTACATGTTTTTGATATTTCATTAAACATTAGAATTTGGATATGGGTGGGAAATTCCTTGCGTTAACTCAAGTTACTCAGGTGCAGTTAACATTGTCATTTATTGTTTTAACTCAAAATTGCGTCATGGCGCAATAAAATGGAACGGCGGAAACGGAAAAGCGCACTATCTGCATGCCGCGCTCATATGTCGATTCTTAGCACTTACAGCACACAGCACGAACTGCGTTAGAGCTCATTGTTCACTCAGCGAGTGAGTGAGAGAGAGATAATGAATGACATCGTTGTTTTTTGTTTTCACTCCTTTGAATTCTGCGGGCAACCCAAAACCTTAACACCTTTTGAATTTCCAGGTCCTGCGCTGTGCGCCAACAAATTTTGAAGAAGTGAATTAACACATCCAGTGTAGTTAACTGTTGTCTAATAGAATTATTTCCCCGCTTTCGCTCGTCACTTATTATGTTACAAAAGTGTTCCACTCATACAGGAATTGTCAATTAAGCGTTGTTAAAATTTTATGAAATGGCTTTTTATGCATATCAGCATGTCTCTGATAAAATAATTGACAGTGGTATGAGAGTTTTTGATATACAGATAATTTATTTTCCCATGCTGTTCAATGCACTTAAAAAGCATATCAGGCACTACTCGGACTATTGTTTTATATATGTTTATGGTGTGATGGATTCCCTTACTTTGCCACATAGGGTTGCCAGATGATCAGGATTCGTCTGGATTCTGCCAACATTTTAAATGATCTCCAGACACCCGATAAAGAAAATCTCCATACAAACAACTTTTCGGAACGTTGACGTATGGCTTTTGATTCAATGAAAGATAACTCAGTTATTAGACTGAACTATGAAGCAATTGTTTGAATTTTAAATTTTTACTGAACATTACTAAAGGATCCAAATCGTTAACTCTAGTAAAGTCCAATGCTAAATAGATGTGGCAACTTAAAAATTAAGCGAACTTTGATTGGTTATGTGTCAACAATATTGTGTTTTTGTAGCCCCTTAATTAACAATTCCAAGTTAAATAATTTTAACAATTCCAAAATTAGTCCAGATATTTTGGTTTAAAGATCTGGCAAACCTTCTGCCATTACAGGTCAAAGTTGGGTGATGGTAGAGAGTTCTAATTGGCTCCGATAGCTGGCGGTATATTATATCGCTTACGCAACGCGTGAAACTCCAAGATCGGAGTCGGGTAGCAGCGTCAAGGTACGAGACGTCTGGTACTGAGATCGTCAATCCACCTCCCAAACGTGACGGTTAAGTGGAAATCCTCCCTACAACTGAAAGGGCGTATGTCCAGTGGATTTTTACTTGTTGATCAATGATATGAAGAATATAGTTATATGCTGTGAATAATTGGTTGGTATAGATTACTAAGCTGAAGTGAAAATGGGCCGGCCATATAGTTCGAAGACAACTGATGGAGAAGAAAAGTTCTCGAATGGCAGTCTCGTATCGGCAGGTAAAGTTTAGGTCCCGCCACTAGATGGAGTGACGATCTGTTAAGACATGCAGGAAGTTGATAGATGCAGATTGCTCAGGACCGTGCTTTGTGGCATTCCTTCAGGGAGGCCTATGTTCAGTACTCGTAGTGTCTCAGTTCACTCAGTTCAGTTCAGTCGTTCTTTACGACTCGATTTGTGAACGAACATTCAGAGAAAAACCTCAACGGATTGTAGTCTGCATAAATTATCGCCAACAATGCAATGTTATTGTTAAGGGTTAAGGTGCTAATTAAGAGCCACAGCGTCTCTCACAAAGCGAAATTCGCATCATGTCGTTTTTCATATTCGGTTGCTATGAGTTGTAATTATTTAGAAAAACTGTAGGCGTGTTCTGAACGTTAGATAAATCATCCACTATAGAAGATGACACGACGTACAATGACGTCTTAAAAATATGGATATATATTAAATGAAAATGTATTTTTTTAAATACTGGCAATGCTATGAACGTTGCTAATATTCTCTTTAACCACTCTTGGTAAGCTTAAAATGTTTGTGTCAGGAGTTGCTCACGACAGTAGTCGAATAGCGGATTCGAATCCACGACCTTTTGAGTTCGCGTTCCGCACCCTGCCATAAGGCTGTCTACTGTCGCAATATGGAATAACCCAGATTTTTTTTCTGACAAACTTTTATAACCATCATCTTCATCATTATTAACAAGCCTTCACACGTCCACTGCTTAACATAGGCCTCCCCGAAAAATGCCAATAAACACACTCTTGAGTCTCTTATATCCTTAGACTTACTGCGTGTTTTACCAGGGCATAAGTAATCTACCTATATCGAATTATCTGACTCTACTTGGAGGTGATTAAGACAGAAATAACAATTTATAAAAAATTTGTTTTTCTATATGCCTGTCTAACATGTCTGGACTGATCTTCGTAATGGCCAAAGCAATTATGATAAAACTTCATGAACAGATAGAGATCAATTATTTAATAAATTTTTCGTTTTTTTTTTTTTTGAAAAACATCCAGTTTATCGGATAAAATGTAGTCTGGAGTCTCTGGAATCTTACTGGCTACATTTTGTCCGAAAAACTTTTTTTATTTGATGAAATAATTGATCTTATACTTAAATAACGACATGTTAGTAGATTCCACCACCGAGAAGCTAAAGCTCGTCGATGGTGTAATCTAATTATGTAATTTGCCAATAATTCAACTTTTGTATTTAAAAATCAGTCAATGAAGAAATATCAATATGTAAAGACAGTTTCACATTCGCTTCTTTTATTTGTTTTTCTTAAAATGCCTTTACCAAACAGGTATTAGGATTGTACCTTCCCAAATAGAATTCTAGGTATAAAAAGAGTCTTACCATCTATAAAGTCTTTAAAGTGACCATCATTATTACATGCTTTACTGAGAATCTTAAGTTTTTACAAAAAAGTAAGTTCTTATGTAACAAAAAAGTAGAAGTGGTAAATAAATAACAGTAGTTGAAATACTTGCGAATATTTTGTTCAGAGTAAGTAAAGAACAAAGAATACTGAGTAGAAAATATTGGTTTATCTATATTGTGAATATTACGTTTTATAACGTAGTTTATATAGGCCATGTTGTTGAATGAATTCAAAGAAACGTTTCGCCTGATTCATCAGATGGAGCAACAATGAAAGTGGAATGCTACATCTGCACAACTGTGTTAGATGTCCTATAGAACAACGTTAACTTTTAAAAATATTTCTGATTTAAAAAGTAAGCCGGTTTACTTATTATAAATTTTCATTATATTTTTATTTTTAATACTATTATATTTTAAATTCATTTGCCCGTAAGAGTTCTCTTACCCCGTAAGAGTTCTCACTACCCCATATTATTATCCTGTGGTTTAAATATGGGGTAGTGAGAACAAAATTCAAGAAGGAACGGGCAGTAGCTTCATGGTAATAAGAACTCAAAATAATAAAAAACTGCTTTTGTCATCTCGCTTTCAAACTTTGCAAATGTAATAAATATCTACCCAATGAGGTAATCTATATAGAGCAGTGTCCAGCAGTAGATTTTTGATTGCCTGTAATAAATTGATCAAATGTTCTTATTCATAGGTAGATACGTATAATTTATCATGATTTCCTCGTAGTTCTAGTGGTACAAAGTGAGATTACTACTCATGACGTCCCAGGTTGATATTCCTGGACTACGAGAGTGAGGAAATAACGAGTGGCTGTACAGACATACTCGTGCACTGTTATAATATTATCCTTGAGATTGGCCTCTCTGACTGAAAATCGCTCTGGAGGACATGACATTAATCATTTGGTAATGTGTATTGCAATTATTAAAATATTATAATCGTTACTTTATTTTTTTTAATATACGTCGACTTCATTACGTGCTATAGGTCGGCCACACACATACGGAATCCCGTTTTGCCCGCAAAATTTCGAACGGAAAACTACCGTAAGTGTGTGACGGGTCCTTGAGTTTGAATGGACTTGCTGCGTTCGGAATTCCGAATCAGAAATCCGAAACGGATTCTCTAAACGGAATTCCGTATGTACGTGGCGGGCCTTAAACTTCTGTTCATAGGAAAGTTGCTTATTTGAGACGGCTCTGTGGCGTAAAGGCTTAGCTTAATGAGTTACACGTGGGTTCGAATCCTGTCGAAACAAGTATTTGTATGGACTACAAATAAATATTCCGGGTCTTTGTCCTTGTGAAATTTATATATGTAAACTGATACAGGAGAAAACCTTGATGTAGAGCTAAGGTTTTAAAGGGTCGATGTTACAGTGTATATGTGTGAACTAATGTTATAAATATATAAGATTATATGTTCGGGTTGGATCACACTTGCGTTTAACCGCAGCAAAGTTCTGCTATGGTGAGTATCAGGGAACTGGTGCCCTTTTTTACCGGTACATATACATGCATATACATTTAAGTTTTTAGTGATGATTAAGCATCTCTATTTTAGTTCTTAATCATTCCTCTAAATTCTTATTAAAAATTTATTTATTTATTCTTGAATTTTTGACCATTTTCGAAGCATATCCAAACGTTTACGTAAAACCTTATCTTATAGTAATAAATTAAGTAGATAGAATATAAGTTGAAGTTATGCTAATAATACAGAATATATCACTATAACTCATTAAGTGGGTGTATTAAAATTCAACAAACATAAAAGTTAACTATGTTATTTTTATATTGTTTTTATATTAAAATATACATCTTTGTACTATCAATAAAACATACAAAAATCCATATATTTTACATCAAAACATGAGTATATATTTCGTATTTCTACCGTCGTTTCCAGAATATACGGTAAAATTTTACTCCTCAAAAGTTCACTCGTGACACTCCACGTTCAGCGTACAAAGGTAATAATGCTCAAGTTATAAATTATGGTAATTTGATAATGTACCCCTAACCGCTTACAGTAGAGTGACATTTACCAATAATCACTAGGGATTTGCATGATATGTTCGTTTCTCGCGAATTTTCGCGATATTTTGTGTTACACCATGTTTTGTTGATAAGAATTGTTAGCAAGTGAATATAATTTGTGTTTGTTATCAATTAAATTATTAATAAGTAAAGATCAGGTCTATAGCTTTTTATCTAATAAAAGATATTTAATACGTGGTAGAGCTGTGCTGCAGTCCTATTATAATTGTAGCATAAATAGGTCGGCTCGACCGAGAAAAGATCACGCTCTCACAGAATACCGGCGCACGTAATAGCAGCAAAATCCTGCCCTGTTTCCTATGCTTAGTGACGAGATCGAAGACCCTTACTGATTACGATTACTTAAGTTAAAGTTATAGTTACAGCACATATACGTCCCACTGCTGGGCACATACATTTTTTTTTTTCATTTCTGAGAGGAGTTTTGGGCAAGGAAAATTCCGTCGCGCTGCGCCAATGCGTGTTGGCGAACATCACATGTCGAAATATTTTTTTTTATTTCTCAAACATGCAGGTTTCTTCACGATAGAAATTGCTGTCTAAATTCGCATGCTTAGATTTTATGAGATTAAAAGAGCAGATCTTTTAGGATATTAAAATTTATAGCAACTGCGTTAGAAGATAAAATTGTGATAGTTTTGAGACACTCCAAAAGATTTTGAATTTTGCTCAAGGTACCGGCAGAAAAACAGTGCTTCGGTAGTAGTGTCCCTGTAGCTTATTACCGTTTCGTCGGCTCAGCCCTACATTAATTTATAACATATAGGAATTATATTTTTTCATTATCTGTTTTATATTTTTGAAGTGAAATTCACTCACTAAAACATATGTGTTTTTAAATAAGCTACCACAAACAGTACAGTGTTTAGCCATTTTCCAACACTATACGTGTTATATCTATAACCCGGACATATTTTTAAAGGAATTCGTGTCTTAAGAAGACTTCGCTGAGTTCATAAAAAATTCACAAAGAGAATGCGTTGGCACGAACTATTAGGATCGCACTTAAAGTACTTCCAAATGAAACCTTTGCTTGGATAAAATAAAAATTAAGATATTATCATAAAGAAGGATTTTAAGCATATCACCATCATTAGGGATTATTTTCCAAAGAATGACAAAAAGTACGCTCCTGAACTATCTGTATCTATTATTGTTCTTGTTGTTGTTCTTGAATTTTCAAGCATTTTACCGTTTTACACTTCACTTAACGGTTGATTATAAACTCAAACATCGCTGTGAATTTCACAATACGCAAGCATTCTGGATTCGATCCCCACCGGCACCACTGAAATTGTGAGTCGCTGGTTTACTTTGTTCGACGTTATAGTAAAGCAATGGCGTATTGCCAGTTTTTTTTTAATAATTTTTCTTTCACCGGCAAGCACGTGATAAATCAGCACTAAATAATTTTGATTCTTAATTGAGGATAAATGTATGTATGTATTGGGCACAGCATTCGCTTTCTATCATGAAATCATCAACCAATTTCAACTATGTTTTTTTTATAGCATAGGGTGACAAACGAGCACACAGTCCACCTGATGGTAAGAGGTTGCTGTGGCCCATAGACATCTACATCTATCCTCGATTACGAATCAAAATGCAGATGTGTTGTCACCCATGAAGACTAAAGATGTTATGCCTCGTTTCCAGTAAAACGGGTCTCCGGTTTTCTACACTAACCACATGTAACACAGCACCATTAAGCTGCTATTTTACGCTCGTATATTGTGAGAGCGTGAACCTACCCCGGTTGAGCCGACCCATTAACGCTACAACTATACTACTAATATAAACTGTAGTAAGGCTCTACCACTCGTTCTGCTGCTCGTTTGTGACCCTTATTCTACGAAAACATACTTAATGAAATTAAGCATTCCGTTCAGAATTTATGCATTAACACTTTTTTCTTTTGACGCAATACACTTTCACATATCTTTTTAGTCAAGTTTTGACAGTCCATGTCCATGTCCGTAATAATTTTATATAGCCGTAAATTTTTCATTCATCATTTTTATTAATTAAAGCTTATTCAAAGACCTTTCTAATAGACTGCTTCATATGGAGGATGTTTACCGTAGTTGTCAAGCTTGGAATTCGGGTTGGCAACTGCAGATTTTTATTATTTTGGGCGGGAAGATGCTGCACATCATATATTTTATTTCCCTCTGTTGCGTCTTAAATACGCATGGGAAGATATTGTGAATTATTGTATTCGCCGTGTATTGGTAGAGTAAAAGATTTAGGTCGTCTTTTTTATATCGCAAATGAGATAGTATAATTTAAATCTGACGAAAAGTTTAAGATCTAATGGTCCGATATACCTATACGGATGGTATAATTACATACAGTGGAACATTCCATCTTAGTCCTCAGAGGTTTTATACCTGGTATTGGTGGTATACAACTATATTAGAAATATAGTTGTAGCACATGCCGACATGTACAGAGATGCGAGGTCAATGGTTCGGACGGTGGTGGGTGAGACCAAGTCGATAGCGGTCACAGAAGGAGTGCACCAAGGTTCTGTATTGAGCCCTTTTCTGTTTTTTTTGGTTCTGGACTCACTAACTGAAGCGGCACAGAATTCAGCAACGTGGACATTTATATACGCTGACGACGTAGCCATCTGCACAGACAGCCGCGCTCACTTGCAAGAGGCACTCGTGTCGTGGAAACATCAGTTAGAGACCGGTGGCCTTGTGCTGAGTGTGGCAAAGACTCAGTTCATGTCCTTCAACGACCCAGATACAAACAACAGTCCGATTTCCATCGATGGACAATTGGTCAAATCGTGTAATCAATACAAGTATCTGGGTAGTATGATGAGCGGTTCTGGGGACTTGGAAATTAACATTCAGCACCGAATAGCCGCAGCGTGGCTAAAGTGGCGAGAAGTGACTGGTGTCACGTGCGATAGGAGAATGCCGGTCAAACTTAAAGGTTTAATCTATAAGACCATCATCAGACCAGTCCTATTGTATGGCAGTGAAACATGGGCCGTAACTCAAAAGAATGTGCATACCATGCAAGTTGCCGAGATGAAGATGCTGAGGTGGATGTGCGGCGTTACCAAGCTCGACAAAATCCGCAACGAGTACGTGCGAGGAAGCTTGGGCGTGCGCGACATCGCTGACAAGATGCAGGAAAGTAGGCTGCGATGGTATGGGCACGTGAAGAGGAGGCCACCCGACTACGTAGGGAACTTGGCACTACAACTTTCCATCCCAGGTCGAAGATCCAGGGGCAGACCCAAAACAAGATGGAAAGATGTAGTGGTAAAGGACATGAGAGAGTGCGAAGTCTCCGAAAATGAAGTCGAGGATAGAGCGAAGTGGAGGCGTAAGACAAGAAAGGCTGACCCCACCACCATGTGGGACACATAGCCAGGAAGAGAGAGAGAGAGTTGTAGCTCGAATGGGTCGGCTCGACCGGGGAAGGACCACGCTCTCACAGAATAGCAGCGTCAAATAGTAGCTTAATGCTGCTGTGTTTCGTATGGTGAGTGTAGAGAACCGGAGACCTTTTTTACTGGAAACGAGGCATTCCATCTTAGTCCTCACGGGTGACAACGCACCAGCATTTTGATTCGATATTTGATTCGAGATTGGATAGACGTAGATGTCTATGGTTTACAGCAACCACTTACCATCAGGTGGTCTGTGTGCTCGTTTGTCACCCTATCCTATAAAAAAGAGGTGAGGACGCTTCTACAATATTTTTGTTTAAATTTGATTATTGTCCTTGGGCTGCAGTAGACTTTTGCCATCAGGTAATCAGTAAGCTCGATTATTACGTCAATTTTATAATTAAAAAAAAAAAACAAATCCTCTCCAAAACGGGAGTATGTCCAGCAGTGGACTATACGGTCCGGTGAAGAGCAAGAACTGATGATATAGGATACTTAGAACGAGTGAGTGCCTTTGGGCGAGCGCTGTTGATAACTTTCAGGTCAATTCAAAAGTTGTTGCTGTGTTTGAAAGCGTCCAGGAGGTCAACATCACTGTCATTTAGTAAAAAAAAATCCTGTCAAAACCAAAACAATTTATTCAGATGCGACCTATATTTATGTTCTGGACTTAAATGTATTGACTGCATCGTTACCGTAGATGGAATATGAGAATGCCAGGATCCGTTGGGACTGTCTGCCGTGACCGAAATTCGGTTTGGAGGATATTATGTTGCAATGAATCCTTTCTTATTATATAAATTTAAGAATAAAACTAGGGATTGAAAAACATAAGGCTCTAAAATGTATAACAAATAAAAGCGTTTATAATTTCCGGTCGTAGTCAACCGCCAAAAATTTTTATTATATGGGCGGAAAGGCTAGTTGCGACGTGACTCACGCATTCGGATATTAAAATTAAACTGCGTCTACCATTTTAATTGTCCTCTGTATTAATCATAATGTAGTGACTATTTGTCTGAACATTTCGTGTGAAATCAAGCAAATGAAACGATTTTATAAATGCGCATAATTGCGTTTTCAACTCAAATTTTAAGATATTGTTTTATCTGAATTAAAGAAGAAACCACTGGAGTATTTCGGCCTATGTTAGACAATATTATGATTTCCGTTTACGCATTTCAATTAGCCAGCCCAACTTATCAGCTGCTATTTAAATTTATTTATTAAAAATTATGGCAAATATCTCCCCCGCCCCTCGCCCTCCCCTCTCAGGCAATCTATGGGAAAGCTTTAATAGGCTTGTTTACGTGGTAGAGCCACTTTGCAACTATATAATGGTTGTAACACGGATGGGTCGGCTCGACCGAGGAAGGACCACGCTTCTACAGAATACCAGCCTAAAACAATACCTTAATGCTGCTGTATTTCGTACGGTGAATATAGAGAACAGGATACACTTTTTCGAACAGATTTAACGCATTTTAGCTTTAGGAGTGAAAACGAATTTGCACTTTGATTCTTAATACTCGTAGAGGATAGATATTAGTCTGTTAGTATTCGTTTTGTTTCCGGCAAGTGAATAGGCAAAAGCAGTTTTGTTTGATTGATTAAACAGTGTCTTAGCCTTTGGCTGCGGCGTTACGGGCTACTATTTCGATTTCGGGTTGGAGAAATTATTTGTGTACAAATAATTAAACAGCATTTTTATATTCATTCATGAGCATTTTTGTTGTAAATAGCCTTTACCTGTGTTTTATTAGAAAAACGCCAAAATGAGAAAATAATTTTTCTCATCTATTAGCCGTAAGCGAAAACTCAAAGTAACTCAGCGAATCATGAAGTATTTATATTCGGAATTCTCGGTAAGACAAAATCAGTAAAGAATATATTCAAAGAAGGATAAGGTCAAACGGAGATGATTTTATAACTCGAAGAACCAACAAACAATAGGAGAAAAGTTCTCTATCTAGTCGCAGACTCGTAATTGCAAGAGCAGAGATACCTTTCCCTAACTGAGATACGTACGAGTCATGAATCAGGCTCTTGACTTTGAATTATGTTAAACTATGATGGAAGTCTGTGTTCAGAAATGGACTAGTGAAGATCATAGTGATGATGATGATGATGATGGACGAGTTATATGTTTGTTCAGTAGTGAGCTTTTTGTAAGCGGTAACGGTAACGATGTTAATAATGCTACCTAAAATTCGAAATAATCCAAATCAAAATATAAAACTGCTGTTTAGGCACTCAAGCTCAGGTTTTATGAGATTTAAAGGGCAGATCTATTATGATATTAAAATTTAAAGATACTGTGTTAGATGTTAAAATTGTGATAGTTTTGGGGCACTCCAATGATTTTGAATTTGGCCCCAAAAGTACTTCGGTAGCTTAAGCTGTGTTGCTTACCGTTTCTTTGCCGCGAGCCTACATTAATTTATAATTTATGTAATAATATTTTTTCTATATCTTTTTTATATTCTTTTAAGTAAAATTGATACATTAAAACACGCTTGTTTTTAAATAAGCTACCACAAACATTATAGTGTTATAAAATGGTTATATGTATAACCCGGACACGTTTTTAAAGGATTTCGTTTCTTACGAAGACTTCGCTGAGTTCATAAAAAATTCACAAAGGGAATGCTTTGGTATGAACTACTAAGATCGTACTTAAAGTACATACATCCACGTAAAACCATTGCTTGAATAAAATAAAAAATAAGAAGTAGTATCATTAAGAAAGATTTTGAGCACATCATCATCATTATATATGATTTTCCAAGGAATGACAAAAAAGCGCGCTCCTGACCTATCTGTATCTTATCTACCGTGTTCTTGAATGTTCTTCCATTTGACCGTTTTACACTTCACTTACCGGTAGATTATAAATTCAAATATCTGCTCTCGCTGTAAATTTCACAGTAAAGCGATATATATAATCCTTCTTTATGATAATACTTCCTGTATCAACATAAAGAAGGATAGGCATATCATCATCATTACTGTTCATCACTTGTACACTGTTGAACATAGGCCTTTTCTACAAATGCCACAAGACATGTTCTTGAGCCACCTGCATCCATCAACTTCCTGCATGTTTTAGCAGATCGACACCTCATTGGAGGGTAGCACTACTCTTCGCTTACCGATCTATTATGAGCTCAATATATGGAAAGTCCACTCGCTATAAATTTTACGGCACGCGAGCAACGCGGATTTGATCCCACCAGCACCGGTAAAATTGTGAGTTGCTAGTTAGACGATATGTTCGTCGTTACATCAAAGTCACGAAGTATTGCCAGTTTTTTTTTTTTTGTAAGACAGACTGTCGAGTGGCAGGTTCGTACTGTATGCAAAGAATATAAATATGTATGAATGCAGGTATCAGAATGAAATGCAGGTAGGTAAATCCAATACTTATGATAGTCTGCAATTGTGATGGTGGTAGTAATGGTAGTGTTGCAGAGTTCTCATTAAGTCATTACTTGTTTTGTTTATTATACGTGACTTCAATCGTTCGTATATTGTTAGATGTCTGTAAGATATTCTAGCTGAACATGTAATCTAGTAATCAGCTATTGACTCAAAACCTATTATTCCGCTATAATGACGCTACTAATTCTATGTAATACTAAACGAATTAAGGTATTAATGTCATGAATGTTACCTTACGTATGTATATTATATCGTCACAGACAAACGATCTGCTTTCCTCCAGTTATGTGTGAAGACGTGTGACTATGGTGATAACAACAAAGTTGTGTTATTGTGTCAATTAACGTAATGCGACCTTGCTGCTTTATCAGGGTAGTACGGCGATCTTACAGAATATCAACATGAAACAATAGAATAAAGCCGCTGGTTCGTATGGTGAATATAGACATTCGCAGACTCTTTTTACTGGTAAGGTATCATTCAATCTTAATTCTCAGGGATAATAACGCATCTTCATTTCGTTTTTATTAATCACGGATTATAATATAATAAACATTAAAAAATCAATAATAAAAACAACAAAAAACAGAAGAAAGTAAAACCATACGTGAAATAAGAAAATAATGAGAGTTGGTCGAAAAAGAAGATCAGTTTAGATATTTGGGATGTGTTTTTATCAAGGATGGGAGATATGATAAGCATATAGAACGATGAGTGAACGCAGGAAATAGAGTAAATGGAGCTCTATACTCCATTGTGAAAAGTCATAATGTGTCAAAAAAAGGGATGTATTATAATAAAAGTTGGGTGTGGCAGAAGAAGGACGAGGGTACAATAAACGCAGCAGAAGTGCGGTCGGTAAGGACTACGTTACTGAATCTGAGTCACAGGATACGAAATCGTGTGATAAGAGATGAGTTTGTTTTGAATGATGTTGTGACCAGGATTAAGAAAGGAATGCCTCGGTGGTTTGGTCATATAGAAAAAATAAACGAGGAAAGAGTGACAAAGCAAATTTATGTTGCAGACGTGAATGGCAGAGTCGGAAAAGGACGTCTTAGGTGAAAGTTTATCGACCAAATTGGCGATATATTGAAAATTTGCCAAATTAAGAGTGCCATTAACCGACGAGCACGTATGTGTAGGTATATGGATGTGGAGACAGAGAGAGGTGTGTCAGGATCGTGCCAAATGGAAGTCTGTAGTCTCTGCCTACCCCTCTGTGTGACAGGCGTGACTGTTTATGTATTATATATGTACAATAAAAACAAATCAGGAGATGGGCAGCAGCATCTTCCAAATAATGACTAAAAATAAATATAAACCGCGATTGCCAATCCGCTTGCCAACATGGCTACTATGGCAGATATCTCCCCTATGACGTAATCTATGGGAGGCCTATGTTCAGTAGTGGAAATTAACAGGTTGTATATGCGTCCATCCAATCAAGTATAGGTTTTTTTTTAATAGAATAAGGTGACAAACGAGCACATCCACCTGATGGTAAGTGGTTGCTATGGACCATAGACATCTACATCTATCCTCGATTACGAATCAAAATGCAGATGCGTTGTCACCCGTGAGGACTAAGATGGAATGCCTCGTTTCTCTACGCTTACCATATGAAACACAGCAGCATTAAGCTACTATTTTACGGAGGTATTCTGTGAGCGCGTTGTGCTTCCCCGGTCGAGCCGACCGATTCGTGCTACAACTATACTTCTAATATACTCAACTGCAGCATGGCTCTACCACGTAAAAATGTTGTTTTACTATTACTTCTTTTTCTTTTTTTTATGAAATTAAAGTGGCAAATGAGCTTACAGCCTTCCTGATTGTATGTGGCTACTGTAGTTGATGTGACAATGGCCTTAGCTACCAACACAATATAACACTATAATGCCATTAATGGTAAAAAATAACCAGCGCCAATTATGGTAAAGCCTCAAAAGAAGGTCGACGTGTAACTGTTGCGAAGATCCTTTGTTGTTTTTGTAAATAGCAACGCGTAGATTCTTGTGAGGCAATATTTTAGCAGCGTGGGTGTGGTAGCACCTTTCATTTGTACAGCATTATACAATTTTAGTCTTTACGTCCCTTGTAATAAAGGCTTTTACGTTATTTGAAATAACAAATAAAAAAAACATTGTACCGCGTTACACTGAACTATTATATGAAATAATAAATTGGCTTTATAAATTTTAACGACCGGTAACTGTCTATTCTGCTGATAGTATATAATTGGACGCTGTGGCCCATAGACACCCACATCAATCGATTAAGAATCAAAAATCAAATCCATCTTCACTCACGAGGACTAAGATAAAGGCCTCACCCAAGGAATGCCACAAAGTACGTTCCTGAATGTCTTACCAGGTCGTCACTCCATCCGGGGGGGTCACCCTACACTTCGCCTACTGGTACGAGGCTGCCACTCGAGAATCTTTTTCCTCATCGTTTGTCGGTTCTGTGAACTATATAGCCGGCCCATTGCCACTAACGACTAATTCGTTTCGATATGTCGGTCGCTATGGTTCTACTGCGGATATCTTCATTTCTAAGTTTATCACGCAGAGAAACCCCGAGCATTGCCCTCTACATATCTCGCTGAGCGACCTTGAGCGTCCTCAAACGACCAGTAGTGAAGGATCACGTCTAAGTTCCATAAGTCATTACTGGCAACACGCACTGGTTATACAGTCTCGTTTTCAGAATACGTTGTTACCAGTAAAAGGGTTCGCCGGTTTTCTACACTCACAATATGAAACACTGAAGCATTAACCTCGTATTTATTTTTACGCTGGTATTCTGTGAGGGTTGGTCCTTTCCCGTTCGAGCCGATACATTCATGAGGTGACCATAATATAGGTGGAGCATAACCCTAACACATTAAGAACGCAAAGTGTTAAGCTACAATAATACAATCGGCCAAACGTTATACGTTCACAATTATCTAAGATTATATGTGTGTGTTATGAGTTATGGTTGTAAATGGATTATATGATGCCTGTGTTCTCTCAATAACCTACATATCCATTTAGATCAAAGAAATGTCACATTGGTATGCAAATGAAATTAAAAATACAAAAACTTGATTTCTTATGCATTAATAATTAAAAAAAATTGAATTTCATGAGTAATTTATATTAAGGATTATTTTATAGAATACCTGATAGTAAGCGGATGCTACAATTAAGAATCATAATGCAGATGCGTTGTCACCCCTGAAGACTTACATAGAATGGTTTCCAGTAAAAAGGGTCTAATCTGTGAACGCGTATTTCATCCCGGTCGAGCCGGTCCATTCGTTCTACAACCGTAAAATATGAGCTCGTAGATGTAGTATGTCCATACGACATAAGATTTTACTAACTAGGGATTATTATTAACTAGGAAATGCTCGCAGATTTTCTTGATTGATATTAATTTTACGTAGATATCATTGTAGTTCGCAACACTGACATTTGAAAATCGACACAGTTTTAAAGACAGTTTTTGACTGATACTTTTTATAGCACCATGCAGAGCAAGTTAGAAAATTTAAGCCTTGATCTCTTGACTCATCAGTTTAAAATAAATTCTTATTATTTATTTGTTAGACTATATATATCTTTAGACACCTAGAAAAATGAGTAATAAATCTTTATGCTGAATTTGAGAGAGCTCTTAACCGAAGGGGATGAATACGTGGTAGGGCCATGCTGCAGTTATATTAGTAGTATAGTTGTAGCACAAATGGGTCGGCTCAACCGGGGAAGGACCACGCTCTCATAGAATACCAGCGTAAAATAGTAGCTTAATGCTGCTGTGTTTCGTATGGTGAGTGTAGAGAACCGGAGACCCTTTTTACTGGAAACGAGGCATTCCAACTTAGTCCTCACGGGTGATAACGCATCTGCATTTTGATTCGTAATCGAGAATAGATGTCTATGGGCCACAGCAACCACTTACTGTCAGGTGGACTGTGTGCTCATTTATCACCCTATCCTAGAAAAAATTCATACGTTAAGATCTTTGATTATTAAAAATAGAAGTAAAAAAAGCGAGAGAGGGGATTCAAGGTCGTGTCAAATGCAAATTCTTGGTCTCCGTCTATCCTTTTGTGTGACAGACGTAAGATTTAATGTTATGTTTATAAAGATAATGTCTAATTGGATCCTTTTTCGCCACAACTACACAGCGTAAACCTGATGAGTGTCCAAAGAATTCGAAAACCGCGGTAAGTTAAAAAGCATACTCGTAAAACGTAGTATAGAAAAAGCTAAACATGTGTCTGCCTTATATGGGATTTACGGAGGACTTACCGTAATCACTTTGCTTGTTAGACCGTCCCGGAAACTATTTTCATTATTATTTTCAATTATATTCAGTATGCGAGAGTAGCTTAACGGAGTTTTGAATCCGAAATTCGAATCTCTCCCAGTGGCGAAGCTTCCGTAAAAGCCGAAAAGCCGGGCTTGCCTTATTGAAACTGAATCAATCAATAATATCAACAATAATATCAACTAATAAAATAACTCATAAACTGTTTCAAATGATTTCAATTTTCCCGCGCACTCCACTGTTCGACACATGTCGACCAATGACCTCGTATTGCCTTAGCGATACGTTTATACAAAGGTACTCTGTGGCGATACTGCTGCTGTCATAAAGTGAGTTTTAATAGAGCGATTCGTTGTCTCCCTCGCTCGCGTAGGCTTTGTACGGGGCTTTCGAGAAGACGATGGCTCTCTTTCTAACCTATGGCAAAATATTCTATAATGAAATATAACTACGAAATGATTATATAGCAATTACTATTGAGCCAACAAGCCTGGCTTTGCCGTGAAGTTGTTTAGGAGTGCGTTAGCGACTAGCGAATTGGTTGCGGGCCACTCGTATGCAAGTTCACTTCACTTTTCAATGTTTATGTTTGTTTTTGTTGTGTTTGTTAAAAATTTATGCTTCTTCGAAATTTTCATGAAAAGAGATAATAGTGTTCATTGTGATGAATATAAGTGTGTTGAAGTGCTAATCGGCGAGGAAAAGGTTAAAATCTTTAAAAATGAAATTTAATATTCAATAAACATTTCTTCATACTTTAAATACAGGTACAGGACTCTTTAGTATTAAAGTTTAATTAAGTTAGGCGTATTTAAAGGTTAAATAACTCAATATTTATATTACCATACGAATTAAAAATATCAATTTGGACAGCAGCATAAAGTATGAGACCTAGGTTTAATTTTAGAGGAAATAAGTGTTACATTCTTTTTTTAACGTGAAGCCCAAATTTTAATTAAATAAATCAAAAGAATACAGAAGAATGTATTGAGGTTTTTAAAAAATAGTACTCCCTTTAGTTATTTCCAGTTAGGTTTCTCTGTCTACTTTTCAGTACCTATATAAAATTTTAATGGCACCATCTACTTAATTCTATAGGTAAAGTCATTTTATCGAACGAAAATTGGTTGATTCTCACTCTTCACTTCTTCTTATTCATTACTTCTTCACTCTCAGTCATTATTTTATGGTAAAAAATTAGCAAAGCTTTATCTTCTCATTATAACTGTCTAATTCCTGTCGTAATCTGTTCTTTTATGCATATAACTTTAAAAAAATATAATTTCGAGGTTTCACATCTGCCAGGCGTCCCTTTTTTAAATTTGTACATAGTTTGTTTGTACTTTGTTCATGTTTTTCTTTTGTTCATGTTTTGTATTGTTTGTAAATATCTCAAGCACACCCAAACGGCTCTTTTCAAAACCAAGGAAGGTGTGAAATTGCATATTATGTCATACAATCTATCTAGCGTTAGTATGCTTTCTGTGTGCTTTGTTAAACACGTCCTTGACAGCACTGAATATGAAACTAAAGAGTGGAGACAGCTCAAGATTGGTGTATTTTATTAAACTGCTAAAAACAACAAAACCATATCTTGGGCTTGCCCTAGTTTGGAACCCTAGCTTCACCACTGTCTTTCCTAACAAAAGCATTAAATAACTAAAATTAAACTTTTAATAAAAGGTGTATACCGACTTGAACTTATTTTAATTACCATTGTATACCTTACAAATTCCAGTAAGGCGATAAAATTCTTAAAAAGTGTTTTATTTAATATGCAATATCCGTGTAAATAAAAGTAATTATTATTGTTGCATGAATAAGTCAACTAGCGCCATCTAGTGTCAGGAACGAGAGCGAGGGGAGCATTGAGAAAATGACATCACAAATCGCTCAACTGACAGTGCCTAGTCGAAACTCGAACGCTCGATACCTTCCGCGTGTTTACTTGAACATTCTGGATATTTCTTTGCTAATTCAAATATATAGGCGCTGCAAGATGCGATCGAGGCAGTGTTGATTTGGGCGAAACAAGCGAAGCTTCGGAGTGGAATTAAGTGAATTAGTGTGTTTAAATTATTAGTGTTTTAACTTTAATTGTGTAAAGTAAATTAAAGTGTTAATTTAGGTAATTTTATCGGCAATTTTTATTGTCACGAACCTCAAGCTCGTAACAATTGGTGTCAGAAGTGGGATTAAATCATGCCGATTTTACCTAAGGAGGAAACGGAGGGTGTCCGTACCCGAAGTCAACGCCAGCAGGAGACGGACCAGAGGAGGTTTGGTGGTGCAACGCCGCAGACGTCGGAGGGCCAACAGCTAGCCACGGAGACTGCGGGCCCGTCAGTAGCTCCTACATCTGCAGCACCTGACTTAGGTGCTCTGATGGCCATGCTACAGGAGCAGCTGCAGCGCGGACGAGAGGAACAGGCCCGTCTGTTGAAAGAGCAGCAGGAGGAACAGGCTCGCCAGCAGGCGGAACAGGCCCGTCTACAGCAGGGACGAGCAGGAACAGGCTCGCCAGCAGGCGGAACAGGCACGCCGATTGGAAGAGCAGCTGCGGGACGGACAGGAGGAACAGGCCCGTCGGTTGGAAGAGCAGATGCTCCTCATGAAGGACCTTCACGCTACCTTCGGGAATGAGATAAAGGAGGTGAAGGATAGGGTTGCTCAGCATGACAACCGCCTGTCGGAAGCCGAAACCCAAATCGTGAAAGCTGAAAACCGAATCGAGAAAGCTGAAACCCGAATCGACCAAGTAAACAATCGGGTTGACAACGTAGTGGCTGACATGAAGAAATCACTAAACGACCTCAAACTTGGGGATGGAACTACAGCTCCCGTAGTAGCTGCAGCACCTTCGCTACGTGGATTCAAAGTGCCGCCGTTCGACGGGACCTCTTCCTGGTCGGCCTACAAAATCCAGTTCGAGGCCGTCATAGAGGCGAACGGCTGGAATAAAAGCCAAGCCATGACTGCACTCACCCTAGGCCTGCGTGACCAAGCCTTAACTGTGTTGGATGCTCTCGGTAAGAAAGTGACCTATGAGCAGCTTCTTGAGGCCTTGGAAGCGAGATATGGCGACGCTCATCTGGAACACGTCTTTCGCGCGCAGCTTAAAGATCGCGTGCAGCGCAGCAACGAGAACCTGCAGCAGTGGGCCCTTGAGGTGGAGAAGATGGTTCGAAAAGCATACCGGTCTGTACCTGCGCTCATTGAAGGGAACCTGGTGCAGACATTCATCGACGGCATCCGCGACCTGGAAGTCAGAGCTGCTGTGAGGCTCGGGCACCACGAGACGCTTAAGGACGCCTTGGCCCATGCACTGGAAGTGGAAGCCGTGCGGCAGGATCATTGTTCCCATCGCGTCAGGGAGGTTGCAGCAGCTACAGTTCGCGACCGCAACAAAGGATACAGCCCAAGGTGCTATGGCTGTGGGGAAAAGGGCCATCTTCGATCCAGCTGCCCTAAGCGAACCCTAGAAAGGGAAATTGAACGATCTCAGGAGGGTAGTGCGGCCAACAGCACCGCCCAGCAGCGGCAGGGAAACGAGTAAAAGCCAGAACTGCGGGGCGGGTGCTGGCTGATGTTAAAAGAGCCCCAAGGATCTCGATCTCACAAACCCATGATGGGAACAGCCTAATCATAAAGGGCGAGATCAACGGAATGCCGTGTAAGCTGACCATAGACACTGGAGCCTCTCGTACGGTTGTTAGTTCCCAACTTATAAGTCAGTTCCTTGGGGACTCCGCATACAACCGAGAACGCCTTAATTTGGTAACAGCCACCGGTCAGCGTATACCCGTCCGTGGAGAGAAGGAGATGGAGTTGAAGCTAGGCAACGTGATCTACCTGCATAATGTCATCGTGGCTGATATAATGGACGACTGCATCCTAGGCTTAGACTTTATGAGGAATAATTGTTGCGAGATCGACGTTAAGCAAGGTGTTTTGAAATGTGGACAGGAGGAACTTTTTATGGAAGGTGCGTTACCAGGGAACGTGTACAGCATCAAGAAGATTGTTCTTCCGCCGAGATCGGAAACGATTGTTCCGGTTAGTCTTCCTCGAAACGCTGGGCAAGCTCACCGTTATGTACTTGTGGAAAGGGTAAACGATGACCTTCCACGGAAAGTAGCTCGAACCTTGGTCAGGACCACTGACATCTCAGGAGTACGTGTGCTGAACCTTTGCGACCGGGAACAGATTATAGAAAAAGGCACACTGGTTGGTACTTGTGAGGAAGTGGATTGGTTACGTCAGTGCCAATATATAACGAGTGGGACCCCCAGCAAGGATTCAGAAACGAGAGTGACCACACTTTTGGAAGACTGTCGCAGTGTTCTGTCCCCGAACGAATTGGTCAAGGCGAAGAAGTTGTTACTCAAGTACGCCGATGTATTCTCATCAAATGATGCTGACATAGGAAAGACTGGCCTAGTTCAACACAAAATAAACACAGGAGAGGAATTGCCTATCCGTCAGCGGCCAAGAAGATTGCCGGTAGCACGTGAAAAGGAAGTGGAAACCATGATTGAAGGAATGGTGAAGGATGGTGTTATTGAACCTTCCTCTAGTCCATGGTGTTCACCAGTGGTGTTGGTGAAAAAGAAGGATGGCAGCATGCGGTTCTGTGTTGATTACCGCCGTCTGAACGACGTTACAAAGAAGGACAGCTATCCCTTGCCAAGAATTGATGACACGCTGGACATGCTTACAGGAGTAAAATGGTTTAGCACGCTGGATCTAAAAAGTGGCTACTGGCAAGTTGAAATTGACCCTAAGGACAAGGAGAAAACTGCGTTCTCGACGGGAAAGGGTCTGTGGCAATTCAAAGTAATGCCGTTTGGGTTGTGCAATGCTCCAGCAACGTTTGAAAGGCTGATGGAACTTGTACTTACCGGGCTAATTGGCGATGCCTGTCTGGTCTACTTGGATGACATCATCATCGTGGGCCGCACGTTTGAGGAACACCTTCAAAACCTGGAACGCGTGCTCATGAAGATTCAGAGTGCCAACCTCAAGTTGAGCCCGAAGAAATGTTCACTATTTCAACGGCAAGTTAACTTTTTGGGGTTTGTAGTATCGGAAGAAGGTATCCGCACAGATCCAGAGAAAATCGCCGCTGTCAAGGATTGGCCGGTTCCAAAAGACAAGACGCAGGTTAGAGCATTTTTGGGTTTGTGCTCCTATTACCGGCGATTCGTGAAGAACTTTGCAGATATAGCCAAACCTCTGCACGAGCTAACCGAGGAGAAGCGACATTTCTGCTGGGATGAAAGTTGCAATATCGCATTCCAGGAGCTCAAGGACCGTCTGTGCAAAACACCTATTTTGGGATACCCTGATGCAAGCAAAGAATTTATAGTTGACACAGACGCAAGTGATATAGGACTCGGCGGTGTGTTGTCTCAACGAAATGGTGACCAAGAGGTCGTGATAGCGTACTTCAGCAAGTCGTTGTCAAAACCGGAAAGGAACTACTGTGTCACAAGACGCGAATTGCTAGCTGTGGTAAAGTCGTTGCAACATTTTAGCAAATATCTTCTGGGACGAAAATTTCACTTACGAACTGACCATGCTGCACTGAAATGGCTATTGCAGTTTAAAAACCCAGAAGGACAAGTTGCGAGGTGGATTGAACTACTGCAGGAATACGACTTTGAGATCGAACATCGCAGCGGGAAATCTCATGGCAACGCAGATGCATTGTCAAGAAGACCTTGTCCTGAAGATTGCAAACATTGTACTAGGCAAGTGAGTAAGGAAGTGGTATCCGTGAGGATGCTCAGGGCAGACCACCTCAGCAACGAGTGGAAGGACAGCTTACTACATGCACAGCAGGAAGATCCGGACATCAAGCCGATTCTGGAATGGATAAAGGCCAGTGCTCCCAAGCCCAAGTGGAGTGACGTCTCAGCGATGAGTTCGACCACTAAAAGCTATTGGGCCCAGTGGGACAGCTTGCTGCTTCAGGATGGAGTTCTGTGTCGTAAATGGGAAAACGTTCGGGGAGACAGCTGTCATTTGCAAATGGTTGTCCCTAAAGTTAAAGTACCGGATGTTCTACAGCTGTACCATAATGATTGTTCAGGAGGCCATCTGGGAGTTAAACGAACTCTACTGAAGATCCGAGAACGGTTTTACTGGGTCCACTGTCGAAACGATGTCGAGGACTGGTGTCGCAAATGTACAAGTTGTGCGGCTGTAAAGGGACCTCAGACTCGTAGTAGAGGTGCATTGAAGTTGTACAATGTTGGTGCACCATGGGAGAGAATAGCCATTGACGTGGCGGGGCCGTTTCCGGAGAGTGAAAGCGGTAACAAGTATTTCATGGTCGTGATGGATTACTTCACTAAGTGGCCAGAAGTCTTCGCCATTCCAAATCAAGAAGCTTTAACAGTTGCAGATAAACTAGTTCATGAAGTCTTCTGTCGTTTTGGAGTACCTTTAGAGATTCACAGCGATCAAGGAAGGAATTTTGAGTCTCAAATATTCCAGGAAACTTGCCGAGTTATGGGTACTCATAAAACAAGAACGACTTCTTATCACCCGCAATCTGATGGAATGGTGGAACGATTTAATCAGACATTGGAGAGGTACCTAGCAAAAGTTGTAGACAATCGGCAACGAGATTGGGACAAGCACATACAACCGTTTTTGTTGTCATATCGGAGTTCTGTTCACGAAAGTACAGCAGTGACACCAGCTTTCGCAAACTTTGGAAGAGAATTACGGCTGCCTGCAGACCTGATCACCGGGATACCACCCGATGCTCCACGCAGTATAACCGATTATGCAAATGACTTGCGAAAAAAAATGAATGACGTTTATGAGCACGTCAGACAATCGGGCCAGCAAATGTCTGAAAAGATGAAAACCCGGTATGACCGCAAAATGAACAACAAAGGGTTCGACGAAGGTTCACTTGTGTGGTTGCACAATCCAGTCCGCAGCAAAGGGAAATCTCCTAAGCTTCAAGCTAAATGGGACGGCCCGTACCGGATTGTAACCAGGATCAACGATGTGACCTACCGGATACAGAAAGGCGCAAGAGGGACTCCTAAGATCGTCCATGTGGATCGCTTGGCGCGTTATTATGGGACCGATAATGCTCGGGACGAGCATGTCTTAGGAGGGGGCAGTGTTGCATGAATAAGTCAACTAGCGCCATCTAGTGTCAGGAACGAGAGCGAGGGGGAGCATTGAGAAAATGACATCACAAATCGCTCAACTGACAGCGCCTAGTCGAAACTCGAACGCTCGATACCTTCCGCGTGTTTACTTGAACATTCTGGATATTTCTTTGCTAATTCAAATATATAGGCGCTGCAAGATGCGATCGAGGCAGTGTTGATTTGGGCGAAACAAGCGAAGCTTCGGAGTGGAATTAAGTGAATTAGTGTGTTTAAATTATTAGTGTTTTAACTTTAATTGTGTAAAGTAAATTAAAGTGTTAATTTAGGTAATTTTATCGGCAATTTTTATTGTCACGAACCTCAAGCTCGTAACATTATGTAAAAACTGACAAAAAACTAAAAAGAATAAAATAGTTTCGAAATAACAGCTTCTACGACAGTAAGTAGTGCATTAAAGAATTACGAGTAAAGCCTTGAAGAAACTATGATGTGGGTTTTTTGACCCAAAGATTTTAAATTGGGTTTTAATTTTCTTAAGGTATAAATCAACATAATCAACAATAAGTATCACAAGTACAAGGTAAAAAATAAAAAGATACTGTAAAAATCCAATCCCCTAATTTTTCCCACCCTTAGGGATAATTTTTTTAAATATAACTATGGTCTTTTTTATAGAATAAGGGTAACAAACGAGCAAACAATCCACCTGATAATAAGTGAACTCTTTGGGGCATAAACATCTATATTTATCCTCAATTAAGAATTAAAATGCTAGTTCGTTGTCACCCCTGTGGGCTGAGATAGAATGCCTCGTTTCCAGTAAAGAGATCTACGGTTTTCTACACTCACCATAGGAAATACAGCAGCATCAAAACCTTCTATTTTATTCGTGCTACAAGTCTTGCCTCTTTTGCCCTTTCGAGATATTAAACTATTGTTGATTGTTTATTAAAAATAATCATTTAAATTGATGTATCCGTTTTTGAGAAACCTGTAAAAATGCATGATATGTATGTAATGAAATGAAATAAAAAGGTAAGAAAATGAAAAGAAATGAAAATTAAAATTCTGAATTTTTCGACGTAAGTAATTTAAGTTTCGTTTGTCAAACATTGACATGTTTTTAACCTACTATCGTTTGAAGATGAGCTTCCTGTGTCCGGAGAAGAAACGGTGAAGGAAACTCTGCAGGTATCTTCTTTTTGTTCTCATTTTTAGGCTAAATCTATAATATTCGTAATTAAAATATATAATCAAAAACTAACGCATAAGTTTAATCGAATCATGCTCTCGAATAAAATTACATAACAAATGAAATAAATTAAAATACTATAAACATAAAAAAACACACGTCAAATATGGGAACCTCGTCCTTTTTTAAATTAGTTTAAATAGATAATATAGTAAACAGAAGTATTGTGTTATAAAGAATAGAGATGGGCCGAATATACGTTTTATATTCGGTATTCGGCATATTCGGCAGCTTTACCGAATATTCGAATTCGGCCGAATATTCGGCTAAATCACCGAACATTCGTTAAAGTGGTAGTGAGAAAGTACGAACTTGAAAGGTAAGAATTGTCTTTCATAATTTAGTGGTGAAATATATTTATGGTTTTAATCTACTTGTAAGTATAGCATTATGTTTTTGAGGCACTGTAAATTTATTTTCAATTATAGCAAATAGAAAGGTTAAAAAATATTTTTTGGAATCAAACAAAGAAACATTATATTACCTTAGTACATTTCACTTTACTTTGGTCGTCACTTTCTCTAAAATAAGTCCAAATAGTAGATCTTCTGTCGCTTATTTTTATATATATATATATATATATATATATACTGTTGTAGTTTTTGTAGTTTTGTAGTTGTAGTGTTTGTAGTTTTTTTTCTCACAAAAATAGTCAAAACAAGCACGTAACAGCAATTTGCTCAGTACTAGATGATGTAATAAAATGTCAGGTATGGCGGGGAGCGAGGGGCAGGGTCCGGCGCTAATCCCACGCGCTTTACGGTAACAAGTTTCGACATAATTTGGTTAGATACCGAGGTGATCCTGCCTAATAATGTTCAGCCGAATATTCGGTTTGGTAAAAATTTTACCAAACATTCGGCCGAATATTCGTATTCGGTGAAATCCATATTCGGCCCATTTCTAATAAAGAATGGTTACTTCCGATTTTCACAACTATAGTAAACAGTGTATAGGATATTAAATCCCTATAGGAGTTTCTTCGAAACCACAACCGCTAGAGATCAAGGGATTAAAAATAAAACATGAAACCATAAAATAACAAAATAAAAGCGGTCCATCGAACACCTGCCCTAATTACAAGACCTAACGAATACGCATCAAACCTGTTCATATACACAAAAACAAAAGTACACACGTGTAATGCGTTCCTATAAACCGATAATATTACTTAAGTACTAATCAGTAAGGTCCTCATTCTAATGATAAATGATATTACTGGTCGCAGAATTACTTTTGTAATTCTATACTCATCTCGGCCGCTTTTTTCTGGACATCGACTACTTTATAATATCTTTTTTGTTATGAGCTATTTGCAGGGTTTTGTTCGTATAAAAAGGCTTCTCATTATTCTTCAAAACAGATTTTTATTTATACGTAAAGTAACGAAATATTGCGTTTACAAACTTACAAAGTAGTATTCAGTAAAAATATTGTTTGTGTTGTTTTGCACATGTTATAAACACATAAAAACTGTTTGACATGATTATGTTTAACCACGACAAAGTTCAGTATAGTTTCTTTTAGTACTGGAGACATAATGTTAAAAATTTTAAGTTACCTACAGCATATTATATAGGTGCCACTCCTGGGCACAGGCCTCCGCTCATTTCTGAGAGGGTTTTACGGCAAGGAATCGTCCGCCGCTCTGCGCCAACTGTGCGAACTTCACATGTCTTCGAAATATTTTTTTTCTTATTTCTCAGACATTCAGGTTTCCTCACGATGTTTTTCATTCATCGCCGAGCACGTGTTACTAAGTCAGCACGTAAAATTGCAATTTACAATTTCATTGGTGCCGGCGGGGATCGAACCCTGTTTGGTCGCGTACTATGAAATTTACAGCGAGCGTTAACGATCTGAGCTACCAGGGCTAGATACATAAGTAGATACGTATATCTACTAGCTGATGGACGACCCGACGGTAAGTGGCTATAACAGCCCATGGACATCTGATACCAACGTGAAGCAAGTTCACAGTTGATTTCTCATCGCTAATAGTCAATAAAAAATTACATACCGCTTATAGTATACGAGTTCTTTACCCTTCTTAACCAGAAAACAGCTACGAATTTCTGTCGTTTGATGACTGAAATAGTATCATATTAATCCAGATAGACTTATTAAGAAAAGAAGTCCTACATCTCCTTTCGGCCGCTTGTTGCTATTTTAAAGACTATTAAAGGTTCCCTGATAAAGGTTTTATTAACCTTTATCAGGGAAACTCTGGATGGACTGCCTTTTGGAACTCTTACGTATCGTATGCGGCAGACACTGCACCTTAGAGTTCTGTTACTTAGGAATATAATATTATATGTTTACATGGGAAATACCCAACAGATTTTATAGCTTCCAATACTAGGCTATTTGGCTTTACTATTAGGCTTTAAATATCAAATGAGCTTAATACGAAGAGCAGCGTCAAAGATGTAAAAGGCCTGTCACTGCAATCGTTAATCCGTTTACAAAGCGTGGTGATAAAATAATAGCTAACTCATGACGGGAGTCCAGTGCAGTGATCAGTAATGGGCTGATTTGGAACGATATGATATGGGCTGATGACAATTTAATACAATCCTGCAATAATTTAATAGTTTATCTGCATGATAAACTTAGAAATCAGGATATCCGCAGCAGAACCAGAGTGACTGACATAGCCAAACGGATTAGTAAGCCGAAATGGCAATGGGCCGGCAATATAACTCGAATAACCGACAACCGATGGGGAAAAAAGGTTCTCGAGTAGCAGCCTCGTAACGGTAGGCGAAGTGTAGGGCGACTCCCTACTAGATAAAGTGACGACCTGGTAAGACATGCGGGAAGTCGATGGATGCAGGTGGCTGAGCCACCTGCGAGCGTGCTTTGAGGCATTTCTTCAGGGGGGCCCATCTTCGGCACACATACACTCATGTACGCACACACACACACAGGGCGCGAACGTACGTAGATATGCAAATACATAGATGCTATACTACGTACCCTTTTTTGTGGTTTTATTCAGCCAAAAGCTTGTTAAATTTAGGAAAGAACGAGCTCCTGTTACTCATGTTAACCTTAAACTGAAGCTTAGGTCACATTGATATGTATAAATTCGTTTTCGTTGCAATAGAGATGATGATTATGGACTTGTGAAGGCGAATGATGATGATGATGGATTTTTTACTGCCCGGAAGTCCATCTGGGTGGAAACCACCACTTTATATGTCTGCCACATAGTTACAGTGCATGGGCTGCTGTGTTATGGTCTGTAGGGTATAGAGAGCCAGCATAATAACTGACTGTGTGACCTTTCATATTGTTCTCAGAGGTGACAACGCATCTGCTGCTAGAGTTGGTTGCAGATGTCCACGGGCCGTAGATAGCCACTTACAATCATCAGGTATACTGTAAGTTTATTTGTCATTTTATAATTGGTAGATCCACGCTGTATATACGTGGTAGAGCCACGCTGCAGTTATATAATGGTTGTAGCATGAATGGGTCGACTCGACCGGGAAAGACCACGCTCTCACAGAATGCCAGTATAAAATAGCAGCTTAATACTGCTGTGTTTCGTATGGTGAGTGTAGAGATCCGGAGACCCTGTTTTACTGGAAACGAGGCAATCCATCTTAGTCCACAGGGGTGACAACTGCATATTGATTCGTAATCGAGGATAAATGGTAGATGTCTATGGACCACATCACTTACCATCAGATGGACTGTGTGCTCGTTTGTGACTCCTATTCTATGAAAAAACTTCGATTTTATAAAAAAAAAAACTTTAACCTACAATACTAAACTTTTACTTAAAGTTGAATAAAGAAACGTGCATACTCGTACGTACTACTTTAGCATATGCATGATATCTATTTGCATTGAATAGGTTGGCTTTCTTAAATGGTACATTATAGCGCTCTCCGTTCAACTATCGAGTAAGTATTTGCATGCAGAATGTATATTAAGTTATGAAAATAATATTATAAGAAAATACAACAATGTAAGTTGTATTTATCTTACTAATAGGCAATAACAACACAGTTATTTTAATCCTGGATAGCTAGCAACAAAATAAATATTATTTTAATTTTAAACCTACTATTTAAATTAGGTATTAAAATGCAGGTAATTATTGTTAAACTACTTACAGTATGTTTAATAGCAATAAATAATGTATTCTTTTCTGATATGATTAATATTTTTTATAAAACTGACGAGACAAAAATAATATAATATAATAAATATAAATAAAAATGGTTTTGATCTCTGAGGACTTATATGTCCTCTATATCAGTAAGGGTTTCCGATTCTCGTCACATACAATACAGACGCAGCAGTATCAACCTGGAATTTTGTGCGAGATGGTCTTTTCATGATTGGGCTGACTCATTCGTGCTATACGCATCTTATAATGTATACGTACAAGCCTAAAAATTTCCTCAAAAAAAAACTTTTTATAAAATAAACTGCCGATTTCAAATACCAAAAAAGAATATAAATTATTTTAAAGTTCTGCTATCGGGTCTCTCATTTTTTTATACTATAGACATCTAAGGATAACGATTAAATCCCCTATTTTGCCACACTTAATGGATTTTTTCTCTAACTTTAGGTATATGGATTCCATACAACTTCCACCTCTGAGATTAACCTGTTTGTTAAAAAGAGGATAATCAAAATCGGTTCACAGTTTACGGAGATATCACGTAACATACAATAACATATATCATACAGTCAAATTGTTTATCTCCTCCTTTTTTGAACTTGGCTAAAAGTATACGACCATATAATTTAAAGTTTTTTAGTCGTTGTTATTTCAGTCCTGTACCGTTTTATATTTGTGTCATTACTGTCAAAATGTTATAAATTATATCAAGCCGATATTTAATTAAACTTAGCGTCCTCACAAAATGAGACCACTCTATGGAATGTGAGGACGGGTAGAGAGACTATGAAAATGAACTGCAATAAATCACACTAGCGTATAGTGAAAAATCTCACAGATGCTTATTATTTATCGCGTTAATTTCAATTTCAGGCCAAAATTTATTTACCCCGAATAATTTTTTATAGATTAAGGCTGACAAACGACCACACAGTCCAACAGATTGTAAGTAGATGCTGTGGTCAATAGACATCTACATCTATCCTCGACTAAAATCAAAATGTAGATGCGTTGCCACCCCTGAGGACTAAGATGAAATGCCTTTTTGCAGGAAAAATGGTTTCCGATTCTCTACACTCACCATACGAAACTCAACAGTATTGGGCTGCTATGTTACGCTGGTATTCCATGACAGCGTAGTCCTTCCCCGAATCTTTCATGCTACATCCATAATATAGCTGCCTTATGGCTCTACCATGTAAAATAATTTAACATTTACATGATTATTTTAATAAATGAAACCTTTCATAATATTTCTTTTAACGTAATAATTAACATCACCATCACCGTTATTATTTTTTAAAGATGGATGACAAACAAGCTCACAATCCACTTGATGTTGAGTATTGTCTAACGTAAAATGAAACTTTTAGTAAAATGCAAAATCTAACATCAAAGAGCAAAGAATGATAAAATTTCAACATAATAGCCACCTTCTTCGTTTGATATTTTTTATAGAATATGAGAAACGAGCACTCAGTCCCTTTGATGGTAAGTGGATGCTGTGGCCTATAAACATCCACATCTATCCTCGATTACGAATCAAAATGCATATGCGTTGTCATCCGTGAGGACTAAGATGGAATGCGTCATTTCCCGTAAAAAGGGTCTCCGGTTCTCTACACTTACCATACGAAACCCAGCAGCATAAAGCTACTATTCATCGCTGGTATTCTGTGAGAGCGTGGTCCTTCCCCGGTCGAGCCGACCAATTCGTGCTACAACTATACTACTAATACTTAGTCAGGTCATAAGTTCTGTCAAAAACTTTTTATAAAATTAATTGTACCATTAATTTTTTATAATTATATAGAAATTATATATGAAATGAAAGGTAATTTAATTTAGAATACAATTTTATTTACATTATTCAAAATGCCCTCCCCTATTTTGAATACATACCCTTAATCGACGCGGCCAATCATCAATCGCAGCACGCACCACCCTCATATCTATTTCTGCCGCTGCTTTAGCCAAAAATGCTCGGAAAGATTCCAAATTCTAATGAGGTTTAGCATAGACTTTCTCCTCCAAATGTTGCCATATCTTATAATCTGGTAGGCTAAATCTGGACTAGAAGAAAGCCAGTCTTCATGTCCGATAAAGTTAATTCCATGGGCGGTCAACCAGTTTTGAGTGCTTCGTGCCCTATGAGCTGGTGCAGAGTCCTGTTGGAATATCCAATGTCTGTTTTTGAGCATTGTTTGAGAAAAAAATTCCACTACGTTTGTTAGGAAGGTATTTTTGTACACCTCGGCTCTGTTTATTACACCTTTATCACAGAAAAACTCCTCAGTTAAGACTGAATGACGACTCCAAGCCAAACCATGAGTGACGAAGTATTCTCGTCATCTCAATACGCTTGCTGGCTTCTCCACTGCTGTGAGCATACACCTTATCATTTTGTTTATTATAACTTTCTTCGATGTTAAAAAATGTTTCATCCGTAAACAAAATTTCAAATAACAAAGCGCGGGATCTATCCAGCCTAGATATTTTTCAAACGTTCGTTTAAAAAATGTCCGGTCTTCTTACGATAAGCTCGTATTCCTGGGTTTTCATTGATCACTCTTTTGACCGTAGTTTTGCTTAGGCCCATCTGAAGAGCTAATATTTTTTTATTTACGAACAGGATTTCGTTGGATTCGCGCCTTCACTGCTTCGATGATCGCGGGTGTCCTAACTGTACGAGGTGAGACAGTCTTCCTACGATCTTCGAAGCTTGAATCTTCAGTAGATCGTTTGATAGTGCGATAAACAAATCGTAGGGTTATTATAAATATTTGTGGAATATTGAAAATCTCTTTTGGCGCTTAACCACAGCGGTGCAACGCGATAACTGCTACTGTATCTTTTTTCTTCAAACACTCCATATATGAAAATTAATGAAAATTAATGTCTTTTTATTTTCGGAAATTACAAACGTTATATTTTTAAATTTGGTAAAGTTCATCTAGCCAGTATCCAAAATTTTTAATTAATAAGATTTTGACAGAACTTAAGACCTGACTAAGTATAACTGCAGCATGCCTCTACCACGTATAATCTAATTATTATTTAAATAAAGACCGTTCTGAAATTTGAAAAACGAATAAAATTAGTTTTATAAATGTTATTTTAAAATATGTACTCGTGCAAAAAAAAAGAATATAATTTTTAATTTATGAAGCCGGTTTTACTGTAAAACAACTTACCTTTGATGGTAAGTGGATGCTGTGGCATATAAACATCTACATCTATCCTCGATTAAGAGTCAAATTGCCACCCCTGTTGCGTTGTCACCCTTGAGGACTAAGATGGAATGCCTTGTTTTCAGTAAAAAGGGTCTGCGGTTCTCTACACTCACAATACCAAACATAGCAGCATTTTACTGCTATATTACGCTGATATTTTGTAAGAGCGTGTTCTTTCCCCAGTCGAGCCGACCCATTCGTGCTACAACCATACAAATATAGCTGTAGCATAGCTCTACCACGTGTAAAATAGCTTATTTTGTGTTGGTGTCCATTTAACAGCAGATAGACTGCACGTTCGTTTGTCATTGCAGTGTTGTTATAAATGAAAGTAAAATTAAGATATATTTAAAGTTTCGGTAAGTTTTAGCTACAGCTAGTCTCATTTGTAAGTGAAATTTTTCATATCCTTTTGTTTAAGAATATTAAATATTCTATGTATGTATAATTATTTCTAAAAGAATCCACTAGCACATATTACGTCATACGTGTTGTTGTTGTTGGGCATGTTGGGCAGGAGCGTCTTTCTAATAACGACTAAAAATACAACACTGCGGTTGCCAACCAACTTACAAAACGTTGCAACTAAGGCAAATATCCCCCCTATCAGTCTGTTGGGAAGACCTATGTTCAGCAGTGGACTTCAATAATCTGCATTGGTTAACGGTTACACAGATTATACAATTGGGATTATGCACATATAGAATACATATTCAGTTGTTCAGTGAAAAGTAAATATTGACGACACATGCAGTGTGGATGCGGGGACGTGAGGTGGAAGAGGAAATCAACGTAAAGCCAAATACAGACGGTCGTTAATCTAAATTCATTCATTTGAATATTTATTCATTTTCTGTATTGACTGAGTGAAAAATAAGTATACAAAAGTACAATATTTTATATCGTTAACTATATTTTCATAACCGCAGGGCTTTACAAGCAGAGTACCTACTTGAGTACGGGTGGTCGTTGGTACAAATCTCAGTGAAGGAAATATTTGAACACAACACAAGTTATTGACTTTTATGTGGTTTTGTGAGTGTCCTTATGTCTCCGATAAGTATCGGAAGTAAGTAGTCGAACGTTTGCTTTGATCCCACATTCTATCTCACAGCGTAAAAGCGCATATACGCATTACGCTGGATACAAATAAGCAAATATTTGAGAAATCATAAGTAACTACTATTTACTTTTATGTTTTGCTATGTTAAGATTTTAATTCAAACAAATTTTTACGAGTTTTATAGTATATTGTTGTTCATTATTGTTTATAGAATAAGGGTGACAAACGAGTACACAGTCCACCCGATGGTAAATGGATTTTGAACCCGTAGATATCAACATTTATCTTCAATTAAGAATCAAAATGCAAACGCGTTGTCACCACAGAGGACTTAATCCTTGATGAAGTTTAGATGTAGATATCTATGGGCACAGAATTCATTTACCATCTAGTGGACTGTGTGCTCGTTTGTCACCCATATTCAATTTTAAAACATACTGCTTGTGCTTAATAGCATCCATGATCACTTGATAACTGAGGGGTTTTTCCGAAAAATTTGTTTTATTCTATGTCTATTATAGATGTAAATATAAGAAATAATTATTTGATCTTCGATTCGATCTTAGTACGTATAAGCGTATATACGCGTTATACTGGGTACACGTAAGAAAACATTTGGGTAAAACATAGGGGTCATTTCTATAAGTTACTAAAAAATCCACCCTAGGGTGGATACTCGTAAACGCTTTTTCATCTATCCAACCTAGACGGGGTGGATATACGGAATATTTTTTATTTGTTTTAAGTCTTTTTAACCCAAGTACATTTCAACACATATACTTTCATTCTTAATTAATTTTTAATAACTAAAAACCAAATCAAAAACACTAGTTACGTATTGTCGATACGGTTATTTTAGTTTGATATTCAGTTAGCGTTAATTCCTTACATTGCGTATCGACAGTTACCAACACCAATTTTAGTATAAAATAGACATAATTTGATATCCCGGATAAATTATTCACATTACATGTACATTCGTAATCGTTTTTTGAATTTCTTTGCTAATAGATATGTTAGCGAAGAACTGCGCGTTTTTTTTATAATATTGCAAAAACTTTACTCAAAATCAATTGGTTTTTCTATCAAAAAATTATCAATAAAGAGTCAAGATTTTAGCGGTGTTTCATTCCTGTATATCTGAAGCACGTAAAACTGTTGGTTCTACACTTGGTCTCACTATATTTGTGTCGGATTACCGTCTCATCGAACTACGAGACTAAGGGGATTGAAAGTGCATCTGTGCTTGCGCACATACTCGTGATCTATAATCCTGTCCTGCGTCATTAAAATATAATTACTTGTAAAGTACCCTTGGTTCTTATGAACGTACTATAAGTACACTATTTTTTTTAACCGAAAGGCTCGTACATAATATTACAATATCCTGCATAGGTGGCTAGTCTACGTTGAGACGGGCCGTAATAACCGAAATTCAGCCTAAAGGAAATTATTGATGGGTATGTTAGAAAAAATAAGAAAAAAAATATTAAAGTAAGAAAGTCCCTTCTAAATTTGTTCTCTAGATTTTGTGTGATCCAGACAGACAGACAGACAACGTTTTCAAAAAACTTTGATTTGGCACCTGTATCGATTATATTATATACCCCAATTAAAATTTCAACAAAAAAATTAATATATAGAAACCGTCGCATTAAAATTTTACTATAGTAATAGATTTCAATAAATCTGTAATACTGTGAAGTCTACTCCTTTTATTTCCGCGTTGACCTTTCAACCTTTCAAACAAGAAGCATGTATTTATTTTTATATGTAATATCTACTAAGTATATTGGGTATTACCATGTTTCTACAATCAGCCGAGGGAGAAAAACTAAAGAAAAATAATATATACGAATTTCGACTATCCACCCCGTCTGCGGTGGATAGATGAACACTCGTTTCCGAGTACCCTAGGATGGATTCTTTAGGGTGGATAAACGGAATAACCCAACACAAGTTATCGACTTTCATATCCGACTGTTTTGTAATTAGTCTTATGTCTCTGATATGTTTTGGAAAGAGCGCTGGTAATTTTGCATCCCATATTCGGACTTAAAGCCGTGGTAGGTCAGAGGCTTAGCACTCGTTCTAAATTTCACAGCAACATGGTTCAATCCCCGCCGGCACCAATGAAATTGTGAAATACAATTTTAGGTGTTGATTTACCACTTGCTCGGCGGTGAAGGAAAACATCGTGTGGAAATCTAAATGACAGCAAAATAAAAAAGTATTTCTAAGATATATGAAGTCTGCCAACACACATTGAGGCAGGGCTACGGACACTTTCTTGCCCTAAAACCTTTCGGAAATGAGAGGAGGCCTGTGCCCAGCAGTGGGACGTATATAGGCTGCAATTTTAACTTTTCAACTTTTATTTAATCTTATGTCGTAACAGAACATATAGGCGTTAAAAAATATATATATATATATATATATATGTATATATATATATACGCTAGGATAAATGTTTCTGCCTTTACGCATACATTTGTGGTGAAAAGTGTGGAAATTATTTAATTTATTTAATTATTCATTTATTTTGTCTATTTTTTTATTTATTCATTCATTGCACCTTAACAATAGCCCACTGGATAGGCCTCCCCTACAGATTGCCCCATAGGAAGGAAGATATTTGCTACAGTAAACCCTCTTAGGGGGTGATATGGTATCCGTAGTTTATTAAGTTATTATTAGTAAGATTGTCTCTGCTTTATACTAGATTAAAATACCAATGGCAATACTAGCAATGGCAAGCAATTTCGTAGGTGGATGATGTTTAACCTATTGCGACATCATTAATTCGCCTACCAAAGCCAAGCGTGAGATTTAGTGTTATTTTCTAGTATCGGGAAGAATCACATCCAACTTAAAACTTAAAAGTTCAGAGGCTAATTTTGTAAATTAAAATTATTTAAGCTATCTATTCAAAATTTCGCAATAATATTAAATAACAATGTATTCACCCTGCCTAATACGTACACAGATCTTATATTGAACGTATTAAATGTACCCAACCTGTCTTAGACGTAATAATAGTAAGCCTTTGAAATCTAAAAATTAAAGAGCCTTTACAATATAAATAAGCTTTTTCATATTTGGAAAATACTTAGTAAAAAAACTCACGCCAATAAAAATTTGCTTTTCTTAATAACATAATATCGAAAAAAATAGGCTTCCACAATTATAATTTTCAAAACTAACACATTTTAGGACTTCCTAAAATAAAGCAAATAGAAAAAGTATTTCAACGCCATCTTGCGAGATCTTGTTAAGTTACACAAGCTGATTACCAAAAAATAAACAATGGACTAATGTTAAAATATAATTTTTATTACGGATACCATATTACACAAAGACTAAATTATTAAAGAAAGCTATTACATACTAAATATTTGCTAGCAGCTTATATAACCTATCATCATCATCATCATTACATTCTATCAAAAGACCATTTCTGATCACAGACTTCCTTCATATTTGACATAGTTGCCTCCCTCGACAGCCATGTCAAAGTTTTTTTATTATTATTTTGAGATATTATTAGGAAGATGCTGCAACCCATCTCCTGTTTCATTTCCCTCTGTCACCTCTTACGGGATTCCCTTACACCACCACTACACAGCGATAAACCAAATAATTAAATTTTATTTACATACGTACATATGTCCAATTTAATTTAAACGACAACTACGTAAGCAACCGTGTTTATTGTCTTTGTTACTCTCAGAAACTATAAAAAGCTCATTATAATTTTGTTTTGAACTTATAATATACAGGTTAAATAAAAAAAAAATACAAGCGCAAACCAAAAAAGTAATTACCACGTACCTCATTAAGAAAATTGGGACACAATCCGCAATAAAATCAATCCATAAAAACAAATAATTCAGTTTAATATACAAGCACATAAAGCACAACACGACACTCACAAACAGGCAGAAAAATCTATTACATAAAAGAAAACATAATGTCGAACGAGTTCAAAACAAAAGGCGCGAAACCCTTCGATAGAAACGTCAAATTGTCAAAACATCAGATCAAAGAACATAGACGTCCGCTGTGGCGCCAAGTTGACAACGCACTGAGCAGTGAGCATTGAGGTAACTCAATGCACTGATAGATCAGAGAGGCAGTGTTGCAGGCGAACTTGTATGCACGACGCTTTTGATAAGCTCGGCGTCTGCAATTGACTTGTAATTAAACGTCGTTTTAAGAAATTTGCAATCAAATTTAGAATAGAGCATTTTTTCTAAACACTCGTGTTGCCTGTGGATTCCGGCCTTCAACACATATTATATTATATTATACAAAAGCTTAGTTTCGGCATTAACGTACGCGATACATATGTGTACACATTTTTAATTATAGTTCTTTATTTATTAGGATAAAGAACTATAATTAAAAATGACATTAACTTTCTTTGATATTACATTTGTAGATCCTAATCTGCAAATGTAGTATCAAAGAAAGTTATTACATTACAGTACACATAAATTATGCCATAAGTTACAATAACTTAAGAAGCTATGTAATGATCTTGATTATCTTAAAATACAATCTAGTGCCCCTTTATAAGCGCATATATTTGCGGCACTATAATATTTACTGCGCAGCTGATTATTCCGGATTATTAAAGTATACTTATATCTTCTCAATGCTTTAGACAGTACTTAAAAGTTATCATCATAGACAAAATCAATGCAATCCAAAGCCTAGGCTTATGTAGAATATGGATATATGATCGACAATCCAATTTTTATAACATATTCTGTACACCTTTATGAGCGCCTGGCTCGGAATAAATAAAAATCATCCATCAAAATATGACTATACGAATGTATTGACATACGTATCAAGTCGAATAAAATTTTGCACAGACATCAAATATTATTTGCGGATCGAAACCCCGCTTCATAGATGTGTAAATGTAGTCGCAATTGAAATTCTATTTCCATCCAACTGGGTGAGGTTTCAAATAATTTTCACGCTTTAGGTGGTGTTCACATGCATTCGTTTTACATTAACGTCACATAAATTAGTAAGTTTAAAAAAAACTGAAGTGGCAAACGAATTTAGAGTCCTCATGATGGCAAATGGCATTTGCAGTTCATAAGTGCCTGCACCAACAAACAAAGAACTGTCGCTCCATCTGTTTGACAGCTGCCTTACACTTTGCATACCGGTAAGAGGCTGCCACTCAAGAACCTTTTTTCTTGACGCTTAACTATTTTTTATAAACAATAGTGAATGTAGCTTAGCAATGAGTTGCTGCGCTGAGGGACGTGGATTCGAATCCCGCACGGAACACGTATTTGTATGACCTCCAAATATTTTTACTTCATCTGGATGTTCGTCCATGTAAAATTTGTGTATGAAAACTGCCTCTGCGATATAGTAAAAAATTCTAGTATAAAATCCTAATCTTCTTAATCTAATTATATGTCATTTTAAATAGAAATAAAAACAAATTTTTTATTTACAGTTGTGTAGTATGTACAGAGCTTTACATTAATGAAAAATGCATTGGGAATTGACAACCCGATTGCTTAATTGATACAGCCTACAAATTGCAATTCCTCGAGTTGGAAATAATAATTAATTAAGGCTATTGTCGACGCGGGGTTTCTGAATACATGAATACTATTATCAACATCGAAAGCCATATTGCTAAGAAAACAACGATGGTTATCCTTTTTTAAACGGGCTAATTTTGATTGAAAGTGCTTACCTGTGCTATGTTGATTTAAATACGAATTTTTAGTTACACTACACGGCGCTATATAAATTGTAAATGATTTTATTTTATAATATGCTCTTATCAATTAATAGTAAAATTCTGTCTTGGATAGAACCAACAAGAAACTCATCGTAACTTTTTTCTAAGTCATAGTTATCTATGTTGCAGTACATTAATATATGTATATATATATATATATATATATATATATATATATATATATATATATATATAATTATTCTGTACGTTTTTTTATGTAATAGGGGTGACAAACGAGCACACAGTCCACCCGATGGTGTGGCCTATAGACATCTACATTTATCCTCCATTTAGAATCAAAATACAGATGCGTTGTCACCCCTAAAGACTAATATGGAATGCCTCGTTTCCAGTAAAAATTGATCTCCGGAGCTCTACACTTACCATACGAAACACAGCATTACTAAGCTGCTATTATACGTGGGTATTCTGTGAGAACGTGGTCCTTCCCCGGGTGAGTCGACCTATTCGTGCTACAGCCATAATATAGCTGCAGGGTGGCTCTACCACGACATACCTATTTGTCACTGAACTCCTCCTAAACGTCTGGACTAATTTTGATGAAATTGCAATCAGTTTCTATCTTTCTATTTCTATATATGTTTGAAAAAAAACAAAAATTTTTCAGGGCATGTCAATGTCTACCTGGCCTGTTAGTTTGATTATAAATTATTTTTAGATGTAGCTTAGTAGTTACTCATTCTCTGATGTAATTACGTAATATTATCAAACGTGTATTAACATACTCTTCTCTAGTCCAAAACCCTTTCAGTAACAAGATTGGGCCTATGTTCAGCAGAAGTAAGGCAGGAAACAATTATTTTCTTCTAAAATAACGTCAAAAAAAGGAGTTTCTAAATTCGACTCCATTTTTTATTTCTACGTATGTTACTAATTTTAAGATGATTCTTAGCAATCAGACGCTACAGAGTCTACTTCACCCGAGGATGTCTCGTGTAGAGGTGAAACACGTGTCATATTATCGACGGTGGTGTGTCTTTCCTAGGCTAACTACTAACTACTACTACTAACTTAACCGATTTTAATTATTATAGATATTCATCGGTGGCGGTCCCATTTTAATTCAAAGAAAAGTTTCACCCATTAGGGTGAAAAAAACTGGTGATAAAATTTTAAATGTAAATACGTTGTAGTTGTCACCTAGAACTAACCACTGCACAAAATGGTCAAATAATTAAATTTTAATAAATTAAAATAAGAATAGAATGACTGTCATATAAATTAATAGCTTTTGAAATCGCGGCTTTATTTATTTTTTAATTCTTCGATACATATCTAGCACCAATTTCAGAAGCTGGCTTCAGAACGTATTAAATTACGTGAAAGTTATTTTATTTCTTTTAATTTTAAGTTAGTTTTCACTTCTTTTTAAAGCTTAACACTTTTTTTTTATAAATACTTACGGCTTTTTCATTTAATAATAACATAACATAGGCGTTGAAAGTATTAAATGTAGAAGAATGATTTTATAAAATTATGAATAGGATTTCATATATTTTCAATTTTGTGTCATTGTACCAACTTGCTTTCGCCGCAGTAGATAACTAAAGCTGGTGTTTCAGATTCGACTTATGCTGACATACGAGCACACACAGGCCACCTGATTGTAAATTGATACTGGAAAGACACCTAAATCTATCTTCGACTAGGAATCAAAATGCAGAGATTTGTTGTTTCACCTGAACACTAAGAGAGATCGTTATTAGTGAAAGCGGTCTATGGTTTTCTAAACTCAGCATATGAAACTTAAAGCACCAAAAAAAACGATAAGCACGTTTAATACAAAAAAAAAAAAGCTTTTATATATTTTTTTGTTTTTTTTAAAAAAAAAAATTTAAAGGGGGGGTATGTAACCTCTCCCCCCCCCAAGGAACCCCGGCCCCCCCCCTTACTATTTTAAGCTGGTATACTGTAATGGTATTTACTTCCTCCTTCTAACCGTCTAATTAGTGTTACAACCGTAACATAGCTGCAGCGTTTTTCTACCAAGTATAAAGCCAACCAAGTAATCTTACAAAATTTTATAGTAATACAGTAATTTACTTGCAATGTATTTCCATTATGTACATACATAATATGCAGTTACTATTTGTATAATTAACGCTACCAAATTATTGAAAATTACTTAAATATATTAATTTTAAAATTTTAACTAAAAAACTCAATAATTGATTTTATTTTCTTTTATTCCCGACCCGGGGTTCGAGCCCAGGACCTCATATTTAGCAGTCGCACTACTTTTACTAGACCAACGAGGCAGTCAGTGTAGTTCTATTATAACTAATATCTACTGTATTGAACTAAGTATCTCTCTATTTACAAATGATCCCTTCTACCATTGTGTTTAAAATGGGATAAGGTAGGATCCAAAAAATAAAAGGAAAATAAAATTTTACTTATTAAAAAATGCATAAGATAAAATGTGGATTACATTATTAATAGAAATACGAGTATTGTGTTTTTAAAGAAAAGTGAGCTGTTAACTGTTTTATTTTCTCTAATAGTATTAACGCTAGTATCGGTATTCGATTCACGCCACTTTCGCTTTGACTTTTCTAAATAATGCTGCACCTGTCATCAACTTTTATTTCTACACTAAGTGCGAAAGAGATAGACGTATCTCATAAAAAAAGACCGTCGAGAGTTGTCTTACCAGGACGAGATAAGGAGACAAAAAATTGTTTGCTCTTGTACTGAGAAACAATAGAGGGGCTAAATAGTAATCTATTTAGGTTTTATCTATTTAAGGATCTACTTCTCATATGTTTCAAAAGGAGTTCCAAAAATGATGTTCGTTCGAAGCGTGTTTTTTTTATGTATTTTTCTGGTACGTTTACCGATATTTTGGAAACGCCTGAATAATGTTAATGTTTTTTTTTTTTTGAAATAAATAAGAGAGATTTCATGTAAACTTTAAGAAAATATTTTACTTTTACTAGCTGTGAAAAAATAGAGGATAAAACTTTATGTACTCTATTAAGACGAAATTCTAGTTGTTAACGAACTTGTGTAATCTTTAGCCATCCTAAAGGATAAAAACATTAAATAAAGAAAGTACAACCGGCTTCACAAATAAAAAATATATTCTATTTTTTGCACAAGTTATAAATTTTTTGCACTAATTTTAAAATAACATTTATAAAACTAATTTTATTCATTTTCCAAATTTCAGAATGGTCTATATTTTTATAATTATAGAAACCAGGCATTAGTCGGCAAATAATATCGTAGCGTAATAATGTAGGTCTAAAAGAATTAAAATTTGTTTTTTTTTTTATTATAATTTATTAACATAAAGTACTTGTATACAATATTTATTAAAATAAAAAAAAAATAAGTACAGTCCAATTTTTCAATACTCGAATGGTAAGTATAACACTGACATTCCAAAATACAATACATACAACTTCGGCTCTTTAGAAATGAGCTAAGTTTATTTTAATGATTTTATTATCTGTGCTGAAGTCATTACAACACCTTTTAATTTAATTAATTCATTACCGACTATCAAAAGTCCACTGTTAAACGAAGTCCTCGCTAATAGATTGCCTCATAGACAATTTTAAAACACTTGCCGTAGATAACGTAGTAGAGTCTCGTTGCGATACAAATGGGTTGGTTTGAAAGAGGCAGGGCCACTTCTCATAGAACACCACCATAAAATAGCAACTTAACGCTGCTGTGTTTCGTACAGTGAGTGTAGAGAACCGACGACCCTTCTTACTGGTAACAAGGTATTCTATTTTAGTTCTAAGCGGTGATAACACACCTATATTTTGATTCTTAATCGAGTACAGGTGGAGGGATTTATCAGCCGCAGTATCTACTAACCACACTTGGTAGGTCGGTTGGCAACCGCAGGGTTTATTATCTTGAGTTATTTCGAGGAAAATGTACCCATTTTCTGTTTCAATTTCCCTCTGTCACCTCTTACGTCTCACGGGACGATATATGACATTGGTTACATTTACGCAGCCTATACGGCATTTTAAAACAGATGATAATAACTTTACTCGTGATAGCGGATGTAAGTAAAAGTAAAGTAACTTTACAGCCTATATACGTCCCACTATTGGGTACAGGCCTCCCCTCATTTCTGAGAGGGTTTTAGAGCAAGGAAGTGTCCTCCGCGCTGTCCCAATGCGTGTTGGTCTTCGTATGTCTTCGAAATATTTTTTTTCTTATTCATCAGACATGCAGGTTTTTATAGCAACAGGATTTCATGGATTACATGTAACTATTGGAACAATTTCTTTAATATGTTTTCTTGGTCATTTAAATAATCAGTACCCGGATGACCTAGCTTTGCTCGGTGTTTTTTTTTAAGTTACATTTAGATACAAATTACATACTGATGAATAATATTTGTCTTATTGTCATAATAGAAAAAACTGAACTGGTTATTTGAATAAAAAATCATGAGTGCAATTAGTTTAATTAAAATTTTCGTATTTTTAAAAAATACTAAAAAAAGGGCTCAAAATAATAGATTTTCTCAAAAAAGAAGGTAACTTGAAAAAAAAGGAAAAAAAATTGGATCGGGGACGGGACGCGAACCAAGGCATTACGATTCCGCGACCGCTCTATATCCACTTAAGCTATTTCGATCATTGACACAGTTTCAAAATTTACCTAAACATTCATTGCCTGAAAATACGAAAAAAAAAAACATTTTATAAAAATAAATCTTAGCTAGATCGATTTATTGCCCCCGAAACTCCCTGGACACTAAATTTTATGAAAATCGTTGGAGTAGTTTCCGAGATTCCGATTATATATATAAGAATTGCTCGTTTAAAGGTATATAGGATTTCTCAAATAAACATCATTTTGGATTTGAAGCAACAGCATGATATTGACATTTTGTTGATGTACTATGATTATTCCTTTATATCCTATTTTTAATATAAATAATCATTTTATTATTAATTATATCAATTATCATTATTATTATTTCTAATGTTGTAATAACCTTACCTTTTTCCTTCACCGCCGAGCACGTGCTAAATCAGCACTTAAAATTGCAATTAACAATTTCATTGGTGCCGGCGGGGATCGAGCCCGGGTTACTCGCGTTCTGTTATATTTACAGCGAGCATTAACCATCTGAGCTACTACGACTCTTGTTAGCGAATGTATTTTGATACAAATACCTACACACTAAACACATACTAGAAATCCGTATTCAAGTAATTTTCTTAATGAGTAATTCCCAAAGCATAATCACTTTGCTCATAATTTGTTGCGTCTCTAGACAACATCTTTTGTTAGAGTTAGAGTTTTGAACAAAATAGTGAACATTGCTATAATGTATTGGATAACACCCTCAGACTTACGAGTACATAGTTTACATTAATTAAAATAGAAACACGCTTCAAACTATAATAAGGATACAGTTAAAGTAAAGTAGTAAGGTAAGCGGCATACAAGCCACACAAGCCTGGGATTATTGAGAGGATTATTGGAGTGGTAAGAGTATATTTATATCCATAAACAAGTTATAAAATTAAAAAAATTGTGCAACTGACTTCATTATAATTAAAAGTTCGTCGGGAACGTCATCAATGTATTCGAAGTCAATTAACTACACATTAAAGATTACTCTAAAATTACAGGAAAACTATTTTTATGGGATTACAAGAGAATATTTTTCAGATAAAAAAAGAATTAGCAAAATCGGTTCATCCAAAGAAAAGTTATGACTTATGACGTAATTCATATAAAATAAAACATACAGTCGAATTGATTCTAATAAAAGAATGAGGAACGCGGATCATTACCTGGTCTTATGCCGAATCAATGGTCTATTCAGACGTTGGTGGCATCGAACATCTGTGTCTACCGCTACGTTACAGCGTATAAGAACAGAAAGCTTACAAGATGAAAATGTGAAAGACAAGTAAAAATGTAGACTGGGAGAAAATATAAGTGATTTGGATGAATTGTGTATTAATGAGTTAGACTTGGGCAACGTGTGGCATAATGTTAAGAAAGGTTTGGTGGATGCAGGTACAAATATATGTAGTATTAGTAAGAGAACGAATTAAAGGAAGTAAAAATAATACGCTATATTGAGATGATGAGGTACGTATTAAAGTTGAAGCAAAGAACAGAGCATGGCTACATTAGGTAATTCTGGCGATAGGATTATGATATTGAAAGAAAAAGTAAGTCCTTAGATGTCTAAATAAGAGAGTAAGAGAAGTAGTTGAAAGTAAAAGCAAGAAAGAACGACGAAAAAAAAAAATTTCTTTTTAACCCTAAAAATTTTAAAAATTTTTTATATTATAATAATTTTAAATAAGAATGATAAAAGAGTATTGGATAACTTCCAGGCAAATATTAAAATGTTCCATGCAAATATTAAAAAAACTGCCATATCAAAACAGCCTAGATTGAATGCTATACGAAACGAGAATGGCTGTATTCTTAATGATGAAGTTTTGAGTTTAATGAGATGGAAGGAATATTTTGAAAGAGTGTTTATGGATGAGAAGATGATAACTAAATGAAATGGAAATTCCGAAAGAGGAGAAAAGAGATAGAGAGATAAGTATTGATGAAATAATGAAAGCAATTAAAAGCATGAAAGCAGGTAAGGTAGCAAGATATGATAGAGTATCACTCGAAATGCTAGGGACTAAAGAGGAAGTGGTAGCATGCTTACTATACACCTTGTTTACCTTGTTTGTTTATGTGGGAACTAATGAAGCGGGTACCGGAAGACTCGTGCAAAGCCGTGATAGTCCCAATATATAAAGGAAAAGGGTCACAGCAGGTATCAGCCTCCTTAACATTGTGGAAAAACTGTATGCTAAGGTACTGATTGAAAGAGTTATGAAAGAAACTGATGGTAAAGAGTTATGGAAGAAATTTTGGATGTGCAAGCGAGACACACAATCATATTATAGCTGCAGCGTGGCTCTACTACGTTGTATTTCAATATTATCAAACTTTATATTAAGTTATAATATAAAGCTATTCGCTATTAAATTCTATAAACAGAACATTCATATTTATAACTAAAGAAAATAAAGCAAGTTTTATCTATAAAACACCCATAATTTTCTTATAATTTTGTTTTTATTCAAATAAAAACATAAGAATTTAATTAAAAATATATACCCCGAATAAATGTGAAAGTCATGAATAATATCGTCTTATGGAGTTTTAGCGTTAGATCTCCGTGCAGTCATTAAAAATCAAACATACATCTTCCAAATACTTAAGAGAACGTTAAACTGTATCATTGGAAGCGGATATTAAATGGTATAAATAAAACCGGTCTTACTAGATCATCTAAATGTAACTGCCACTCGTTTCCACTTCTATAGTTTTTAGTGGCAATGGCACGTTCCCATTAAGTGCTCCATTTGTTTGTAAGTCTGGTTATAAAAGTAAACAAATCTGACGACTGCATTCTCAACTTACCAAATTTGTTACGATACTTTTAGAATAAGAAGGCTTATTTTTACATTGATGATGATTGATTCTGGTAATGTAATATTTAAAAAATAATTGTCTTAGAGATGTGCCGTGAAAAAATGCTCGGAAAAAATCGACTTGAATTAACTCGAGTTAAAATTCAGGTAACTCGCTTTTAAGCTCGAGTTACGCAATTCAAATAAGCTGACCGAAGGTGTGTCAATTTGTCACAAATTATTTTTATAATTGTTCTTCCATCCAACGCAATTATTATTACTTAACTTAATAGGTAGTTAAATATTATTTTTGGTTTGCGTATCGACAATCTTCATAAAATAATATCACTCTAACGTTATGACGTAAGTCTTAATGTAATGAATAATTTGACTATATTTGAATGAATTTGATATTATTTAAAATTTTGAAACTAAAGATAAATAATAATATATACGAGTATAATACAGTAAAATCTATCGTTTCTCACGTAACTTTTACAGACAAAACATATTGAAATTCTGTAGCCCGTGATAGTTCAAAACTGTTGTAAGTAAGAAGCTGGTCTTCCCTATTTTCAGTGACAATTATTTGTAGTGTAGTAAACAGGAAAATAATGAAATACGTAAATGGAATAAAATCGATACAATAAAAACTAGGTAATTGCATTATTTTTCGCATTATCTTTTTTATTGATTAATTTCTAATCATTTAAAAATAAGAATATTTTTGTTATAATAGAATTAAATTTACCCTTCAATTAATGGCTTTTTTAACCTTTAATTTCAGCAAAAATAGTTGCTTTCCAAATTCCAAATACTATCCAAAATTGCTCGTTACTTATGAAATTTTATATTGAAAGCATGAACCTTTGATAATAATAAACTCATATTCCCCAGACTGAATTACGAATACGGCAACCAGTCTCAAGGGAGAGCCGTCTATACAGGATAAGTACAATGCATGAAGTGTATACTCAAGCACATATTTGCACACACTTATCCCTCACTCACATAGTTTGACTGGGCCAGGACGCGACAGGAGTGAAATTCCGTCAACTTCCCGACTCTGGGTATTTCTCAACAGAAAAACTCAATAACAAAGTTTGAGCCTACCCGGGATTCAAACTTTGGAACACATAATCAGCAGTCGCGATTACAACCACCAAAGTAAGGAAGCTCATAGATGATTAGTCTGCTGTGGAAACTGTATAATTTAATATCAGGCTGTATTCTTTTTTTTGTATCCTTAACATTCATTATTAAATAATTTAAAAAAAATCTTTTATTATTTTTCTTTTGGCGACATTTTACACCGCTCAAAAGCTGAAAGGTTTGGTACGAGATTGTCATTAGAAAGCCTCTGGCTCCATCGATGTTAGTTCTAAGGCTGTTGACGTCGTGCAAAAGTATTAATTACGGCAATGCACGTTTAGTTAATCTCATATAGTTGATAATAAATTATATAATTGTACACACTTGAAATCAGCCTAAATTATACTATACCTTTTAATTCTTATTGATAGCACTAACAATCATACCTTTGTTAACTTTCGTTAAAACATAAAATAGATAACAGTACAAGAATTTAAAACTCAATTGCGTTTCTAACGGACTCGTTTAATATAGAGACTGCAGGCAGGGTCTTTCAGCCGCTTATCAAAAAGTGAGACGCGATTAGGACCGTAAGCAGAAACCTGAATTATATTACCTTTGCAATTTAATTACAACCAGGACTACGTCACTTAACATGTAGCGTTACCGTGAGGTTTTATTTATAGAGCTACTAAACCATGCGTTAACCTAGCCTCTTGATAGTTAGCATGCGATTTATAATTAATTTATTTCGCTATACTGTTACCTACTTTATTTACCAACGTTTTAAAAAAATATATGGTAGGTCGAAACATGCAATTATTTTAATTTCGTTCTTAATGATAGAGTTAATAGTTATGTATAAAAAAGTTATTTATTAAGTATTCGTTCAACTTTTCAACGGTTCTTTAACATCGTTTGATTTGCTTGAATGATTAACATATTTAACTAGAACGCTCGAGATAATGGACTTTTATCCTAGACTAGTGATCCGCCCGGCTTCGCACGGGTGATTTCTACATCTCTACAACAGCGCCACCTACTGGGTCCAAATGTGAGTTTAAACCTTCAAATACACAAAAAATCATCAAAATTGGTCGAGAGGTTCTTTAGGTTTAGCGATACTAACGGACAGTAATTGATTTTTATATATAGAGATTATATAAGAGTTTTATTTCAGTGGAAGTATATAATAAAAAGTAAGGTAAAGTTATAGCCTATATACGTTATACGTCCCACAGCTTGGCATAGGCCTCCCCTCATTTCTGAGAGGGTTTTAGAAACAGGAAGTGTCCGCCGCGCTGCCGTAATGCGTGTCGACGAACTTCACATGTCTTCGAAATATTTTTTTTCTCATTCCTCAGACATGCAGGTTTCCTCACGATGTTTTCCTTTACCGCCGAGCATGTGGTAAATCAGAATTTAAAATTGCAATGAACAATTTCATTGGTGCCAACGGGGATCGAACCCGGGTTACTCGCGTTCTGTTATATTTACAGCGACCGTTAACCATCTGAGCTACCACGGCTCAGTGACAGTATATATATGCTTGCACAAATTTCGGTAAATATCATTGACTGAATAAATTGTAATAGAATGTCATTTGAATACATATAAAGTCCCCCAAACTAAGCTTCGGTCCTAGACAGTTTTAAAGAAGACTAGGTACCTGCATAGAACAGTACACTAGTACACGAGGTAAGCGCAAGCACAGATGCACTCTCTAACTCTCTATACCCTCACTCATAGTTGATGGGACAGCAATCCGACACGACCGGAAAGAGATTAGTTACGTGCTTTCTCAATAACGGATGAAACAACGGCTAACTTCCTGACTCCGTGCTGCTGCTCAGAATTTCCTGACAGAAAAACTCAATAACTTTCAGTCAAACTGCCAGTTGAGGAAGTCAGTATTTTAACATAGTATCTGAGTGACCATCGGGCTAGCATACCACATGATAATGGCTGCACTAGCCCATAAAATTTCTTCTTTTTTTACCAGCCTGTTAATCCACTGCTAAACATTAGCCTCTCTCGTTAAATGGTGGTTTTGTCTACGGTCTACATAATCACACTAGGCAAGCGAGTTTACGATCACAGTGCCAGACTATCTTGAACCTGGACGCTGTTGTCCGAGACCGGTTGAGATACTTTAACGTCTGACGTAAACAAGATTGTAATTCCAAAATCAATTCAATATTTTTTTACGTGGTGGTGCCACGCTGCAACTATATTATAGTTGTAGCACAGGTTGGCTCGACCGGGGTAGGACCACGCTCTCAAAAAATACCAACGTAAAATAGCAGCTCAATGCTGCTGTGTTTAGTATGGTTAGTGTAGGTGACCCGAGATTATTTTTACTGTAAACGAGGCATTCCATCTTAGACCTCACGGGTGATAACGCGTCTGCATGTTGACTTTTAATCGATGATAACGTAGATGTCTATGGGTCACAGCATCCACTTACCATTGGGTGGATTGTGTATTCCTTTAGTTTACTCTTCTTAATAGTATTTTTACTTCGTTAAAATTAAATTTTTGAATGAATTTTAAAACTCATTTTCCTCTCAAATTAAAAGATTTAGGTTTATCTCAGTCTTAAATTTTACGCTCGAATATGTAAAAGCAAAAAGGATATGTGATTGCATTCTTAATTTTTTTTTATTTTGGACGTATTCTTACTTATAATCTTATCACACAAAAAGTAGAATAGTTTAATATTAAAGGTGTCTCCTTAAAAACGAATCCACTTAACAAGCATCACGCTATGAACTCTTAGTGCTTTTAGCGAATGGATTTGTACGGGTTTTCTTAAACCGCACCATATCTGGTCCATACGCTGTGGCATCCCACACATGCACGCACTTACTATTCGTAAACAACCCACGTCACACCGCGACTTCGGAAGCCAACTAAAGTACACGCTACCTTATTATAACTGGATTATTAAATAAAACAAGCACGACAGGACCAGAGATCGCTTGCTACCTTCTCTTTCATACGCCACGCGACGTTATAGCTGTCTTTATCTTTAACCCGGTCCATTTATATATTCTTCTCTGTCTTCTGGCACGCTTATATATTTGTTTCACTCGCACTGGGTGAACGATCTCGACATCCGTTTAAAACAGGTATTGAGATGTGACAGGTGCGAAACAACTTTGTGCCACAAGTACATTCCATTGCGAGATTTCTTTTTTTTAAATAAAGTTTAATACTTTATACCAGATGGTTAATGTTAAACCTTAAATGCGAAATCAGAGGGTATAAAGCGTGTGAAACTATTTTTTATCTTCAAACAATGATTTAGCTCACACGGCTCTTTTTATCATACCAGTCCGTAAAATTTCTCTTCCATTGTACATGAATCTCGCCCATCGTAAGAAGTTAACGACGTTTTTTTTTGTAAAATCGATGTGATAAGTTATATTAGTCCACCTGATTGCAAGTGGCTATTAGAGACCGTGAACAATTACAAATCGTGAAGCATCATTGTTCCGAGAAGTCTGCAGTTTGTGATCATATCTTAGGCGGTCCCAATCATTACATCAGATTTGACCCTGTATTAAATTAAATTAAAACTAAGCCCAAGTATACAACTACAAGACTTCAAGACATAGTAAGTTCCTTCTGCATAGATCGGACCATAAACAATAATCAAAAAGCTGAAGGTACTCCGAGTTAACATTGACATCGGGACGTCAGTCACCTCAATCCCCCGTGACCGTGGGTGCTGGAAAGTATCCGAAACGTCGGGAATTAAAAACCAATTAAATTAAACGCGATAAAATCCGTAAAAGTAGTTTTAATTAATCGCAAATAACTTTAAACAAAGAATGCAACAGATGCGTTATCAACTCAGAGGCTTAAGATACATTGCCTCAAAGCTTTTAATAGTTACTAATAAGTGCTGGCTCTGTATAAACTTCAGACCTAAACAGAGAAGTACAGACATTCCTTCATTACAGACATTCCTTCTAGAAGAGTAAAAGAATTCTACTACCTAGCAAAACCTACGTAACTTTTGCTTTAAAAACAATAAAAAAATTATAATCCTTGTTGAAATCTAGCTTTGAGTTCGGTTTGTATTTATGGCTTTGTATTTATCGTATTTATTATTCTTAAAGCAGTTTTGTAGTATTCTTTGTATCTTAAATTTGTTGTAATACCAATATTTTTAACTAACTTACAATACTATAAATAAATAATACAAAAGTTTGAAAGTTAATATCACTTTATATAGAAAGTAAGTTGCTGATTTTAAAAATTTTATTTAGTAATCAGAAAAAATAATGACCTTAAAATAAATTGACATAAACACTCACGCCTGTCACCCAGAGGGGTAGGCAGAGACTACTGACTTTCATTTGGCTCGATCCTGACACACCTCTCTCGCCTCCTTCACATCCATACACCTCCGCATACATGCTCATCGGTTAAGGGTACTCCTAATTTGGCCCGTTTTCAATAAATCGCCAATTTGGTCGATAAATTTTCGCCTAGGACGTCCCTTTCCGACTCTGCCATTCACTTCTGCAACATAAATTTTCTTTGTCACTCTTTCTTCATTCATTCTTTCCACATGACCAAACCACCGAAGCATTCCTTTCTTAATCCTGGTCACAACATCATCTTGCAAACCACACTCTTCTCTTATTACACAATTTCTTACCCTGTTATTAAGATTCAGCCCTAACATACTCCTTAACGACCGCATTTCTACTGCGTTCATTCTACTCTCGTGCTTCTTCTGCTACACACAACTTTCACTACCATACGTTAAAGTAGGGACCAACACAGCATTGTGAATTGCCAAACGTGCTTTTTCGACACATATTGACTCTTCACAATAGAGTGCAGGGCCCCATTTACTCTATTTCCCGCATTCACTCGTCGTTCTATATCCTTATCATATCTTCCATCCCTGCTAAATACGCAGCCCAAATACACAAACTCATCTACTTGCTCGATCAACTCCCCTTCTATTCTTATTTCACAAATCGTTTTACTTTCTTCTCTTTCAAAAACCATAACCTTCGTCTTACTTGCGTTCACTTTCATACCCCTTTCTTTTAATGATCTGTTCATTAATGTAACCATCATTTGCAACTCGGCCGCCGACGACGCAAGGATAACTTGATTCTTAATCCGCATTCTTCAACTTTCAAATTTTGCAAACAACTGTCCATAAATAGGTTGAACAGCCACGGGGAAGCCACACAGCTCTGTCTGACACCTTTATGGATGTCAAACCAGTCCGAGTAGACCCCGTTGATCCTAACACAAGCACTAGAATCCCTATAAGGGGACTCCAATGCCTGTATCAAGCCAGCGCCCAACCCAAATGACTTCAGTGTTTGCCATAGCACACCCCTATTCACTCTGTCATAGGCCTTCTCCAAGTCTATGAACGCACAAAAAACCTTTTGGTTTTTGGCCAAAAACTTTTCCGCGATCATGCGCATGGAAAAGACTTGATCTGTACATCCCATTCCCTTTCTAAATCCCGTTTGCACATTACAAATTTTTCCATCAGTTTCTTTCATGACCCTTTCAAGCAGTACCTTAGCATACAGTTTTGCTAAGAAGGCTGATGCCACGGTAGTTTTTACAGTCCTGCTGTGACCCTTTTCCCTTATATACCAAGTCTAACTCCTTCATACATAATTCATCCAAACCACTTACATTTCCTTTCAGTCTACATTTAAACTTGTTTTTCTCACCTTCATCTTGTAACCTTTCTGTTCTAATACGCTGTAACGCAGTAGTAGACACAGATGATCGATGGCGCCAACGCCTGAATAGACCATTAATTCGGCATAAAACCAAATAATGATCCGTTCCTACGTTAGAACCCCGGTAACCCCTTGTATCCACCACTGCGCCCCTCAATCTTTCATCCAAAATTATTAAATCTATCATGCTTCTATCGTCACCTCTTTCCCAAGTATACGCTCTTGTGGCGAAAGCCGTATGTATGGAAAAGAATGTTTGTGACGTTCGTCACAAAAAGATTCTTTTCCATACATACGGTGAGAAGACTTTCACCATTCTCATTTATACTTTCATCACCAAACGTTACCAATATTCTTTCATAACCAAGCCTCCTCACCCAACCCTTCCATTAAAATCTCCTAGCATAATAATATTTTCATTTCCCTTACACTTCATTAACACCATCCTTACCATTTCCCAAAACTGCTCTCGGATATAAGTGGGCTTAGACATGTCTGGGGCGTAGATCCCTAACATAAACAACTTCTTTAAGCCCACTTTCATTCGTATCCATAGCAGTCTTGGGCTTACACATTCATACTCTTTCACACATTGGCCCATTCTTTCTGAAAGGATGATACCTACTCCCTGGCATGCCCGCTCGATCTCGTCCACACCAGATCAGTATGCGGTATACATGCCATGTGTAGTGACATCCTTCCTCTTCCTTTTCGTCTCATTTACACATAACACATCTATTTCTCTATCATACATCATATCGCATACTTCATCCATTTTATCATTAATTGCCCCACATACATTCAACGTAGCCAGACAGGTCTCTGCAATCCACTTTTCGCCTCTCCGGGAGACAGAACGTGACGGGTGGCGAACCTCGTCGCCGGTTTTCCTCCCGGAGATTCTTCGCACCCCTGCCCCATTAAAGGGGCGCCGGGAACTCGGGGCCATTTCTTTTATATGGTTCTTCATGGTGCGGATAAAGGGTAGTATATTTTACGCCTCTACCACGGCGTGGAGCCAAGTCTGTGTTATCGGCTTGTCGCTCATTTAGCACCACCCGGGGGACACGTGTAGGGTGGGCCTAGGAATAGGTGGTTAAAGCCTACGGACGCGAGCGACTTATCCCCTTAAAATATCTTATTAAATAACCTATTAAAGCCTTAATAAGCTACAAAATATTTTTACTGTATATGTAAGAGTGATGAACGTGCACTTAGTCCATCTAATAATAGTTTATCACCGATATAGAATTAAAATGGGGTTTTCACCCTTTATCTTGTTATCAGTAAAAAGGTTTTCCGGTTCTCAACACTTTCCATACAAAACACAACTGCATTTTGCTTCTATTTGACGCTTGTATTATTTGCGAGTGTGATCCTTTTCTGGTCAAGCCGATTCATTCACACTGAAGTCAATACAACGTGTCTCTACCACGTCAAATTCAATATGATCAAGAAGGACCAAGAGGAAATACGTTCATATTCCTAAAATACTAATCTTGTGTGCGATACATCCTGCTGATTGAAGGACAAGGCTCTAGTGGCTAATGATAAAAAATACATCCAAAAACTAAACTGAACCTAAACTACATAAGTGCTAGACTTGATACTACGCTATCCATGCTGAAAAATACGTTAGTATTATGACGAAATTTTATTATAAAATAATTTTCTTATAATAATAGGTTCACATGGGTTGTCAACTCTAAGGACTAAGATGGAATACCTCATAGAATATCTGTTATTATACGGGCTCTCTTTACCCTTCAGAGGAAGTGCAAGCACTGCCATTTGATGGCAGAAGTAGAGAAGAGATTGGAACAAATGGACTTCCAGGCAGACAAAGAGTCCTCTACCTTATAACAGCAACAGAGTAGTTTTAATCATTACCAGACCATGATAAACGCCAATAGAAACAAGTGGTAAGATTGAAAATTTTGTACAACCGACTTTAATATAAATAAAATAAGAACATCATTAATGTATTGGAAGGCACTTATATACGCATTATAAAGGATAACTCAAAAACTACTGGTCAGATCTTAATCAAATTATATATAAGACCACACGAGAAGTACCAGCTTTCAAATAAAAAAAGAATAATCGAAATCGGTTCCCCCAGAAAAATCTCTGAGGTAGCACACAAAAAACCAAACAGTCGAATTGAGTACCTCCTACTTTTTGAAGTCGGTTAAAAACGTAAAATAAAGCCGTTTTTCTGAGTATTATCCCAAATAGTGTGTAATTATGTAAAAACTAACTCGTCGTAAATTTCACGGTACGTCACAACCTGTGTTAGATCCCTGGCACTATTAAAATAAGGTACTAATTAAAAAGAGAAAACTCGAATGTGAAATGTAACAACACGAATTGAAGACTTAGTGTTCCTTAAACCTCTCAAAAATGACACGAGGGCTGTGTCTAGCAGTGAAACGGATTTAGACCGTAACTTTACTATTGTTATAAATATTATATGTACATTATGTAAATATAGTAAAACAAATTTACTCCATATCATTACGTGGGTGTCGTAAAAGGCGACAGAGGGACACAGAGAAACGTTTTACGTGGTAGAGCCACGCAGCAGCTATATTATGGTTGTAGCACGAATGGGTTGACTCGACTGGGGTAGGACCACGCTTTCACAGAATACCAGCGTAAAATAACAGCTTAACACTGCTGTGTTTCGTATGGTGAATGCCGAGAACCGGAGAACCTTTTTACTGCAAGTGAGGCATTCCATCTCAATCCTCAAGAGTAGCAACCCATTTACATTTTAATTCTTAGACGCCTATAGACTACAGCATCCACTTACCATCATGTGGACTGTGTACTCGTTTGTCACTATTATTCTATAAAAAAAAGATAAGGGGAAGGACAGTAGCGTCTTCGTAATAAGGATTAAAAATAACAAAAACTAACTGTAGCGTATCCTCCCTATGAAACAATCTATGGGGGAGGCCTTTGGTCAGCAGTGGATTTTAACAGTGGTAGAGCCACGCGGCAGCTTTGCTGTCGCACGTATGGGCCGGCTCAAACCGGGGTGGTACCACGACCTCACAGAATACCGGCGTGATGTGGAAGCTCTGCTTCCGCGTTTCGTCTGGTGAGTGCAGGTGGCCGGAGGCCAATTCCCCCCCATCAACATGGTAGCGGAATTAAATGATAGACTACCCCAGAAGGGTACCAGCACCCCTGGAGAATCCCTCGCTGAGCATCCACGACCATGTTTCTCCACTTCTGAGCGTGGGTGCTCAGGTTGCCCCCGCGTATTCTGGGGGGGGGGGGGGCAATATTCCGCTCAAGACTAAAACTGCTCGGGGCAAACGGAGCGACAAGACCAAGGCGACCCCTGCCACGCTGTCTGTGAATTTCTGCAATATCAGGGGGACTTCACTCTAACCTAAACGCCGTCCACTACCATCTCGAGACGGCGAGGCCGGCTCTGCTCTTTCTGGCCGAGACGCAGGTGTCCTCTCCGGCTGATGTCTCGTATCTCTCCTGTCCGGGGTACAAACTGGAACACTCCTTTGTGCCTCGGGCTGGAGTTTGCGTTTACGTCAGAGAGGACATCTGTTCTCGACGCCTCGGCAGACTTGAAGGTTCGGACCTGTCCATTCTTTGGCTACGCGTAGACAGCGACGACCATCCGCGCGTCTACGGGTGCCTCTATAGGTCCCATAGCGGTAATGCCGAAACAGACCGACTCTTCGACCACGTCCAAATGGCTGCAGATTCGTTGCTACAGCAGATCCCCTCCGCAGAGATCGTGATCCTCGGCGACTTTAACGCCCATCACGCCGAATGGCTCGGTTCACGTTTAACCGATCATGCGGGGAGATCTGTTCATGATTTTGCCTTGGCATATGGTCTGACACAACTGGTTACTTCGCCTACGCGGATTCCAGATGTGGAGGATCATGCACCTTCCCTTTTGGACCTTCTGCTGACCTCTCACCCGGACGGATATCAGATTTCCGTCGACGCCCCTTTAGGCTCCTCGGACCATTGTCTTGTCCGGAGTGTGGTGCCACTCACGCTGAAATCGCGGTTGCATTCTGCAGGCTGCCGCCGTGTTTGGCACTATAGGTCAGCTGATTGGGATGGAATGCCGTCTTTCTTTGCAACCTACCCTTGGGGGCGGGTTTGCTTCTCACCGGATGATCCCAACGTTGTTGCGGATTCTGTCGCTGATGTGGTACTTCAGGGTATGGAACTTTTTATTCCTTCCTCTGTGGTGCCCATTGGAGGCAAATCTCAGCCATGGTTTGGTCGCTCCTGTAAAATAGCATCATGCTATAAGCAGGAGTGTTACCGAGCCTGGGCTGACGCATCAGCGTCCAGGGATGTAAACACCAGTGCTCTAAAAAAGAAGTATAATTCCGCCTCTAGGTCCTTCAAAAGAGTCATTGCCAAGGCAAAGTCAGAGCACATAGGCAGAATTGGCGAGAGACTAGTTCGTCTTCCTTCTGGAACCCGTGCATTCTGGTCTCTCACCAAGGCTGTCCAGGGGAATTTCTGTCAGCCATCTCTTCCATCTCTGCACAGGGAGGACGACTCACTGGCCCACACCGCAAAGGAGAAAGCCGATCTTCTAGGCTCTTTCTTTGCGTCTAACTCGACTCTCGATGACGGGGGGAGTACGCCGCCGACCATCCCGCGGTGTGAGTGCTCCATGCCGGAATTGCAGTTCACTCAGCGCTCGGTTCGCAAAGCACTCCTCTCCCTGGACATCCATAAGTCGAGTGGGCCTGATGGAATCCCCCCAATTGTGCTGAGGACGTGTGCTCCAGAGTTGGCACCGGTTTTAACGCGTCTTTTCCGGTACTCCTACTCCCTAGGCGTAGTCCCAAAATCATGGAAGACGGCTTTCGTCCACCCAATCCCTAAAAAAGGCGACCGCTCAGACCCGTCTAACTACCGGCCTATCGCCATCACCTCCTTGTTCTCCAAAACAATGGAGTCCATTGTAAACTGCCAGCTCATGAGGTACCTTGAGGATCACCAGCTGATTAGTGACCGCCAATACGGTTTTCGCCGTGGTAGGTCAGCTGGTGATCTTCTGGTCTACCTAACTCACAGATGGGCGGAGGCAGTAGAGTCCAAGGGGGGAGGCATTGGCCGTTAGTTTGGACATTGCGAAGGCCTTCGATCGGGTTTGGCACAAAGCGCTTCTTTCGAAGCTCCCTTCCTATGGGCTTCCCGAGAAATTGTGCGATTGGATCACCAGTTTTCTTGCAGATCGGAGCATCAAGGTCGTTGTAGACGGTGCAAGCTCCGATTGCAAACTTATTAATGCTGGTGTTCCACAGGGCTGCGTGCTATCGCCAACGCTGTTTCTTCTGCATATCAATGATATGTAGCAAACCCGTAGCATTCATTGCTATGCGGATGACAGCACTGGTGATGCTCTTTACACCGGCCGAGCCAATATTTCTCGGGAAAACGTCTCTGAGTGCCGGGACAAACTTGTGTCTGAAGTCGAGTCTCTGCTGGACAGAGTCTCGGATTGGGGGCGACTAAATCTAGTCCAGTTTAACCCCCAGAAGACACAAGTTTGCGCGTTAATCGCTAAAAAGAACCCCTTTGTCGTATCCCCTCAGTTTCAAGGCACTCCCCTTGTTGCCTCAGCCAGTATCGGAATCCTCGGCGTCGACATATCGAGTGACGTGCAGTTTCGTGGTCACTTGGAAGGGAAGGCCAAATTGGCCTCTAAAAAGCTTGGCGTGCTCAGCAGAGCGGGACAGTATTTCATGCCGGCACACCGCTTGCAACTTTACAAGGCGCAGGTTCGGCCGCTCATGGAATACTGTTCCCATCTCTGGGCTGGGGCTCCCCAGTACCAGCTCCTTCCACTTGACCGCATCCAGCGCAGAGCGGCTCGAATCGTCGACGACCGAGTGCTTTCCGATCGGCTCGATTCACTGGCGCTGCGAAGAGATGTTGCATCTCTTTGCGTATTTTATCGCATCTATCACGGGGAGTGCTCTGAGGAATTGTTCGGATTAATCCCAGCCGACAAATTTCGTGAACGCACTACACGGCAAACGTCCCGATACCATCCACACCATCTAGATGCTTGGTGGTCCACCACTGTACGTTTCAAAAGGAGTTTTCTTCCGCGTACAACCTCTCTGTGGAATAATTTACCACCGGTGATTTTTCCGGACCGATACGACCTGGGGACCTTCAAGAAAAGAGCTTACTCCTTTCTAAAGGGCCGGCAACGCACCTGCAATTCCCCTGGTGTTGCGGTTGATCATGGGCGGCGGTAGTCACTTAACAGTGAGCCACATGCTCGTTTGCCCCCTCTTCTATAGAAAAAAAAAAGGCTGTACAGTAACGGTAAATTTACTCCAGGCACTACATCAATAATTTAAAAAAAAAGAAGACGCAATTCAATCGCAATTTCGTATTCTGTAAGCCCGACGTTACCAAAAATTGCCACTGTAAACTATAAAAACTGTACGTTTGTTTACTTTGACCCTTTCCTCGTAAAACTGGTTGCCTACCTAAAGGCTAAAATAGTTTATCCAAATTGGTTTAACATTTGCGGCATGAGGTAAGATGCCCCATAAACTCTTTAGGTATCGTAAATTCGTAACGGTAATGTCGAGAAAGGTGAGTAAGCCAATAAAACCATAAAACTACTGAATTTTGTTATCTTTTAAAATATACCGTAGTAGATGCAATTGATTATGCATGAACTTCATTAATTTTATCTCCGATTATTAATGTCGAGTTAAATACTTTGATTTTAATGATTTAATATTTTTAACTTAACAATTGGAAGTTTTTGTAATCTAAAATTTATTTTTTTTGTAATAAAAATAATTATCGGAAGTACAAATTTGAAATTACCGTTACAGGTACAGCGTACATAAAATGCACTGCAAATATAGGCCTCCACGTGATTGCAGTTTTTATTCCATTTCATCATATAAACATAAAAACTGACACTTGTCACCCAGAGGGGTAGGCAGAGACAACAGACTTCTATTTGGCATGATCCTGACACACCTCTCTCGCCCCCCTCCACATTCATATACCTACGCATACATGCTTGTCGGTTAAGGGTACTCCTAATTTGGCCCGCTTTCAATATATCGCCAATTTGGTTGATAAATGTTCGCCTAGGATGTCTCTTTCCGACTCTGCCGTTCACTTCTGCAACATAAATTTGCTTTGGTACTCTTTCCTCATTCATTCTTTCCACATGACCAAACCACCGAAGCATTCCTTTCTTAATCCTGGTCACAACATCATCTTGCAAACCACAATCTTCATTTCAATTACACATTTACGTACAGGAACAATATGATTACAATTAAAGAATGTAACAATAAGCCTAATAAAAATAACATGCAATAATAAAAATTAAAACTATGCGTAGCTTAATAATGTGGAATCTACAAAAGAAATATTAAAAAGTCAAGTTTACAATATTAGCTACTTGTCTGAACTAGGTTGAGTACCTGTGTTTCAGATCATCACTTACACTATGAGTTTGATAATGTAGGACACAAGATAATAAATAAAATAACTAAATAACAATTATTTGTAACCTACAATCAATACACTATATGATATTTTTTTATTCTTTACTCTGAGAAGTTAGTCCTGTGAACCTTCCGGGTCGCACCTAGACCGCTTTTTTTAAAACATTGTTTGTGTATGAAAACCAGCACTACCTTATTAATACAATGAACAAACTGCCTTTTGACCATCACCAATTATTGGTATTTTACCATTAGACTAAGTTAATACAACTCCAAAAAAATCTCTTAAATTCAATTCACAATAAAGAGACAAATAATTCTTTAGCTTCCTACATTTTTCAAGCATTTGAAATCCTAAAAACACTATTCGTGATTCTTTGTATAGAAAAAGCACTCATAGGTAGCCATCTGTACTAACCGACACTTAAACTAGAATTTCACCAAAATTCTTTACTGTGAGTTATCGTAGGAAAATCTTTCAGAGAGCACAGTAAATACGCTGTCGCCACGATCCAGTGCGCCTAGCATATATTGCACGATAACAAGCTTCGGGTCCCGTACGTACATTACAGTGACTATAAGAAACCAACCACGGTTGAGGATATTCCTGCTGTACTATTATATGTCAGAGAAGTGACAAAACATGATTGGTTATATCTTGAAGCGAGCTACTATAAGAACCAAGTACAAGTCACCGAAGAAGATCATTTCTTATCATCCGTCAAATGTTATGTCTTATACAAGACGCAAGATAGTACAAGCTTGATTTTGAATGTGGTCTCTTTTACATAGGATAAACAAAAATATTCATAAATAGTATTCCACACCGTGTAGCGATGGCATAAAAATATCCACTACGTCATACTATTAACCTAGTCCAATAGTACGATATCTTAAAAAAAATCCAAATTGAGATAAATTTTGTTTAGTGTAATAAATTAACTTTTATATCTACATCTAAAATCGGATATATATAAAACGAGACCATACATTTCAAAATTTCAATATCTCAATGTGATATTAAAGCATATTTTTACCTTATACCAGTTCAAGATTTTGACATCTTAAGATATATCTAGTGGGTCAGGAAGATTTTTAATTTTCTTTTATTTGCACGTTAACACATCTTATGTTGTATCAGTATTTCACAGAGTTATCGTTTAATTCTAACTTTACACTATGACAATAAAATAACTCATAACTTCTGTAATAATTAATATGTCCGCATCACGGAGCTGTAATAATTAGATCATTATCTAATATTTATGTCATCTGCGTGATATTTCATAATAGATAGAAAAATAATAATTTAAAATTTTGTTGTTACGACAAGTCCTTTGATCAGAGTCAGTCACAATAAAAAATGAAAAATAATTAGTTCAATACCAAAACATACGTAAAACGTACAGGCGCACAGAGGCTACCAAAAAATTATATTATGCGTACTTTTTATATCTCAACGCTTTTGAGTACTATACTCAAAAAGCGTGCTTGCAAACTTTGCTCAAAAATACAATTGATACCACAATAGTACAGTGACTACTGTTTAAAATAAAACACATAACGTAATATTTTAAGCATTAGTCACCGCGCTATTAGAAAGAAGGTTTCAATGAAAAAGTGCGCAGGGGTAGGCGTTTACAACATCATTCCCTTACCGCTACTACCAAACAGTCTGATTCATCAGATTAATATTTTTATTCGAATCAAATGCCAAATATTGCAGATTTGATACTAGAAGAGAGTATTTCTACAATGTACAGGCTGTATGTACAGTATTGTGAAAAAAATGGTTTAGAAGCAGTGTAAGACTCTATGTATGCACACAATTTTTTTCACTTTAACGAATTTAACGTAGCCTTGTTTAAACCTAAAAAAGATCAATGTTCTACATGCGATTCATTCAAAAATTCTTCACCCGACACAAAACATTATCTTTAAGATAGTTATCAACACGTATATTTATGAGAAAAAAACGTCCAGAACTATGAAGAAAGTTATGCTCAGCACATCCATTTTGTAATAAATTAGAAAGAGAAAGGAGAAGATTGCTGAGATGTGCCCCAATATTTACATCTGCTCAAATGGCAATGGTGGTAAAATCGGCCGATAAACCGCAGTGAATGAAATAGGTTACCAACAGATCTATGAATAAAAGAAAGTGTCACAAGTAGTAAAAAATTTCAATATCGACGAAATAAAGTACGAAGATCCGTAAACAAATGGCAAATATCTATATTTGTCAGATGATGATTTATCGTGAATACAAAAAAAGGCCACATAACAGAAATTACAAATCTGGAACAAGCTTACAATCTGGCTTAATCATAAAGAGAGAGCTTTGTAATCATTTTGATATTATTATTATTAACATTTAATACTATAAGTATTATAGTATTCTATGATTATTATCATTTGATACCACAATGTCATCACAGCTTTAACGAAAGTCTAAAAACTTCAAATTACCAGAAAAATGAATGCGTAAATATTGATCATAAATTCTTAGCGCATAGCTAAGAACATAGCTTATAGTGTCGAGATAGAGATATCTACGTATATATAACTTAATTTTAACTGATTTATGAGACTTATTTGTGCAATCAAGATACAGGGTAATAACTGTCTTTTACAGTCCATCATAATTTTCCGTTTGAAATTGGTTAAGCCATTTCCGCGGATTTAGTCGGACAGTTTTTATTCTCAATCATTGATGTGTTGTAATACTATCTTAAAATAGATATCTTGTCCGTTTATTTTCCGTAAATATGGAAGCTGTACTGGTTAAATTATTCTTTAACGAAACAAATATTGATGACTACGAAATTTTATTTAGTATTTCTTTAACGAAACAAATTAATATTGATGGCTATGAATTATAATAAACCGTTTCAAAGACAACTAAAAAACATTATTTTTTTATTTTATGCTCATAGAAATATAGATAGATAGATAGATAGATAATTCTTTATTGTACACCAAATCAATACATAAACGAAAGAAGAAGAAAAAAAATAGTGTCACAATGGGCGGTCTTATCGCTAAAAGCGATTTCTTCCAGACAACCTTTGGATGGACAGGATCGCAAAAAGCAGTAAATTGTGTGGTTTGGTGATGCAGAAACAATATTTATAAATATATCCATATTTAATATAAAATAATTAGAAATAAACAACAAATAAATACAAAAAAAAAAAAATACGAATGTATACTACATATACAGATGGCACGAACTCAGCGATAGTGACTGTGTACAAGTTTCTGAGAAACAGGTAAAGACTGGGCGCGTCCCACTGACAGAGGTAGGGCATTCCATATGTCCGACAACTGACCGGTAATATTATAAGATATCGATGCACAACAGTGCAGTGGCCGTGGCATCACTACTCCAGCATGATTCTACGTCCGATGGCTTTTCTATGCCGCAACCTAATGTATTCGTGTATATTGTCATCTGCATAGTGTCTTGTTTGCTTTGCAGTTTTAATTTTTTTGTGAAATGTGATGAATAAATCATCCTGTCATTCGTTCATATAAATCTGCTCAAAAGGTCATAACATCTGATGTGAAGCACTGACGATCCGGTAAATCTGCATTATGTTAATATGTTATGATTCTCTCTACCATTATATCAGATTTGATAAACCACAAACCCTTGTAAAAAAAACACCGTTTTATACTTTGGATGATTCGCCAGACGACGAGGAATTTAAAACAAACACCCTAATTTCAAAGAATTCAGCTGGTGGAACTATCTGCTTGAAATCCCATAATTTATAAAATTAAATTAAAACTAAAGCATACCTTTGCAAGACTTCATGATACTGTAAGCTCGTTCTGCGAAGAACGTTCCAAACATTTATATTTAAAGTTGAACGTAGCCTCTGTTACTAAGACATCGGGACGTCAAACACCTTAGTACTCCACGTGACCATGGGTGCTGTAAAGTGCTCGTAACGTTGGGAATCAAACAAATCAAATTAAACGCAATGAAATCCGTAAATTTTGTTTTCATCAATGTCTATTATTCGTTTAGAATATAAGAACTAATTTTTTTAGTTTTCAGAATTCCTCAAAATAAAACGCTTGCAAAATTTGTCAACAGCAATTAAAGTATTTCAATATTTTTTTCCTGAAGCACGCTTGAACTTACTATCGTTGAAAAATCGGCTTAGTTTCTCGGAATATATTCAATAAAACCATTTATAAAATACTGTACCAATTTCATGCACCCTGTATTTTTGAACTTTCAACAAAGCAGAAAAAAGCTAAAAGTGACTTTATTCGGTACTATAAAGATCAACGCTTTCGTATGCAAAATATGTCACTGCCAAAGCAAGAGACAGCTTCCACGAATTGTAGGCCTGTTGGAAACATGCAAATAAATAATTCCCACGGTGCCTCGTCGAGACTGCAATGAGGTGTGCAGTAAATACTAAAAGTTACGCAAGCTGTGATCACAGCCGTGCCTGCAATAATGAACTTTTGTTAGGGTTGATATTTTCCTTGCTTCAGATAGAAGTGAATTGCTCTTTTGCTTCTTAATGAATTAAGCGTTTGATGAAAGGAAGGGTGGCGAACACGCCTTTAGTCAAGTGGATACTGTGGCCTAAAGTTACCTACATATTAAAAAAATCCTTTACTTCCGTAAAATTAACTATAACTAAGGTAAGAATGTTTGTAGAAGTATTGCATGACAGTAGCAGAATGGCAGATTAGAACCCTCGACTATGGTATCGTTACTACGACTAATATGGGTACCATTAACCATTAGGCTGTTATCGCTTTTATAATGTCTTTCAAATCTCTTATAGGATGGCTTATTCCCATTAATTAAAACGCCAAAAAGATTAGAAATTCTGTTAAAAAAAGGGAAAATATACCAAAAACCACACAACTTTGTTTTAATTCGATTCCGAAGAACTGTACTTTGGACGTGAAGAGTTTATACGTGTTAGAGCCATTCTCTCTTCCCCAGAGTTATAATAGTATGGTTGAAGCACGATGGGTCAGCTCGACCAGAAAACGACAACGCTCCCAAAGAATACCAGCGTAAAATATTAATTTGATACTGCTGTGTTTCGTATGGTGAGTGTAGAGAACCGGAGACCCTTTTTACTGAAAACAAGGCATCTCATCTTAGTCATCGTGGGTGACAACGCATATGCACTTTGATTCGTATTCAAGGCTAGATGTAGATGTCTATAGGCCACGACACCCACTTACCATCAGGTGGACTGTGTGCTCGTTTGTCAACCTAACAAAAAGAAAACAAGAGAATCCTCTACCTCACATTATCCCGTGGGTATTGTAAAAAGCGACAAAGAAAAATTGAAACTAATTTTACGTATTTTATTGCGTTGTGTAGTATTCGGGTAAATATTTATCATCACCGTTCATCATCATCATCATCATCATTACAGCCTTTCACAAGTGCACTGCTGAAGAAGGCCTCCCCAAGGTATGCAACAAAGCACGGTCCTGAGCCACGTCCATCCATCGACTTCCGGCATGTCTCACCAGGTAGTTACTCCATCTTGTGGGGGTCATCCTACACTTCGCCTACCAGTACGAGGCTGCCACTTGAGAACCTTTTTTCCCCAACGGTTGTCGGTTCTTCGAGCTATATGGCCGGCCCATTGCCACTCCAGCTTACTAATCCGCTGGGCTATGTCAGTCATTCTGGTTCTATTGCGGATATCCTCATTTCTAATTTTGCCATGCAGATAAACCCCGAGCATAGCCCTCTCCATAGCTCGGTGAGCAACTTTGAGCGTCCTCATACGGCCAACAGTGAAGGGCAACGTCTCGGTTCCATAAGCCATCACTGGCAACACGCACTAATTGTACAATTTAGTTTTCAGGTTTTGAGGTGTACCTGACGAGAAGATGTGTCGTAATTTCTCGAACGCTGCCCAGCCGAGTTGAATCCGTCGATTGACCTCTCAGTCGATACCCCCCGAAAGCTTAGTGCTCCCAACAACTACGGCCATAGGTGTGATATGGACATTAAACATGATCTTTGTTTTATCCATGTTCATCTTAAGACCTATCCGTTGGGAGACACTATTGAGTTTATTAGTTGAGCATAGTGCTTAGGTCCTCAAACGATTCTGCCATATGGACTATATCGTCGGCAAATCGAAGGTGAGCTATGTACTCGCCATTGATGTTAATACCGTATCCTTTCCAGTCCAGTAGCTTGAAAACGTAAACGAAAAAGAAATCATTAAATAAGCGAAAATTATAACAAAAACTGCAGTTTCGAATCCGCGTGCCAAGTGTGCCAACTACGGCAAAGTTATAGCACGAATTGGTTGACTCGACAAGGGAAGGACAGTGTTTCGGTAGTAGAGAGCCGGAGACCCTTTTTCCCGTTTCTAGTAAACGAGGCTTTACATTTTAGTCCTCAAGGGTGACAACCATAGAATGCTATAATACACAATAGAATGGCTGTCAAACTTATTTCGTACGAGATTCGGCGTCGCCGGTAGCACACATACAAGCAATTACGTCGTATTATCATCACTACTACAAACCCGATTCGCTGTTTTGACAGACTGAGTAAATTTACACATTTTAGACTTTTGATTAATGTTCAAAATCATCATTAAAAATTGTTTAAATTTTAACACATATTTATACGTAAATAGTGTGCAATTTGGTACTATCTAAATAATTGGCATGAGAAATTTGAAAACGATTGTTACATCAAAACACATCTCGTGTTGACGTTTATACGTGTGTATTGACATGTTAGTGACATTTTAGTGGCTACACGGGCTCCGACCACTCCACCGTTCTACTATGTATGTAATATAGTATTCTACGGTGACAACGCACTCTACATTTTAATTCTTGATTGATGATCAATGTAGAGGTGTAGATGTGGCCCATATGGACCACAGAATCGACTTACCAACAGGTCAACTGTGTGCTTGTTTTTCACCTTTATTCTTTAAAAAAAATATTCACGAAGTAAATTCTTGGTAGAAAATTGACTTAATTAAAATTTTACTTAGTAGTTTTGTAGTACTAAAGTTTAGTGATTTCAGTACGTACATTGTAGTGAGCGCTGTAATCGTAAACAAGTTCAATTTTATAACATTGGCTTCTATTTTATTACTGGCAACCCTGTAGCAGCGAATCTGTGCGCAGCTGAGAACTTTCTAGCGATTTTCTGTTTAATATTCTTGAATTCCGACAATAGTTTGCAGATATATTTGTACATATTTGGGTGTATTAATAATGTAAATGTGTCGATAAGGAGCAGTTTACTGGGATTATTAATAAATACGGCTTTAATAGTAATTATGGTTACAACTGTAAGTCGATTCCCGTTCTACTACAGTTCTCTCTGTATTTTTTTTTGTAGAATAAGGGTGACAAACGAGCACAGGGTCCACCTGATGAGAAGTGTGAAATGATTAAAATTGTCCACAGTTCACACAGTTGCAAACCACACACATTTATCCTCGATTAAGAATCAAAATGAAGATGCGTTGTCACCCTTAATAACTAAGATAGAATGCCTCGTTTACGTATCTCTACACTCACCATACGAAACACTTAGCAGTAATAAGCTGCTATTTTACGGTAGTATTCTGTGAAATGTTGTCCTTCCCCGGTCGAGCCGACCCATTAGTGCTACATTCATAATATAGCTGCAGCGTGGCTCTACCACGTATAAATTTACGCAGGCCCTGTGTTCTAATCACGGGTAGTGTGTGCAAAACACGAATTGTTTTAATCAGCTCTAAATTTATTGTGATTTTTCTTGTATCTTTGCATATTGCATTCGAGCATACGTCGAATCTCGTAGCTCAATCATGAATTTCAACAAACTGTAATTATTAATGTAATTATGAAGTATTATAGAATGTGACGTGCCGTGTAGGGGTGAATTGATCCATCAGTAGAGGCGATTATGGGAAAGGGCAAAAAGTCTAATTACTTCCGATAGATGGCATTATAACTATTCCGTTTACACTAGGTGTAAAATCCTCAGACCGGAGACGGCCATCAGCGTCTAAGGAGCGAGATATCTGAAAATGCGATTGTAAATATGGGTAATAATAATGGGTTGACTGGCAGAGAATGCTAACTGGCATTAAGTCCGCCCCTTGTAACCTTTATGGTTAGAACAATAAAGCTTTTAAATAAAAAAAAATATCGTCTGTCATGTAACGATTAAGGCAAGCTCTGCATACAACGAGTGAAGCCCATGTCTAGACTTTTATGGGGTAGATGTCCCGGTAGTATAGTGGCTAAACGATTGGCTTCGGCCCTGTGAACCAAGGGATCGACGAAATTATATTATATTTTTCATTTAATAAAAATCTTACCCCAACAGTAAAATTATGCATAAATTACAAAAGGACACACATCTAGACTCAGAACAGTTATTTGTAGGTCATACGAAGAGTAGAGCCACGCAGCAGCTATATTATGATTGTAGCTCTACTAGGTCAGCTCGACCAAGGAAGAACTACGCACTCACAGAATACCAGCGTAAAATATCAGCTTGATGCTGTTTTGTTTCGTATAGTGAGTGTAGAGAACAGAGACCTGTTTTACTGGAATCGAAGCATTCCGTCTTTGTCCTCAGGGTCGACAACGCTCCTCGACGGCCGATGGAACTTCGTTGAGCACTTCCGACGTTTGGCTCCCAAACTGGAACGGACCGGGGCTGCCTTCAGGCGGCTCTTGCCGAACCTGGGAGGGCCAAACGCCTCCTGCCGGAGGCTCTACGCGGGGATCGTGCGGTCCATGGCCCTTTACAAGGCCCCGGTGTGGGCGCGTGGTTTGGCGCGGCTTGCCGTCCACCACCTGAACGCGCCCCAAAGGGTGATAGCCGTGAAAATGGTTCGCGGCTACCGCACGATCTCCCGCGAGGCGGCGAGCCTCCTTGCCGGATTGCCGCCATGGGATCTGGAGGCGATAGTCCTCGCGCGCCTGCACGAATGGCGTGCGGAGGCACAGTGCCGTGGGGAAACCCCGCTGCCGCGGCAAGTTGTCGCGCAGCGGACAGACTTCCGGCACGATCTCATGGCGACATGGAGACAGCGACTGTCGCAACCCCGTGCTGGGCACACCACTATAGCAGCGATAAGACCCCTCTTTGAGGAGTGGCTTGAGAGACGCCACGGCATCCTCACCTTCCGCCTGACGCAGGTCCTCACCGGACACGGTGTGTTTGGGAGGTTCCTGCACCGAATCGGGCGGGAGGAAACGCCCGGGTGCTCCCACTGCGAGGATGGACCGGAGGACATGGTGGAACACACCGTGGAGGTGTGCCCTGCTTGGGCGGAGCACCGCCGTGTCCTCATAGCGGCGATAGGCGGCGGCGACCTCTCGCGTCTGGCCCTGGTCGAAGCCATGGTCCGGAGCGAGACGGAATGGGATGCCGTCACCACCTTCAGCGAAGCAGTGATGCTAGCGAAGGAGGTGGCGGAGCGGGAGAAGAAGAGAGCAGCAGCTTTCCTCCCCGGCCGCCGCGGGAGACGCCCCGGACGTCGGGGGCTACGTCGTGGCCCCCGGCCACCGTAGGCGCGGGCCTGTGGACGGCGAGCAATGGGTAGCTCGTCGTCCGTCCGTCTAATGACGACAGGCCGTGTCGACGGCGCGTTTTGTTCCACGCGCGCCTCAAAGAGCTGTCAGCAGCGTGAAGGGGCCCGCAAGGGCCGACGCTTGCCGGGGCTGCGGGCTGTTCGAAAGAGATACCGCGGCTCCGGAACGTAAGGGCACTGAAGGAACACGGATGGTTACCCTAATTCTATTAGGGTATTATATTATTATATATGTGGTAGAGCCATGCTGCAGTTATATTAGATGTATAGTTGTAGCACGAATGGGTCGGCCCGACCGGGGCAGGACCACGCTCTCACAGAATACCAGCGTGAAATAGTAGCTTAATGCTGCTGTGTTTCGTATGGTGAGTGTAGAGAACCGGAGACCCTTTTTACTGGAAACGAGGCATTCCATCTTAGTCCTCACGGGTGACAACGCATCTGCATTTTGATTCATAATTGAGGATAGATGTAGATGTCTATGGGCCACAGCAACCACTTACCATCAGGTGGACTGTGTGCTCGTTTGTCACCCTATCCTATAAAAAAAATATTAAAAAAATACTTGTTTTGTGCCGGATACGAACCCCACGACGTCACTAGTAAACGCTTAGCAGTTAAGCTACGGAGCTATCAAAAATATTTTTCCGGTCCGCGTCACCCATGTGCAATTTTGTATATAAAAGGCGTCCGTGAATAAAATAGCTACACCGGAACCTTAGCCATCTAACAGTAGCCATCATTTTTATTTCGTATTTTCTAAAATTGTCTCGTACGGCATTTTCAGAACAAAGAAAGTAATGGAAGCCCCTAACGATGTCACTACACGGAAAAATTTAAAAACTACAAACTGAACAAAGAGTGTCTAGCGTTGCCGTAATTATCTATAATAGTATTGATATTAAACATTTCAATTATCAATATGGCCTATTAAAATCTACTGCTGAACATGTTCCCCCCAGATTCCCCATACGCTTGCTTAGTCACATGGACTGGCAACCGCACATTTTTGTTTTTAGTCTTTATTAGTAAGACGCTTTTGCTCATCTCATGATTTCTTTCCCTCCGTTTGTAACCTTCGACACCCACGGGATGATATTGAGTACTGAATATTCTTACAGCGCCTCTATAAGGTAAACCATTCTCTGGTGATATTAACCACTCCAACAAATTTACCACGTGCTCAGTAGTGAAGGAATACATCGTGAGGAAACCTGTATGTCTGAGGAATAGATATTCAGAAGCAGCGGGCTAATTGCTATCAGAAACTAGGGATAGAACCAGAAGTGGAGTGAACCAGTTCTATCCCTAGTCTTTTGTATGTTTATGTAAATCTTATACGAATCTGTTTTCCTAGCAGTAGTAACCTTTTCAGTTCATTACAAAAGTAAAATATATAATATTATTCAAACTCACGAACTTTTAAGTAATTGTACTCAATCAACACTTAAGTAATGGACTTGACCTGGGAGTGTATGATACTTTTATGCAATGGACTCGGAATATCAAAGTTCATTTATAAAGGACGTGAGAACGATGGCTTTCACATTCGTCTTGCCATTCCTTGTGCTTATCTACTGTAGTTTGCTATGAATTGATCAGCCCTGATATTTTTGTGATTAAAGCTTTTTATCATAAAACGTTTTAATCACAAAAAATACTGTTTTTTTTTCATATAAAATATCCCGAGTACATAGTCCACTTGACAGTTGACTTTGAATTCGATGCTGTGGCCTATAAACACCTACTTATACCTTCTATTAAGAATCATAATGTCAATGTGTTGTCATCACTGAGGAATAAGTTGGGAGGCTTCGTTATTAGTAAAAAGGATCTCTGGTTCTATATACTTACCTACGCTGGTGTTATGTGAGAACGTGGTTCTTTCGTAGTCGACCTGATCCAAAAATTAACATTTTACGTATAAAAATTCAAAAAGGTTGCTTTCGCCGCTTCGTCTTCCAGTCAGATAGACACCTAATTTTGAAATTTAATAAACATTAAAAAAGATACAAGCGAAACTTTATTTTTATATCAAACAAATTAGGATATTTAATTTCAGACGTATTAGACGCTACGCTGCTATATTATGGTTGGTTAGTGTGGTTGGTACGAATATGTAGGCTCTGCCGGGGAAGGACCCCGCTCTCACAAAATACCAGCGTAAAATAGCAGCTCAATACTGCTGTGTTTCATATGGTGAGTGTAGAGATCGGAGACCCTTATTCACTGAAAACGAAGCATTCCATCTTTGTCCTCAGAGGTAACAACTTGTCTGGGTTTAGATTCTCAATCGAGGATAAATGCACCTAGATGTCTATGGGCCACAGCATCCACTTACCATCAGGAGCACTGTGTGCTATTTTGTTACCCTTATTCTCTAAAAAAAATCATTTACAGGTAGTTTTTTGGTGTTAGGACCTCTATTCGACCTAGAGTCCGTCTGGGTATGTATCATCCTCTTTATCTATTTCTGCCACCATATATCAGTGCCTGCATCGTTATGTTTCAATTTAAAGGAAATGAGACCCAGTTTAATTACACTATATGAAGAATTCCATCTTAATCCTCAGGGGTGGCATCTGTGGCCACTACTGAACATTGATCTCTCTCCTGTTGTAACAAAGATTTGCTTTAATCAATACGTTTAGTAGGTAGATTGACTGTCGCAGTACCGAGCGCCTTTGACTAAAAGAGGTGACTATACCACCATCTATCGAGAGCGAGATTTTTCTGTCATTCCCTTGTGGCCGTGGAAGTAAAAGGGGAGATCACCCGCCGGGTAAGGTGTTCTGCCCGGGGAGTGGTCAAAGCTCCGAGTGGTAGTACGGAGCTATTCTATACATACTATTTTCACTTCGGAACTTTGAAAGCGCGATTTAAACTTCGACGTGTTTTACTTGTAACGCGACAACAGCGCCGCCATACCCTATTGTCATCTTTTACGCCAACTGCGTGATAAATTGGTATATTATATAAATTCTCTTACACCGAGACGGCACATCCTCTCACTGTTCTTTATTATTTCCTTTATTTCTATGACCTGATTATTTTACCTTTGTTTTGCTTAGAATAGGGTAAAATAAATATCTAATACCACTTTACTTATCGCTTAAATATAGCGTAATCTATCACAAACACGAACCTAGAGATAATTATTAGAAAAAAAGCCAATCAACCAGCTTATACAAGATCACGCAACGATTTGCCAAGTTTTAACGCCGACTTAATCCCTATACAGTCCAGGATTAAATTCAAACAAAGGGGGTCCATGTACGGTATAATTTCCATATATTTGTGAACGGGCAGTGTCGTATTTAGTGGTCGTAAGCTCTCGATAGCACCCCCGTGGCGGGTCAGGCAGTATTTTATGTTGGTGATACAACGAGAGGGGTGAGCTTTAGAGCGTTTTAGCTTGATTGAATTTTAGAAAACGTACATGTTTATGGATATATTAAAACCTGATTTCGATAGGATATTTTCATTCAATATTAACTTTACAAAATAAATTTCGACAAGCTACTACCAACGAAACGTTTCAGCTTGAATTTAACTTAGCAGGAAATTGCTTATTTGAAATCTGTCTAACAGCCCTCCCGGACCAACGAGACCCGGGAAAATTGATCATTGGGTTAAAAATCAGTTACTGGGCTTTTCTGTCAAGAAATTCTCAGTACCCTCGACACACACTTCTTCACACGATTAAGGAAGTGGGTTGTGCTTCACCCCCGTGCTTAGGAAAAAACGTTTAGCTGTTGATTTTGCGCCTGTCAGTCATGTCGGATTGCCGTCCTATCGGACTTTGAGAAAGAGGAAATAGAGAGTGCACTGTGCCGATGGCTGAACTCCGTTGAGAAATTCGGCCTTGAGGACATTAGTGCTGCTGTTGTTAGTCTGCTTACCAAGCACGAAAAGCCGACAAAAATGCGGAAGAAAATGGGAGAACCCATGTGCAGCAATATACGGGTCGATAAAATACAAGGATGGTACTATATTTGAATTATTCAATAATTATGTTTTTGTTTTAAATAAGATGGGAATGGCAGTCGAACACACAGTTTACCCGTTGTGATACATATAAGTGGATGCCGGGGCCTATAGATATCTACGCCCTCGACTAAGAATCAAAATATAGATGTGTTGTCACCTCTAAGGACTAAAATGGAATGCCTCGTTATCAATAAAAGAGTTTCCGGGTCTCCACACTCACCATACAAAACACTGCAGTATTAGGCTGATATTCTACGCTAGTATTCTGTGAGAAATTTTTCCCGATCGTGCATAAACAAAAACAGAAACTTTGTTATTCAATACAGGTTATAAATAATAAACAAAATTGATTATATAAAGTAAAATTTTTTTAATTTACCACTGGTTGGAGTTAATATCATATACAAATTCCTTAATATTGAAAAACCCTTTTTATACAAACTTAGTTTATTAATATTATTAAACTTTATGCAGGTCAAATTCAACGTAGCGTTCGTAGTTGGCCGTGTTTAATATTATATTAAGTATATTTATGTGTGTGTGTGTGTGTGTGTTGTGTGTGAATATTATGTATATATAATGTATATATTATATATACACAAATTTAAACACACATATATATATATATGCTTATATATGTATGAGTTTATATATACATATGTGAATATTAATTGCTGTACATACTTCTTATTACACCTACCTCTTTTATCTCCGAACTACTCTAAGGTAGACTGGTAGATAATATCTCAGACATTAAGTCCGCCTATATACATCTAATGTGTATATGAAGTTAAATAAATAAAAATAAATTCAGTATATTTTCTAGGATTTTATTGTAAAATCGAAGCGTACATCGCCCCAAAAATGAATTACTGACTCGGTGGAGTCGAGTAACTGCGGATACATTTATGCAGATTATAGCTGCAGTGTGACTTTACCATATTAGAAATTGAATATACCTTATAGAAAAAAAACAACAAGAATACATCTTCTTTGCAATAAAAAAATAGAAATAAATGTTACCAAAAACCTTTCAAAGAGAATAAGAAATTCAAGATAATATTAATCTATGCCAATTAAATGATTAGGAAGTGAACCCTGCCCCCGGTGTGCCAAACGCGCGTTAGTAATTTCAGTTTTAAGCTAGTGCCTCTCAAATGGCTTAACTATATTTACAATGAAGTTTCAGGCGGGCCCTCGTCCGCTAGTGGATCGTAGATCGTGTTAGTTATGGTAGTTTATGAACAGAGGGCAACCGAATGTCTTTGCCCATATTTATCCTTACCAGCTATTCACATTATTTACAACAATTAATAATTTGAATTATATGCTTTATAAGCTTGTAAAGGGTCGTTTTTGCGTGCGTATGATACGAGGGCTAATATAACTCATATTAAGTTTTTTACTGTTTAACATTTAAAAAGGCTTGCTAAAAAAGGTCACAAATGCGGTTTTATCCACAGTGAACCTAGATATTACGCTTGTGAACTGCGATATTATTAAAACGTGGAATTGCTACTGTAGCTACATTACGGTTGTATCACGAATAAGTTGGCATCGACTGGGGAAGTACCAACCTCTCACAGAATACCAGCGTAATATCAGCAGCATCACGAGCAACTTAATGCTGCTGTATTTCGTATGGTAAGTGTAGAAAACTGGGGACCATTTTTATGTTAGATAATCTTAGTTCTCAGGGGCGACAACGCATCAGCATTTTGATTCCTAATTGAGGATAGACATAGACATAGATGTCGATGAGTCACAGCATCTACTTAAAATCAGCTAAAATGTGTCTTTGATTGTCACCCCAATTTTATAAAAAGAAGTCACATTTTTCGAAGTACGTACGTACGCCTTAAACCAATTCAAATCCATCACCTCAAAATCTTATAACAAAATTGACAAACAAAACGTTTCGTCAACAATTTGTGAAGTCTAGACGCGGTGCTTCACTATAGGCATTATGAAGAAACTAAGCCGCTCAATTAACTAATATATAAAATTCGGTCAGATTATATTTACACCAGACAGCTTTAAATGGATGTCAAGAAATGGTCTTGTGATGAATTGTAATGGTTTGAAAGTTTGAAATAACAATAGGAAATCAAATTATTTAAAATTTTTAAACTTGTTAAAAATTATAAAAATAAAGAAACTATGAACGGTCTTTTCATCATCATCACAACAGGACCACTACTGAACATACGTCTCCCCCAAGGAATGCCACAAACACGGTTCCGAGCTATCTGCGTTCATCGACTTCCTGCATCTTTTATCAGGTCGTCACTCCATCTACTGGAGAGCCGCCTTACACTTACAGGTATACTACTAAAAGAGTAAGTCGCTAAGTTTTTTACCAATCCTTGATTGAAAACAGACAACAAAAAATGTTATATCTATTGCACTTTCTAAATTACTGTGTGTGCGTGATTGCATGCGTGTGTGTATGTATGCATGCGTGTGTGCGTGTATCTGTTTACGTACGAGTACGCACACAGACGCAAGCTCGCATATTGTGTTTTAATAAAATCTCGTTTTGTGAAAATATCGCATAATATCAGCGCTTATGCACTAAAATCTGAGGGACATTTAGTGGTTATATTTATGATATGGGGGTAATTAGAAAATATACGGAGAGAGTTGTACTGCTAAAAAATGCCATAAGACATATTAAATCCGCCCTTTGTAACTGTAAGTAACTATTTAATAACATTATTAATATAAGTTGTAAGGTAAATTAAAATACAGCCTTAAAATCCATCTATGTTTTCGTTTACGCAAGGAAAAACTTTTGTGTTTTGTACACAAGGCGTACCTCAGTGGAGGTCAAACATAGGACTCGTGAATTCACAATCAACTACTACCTACTGCGCTATTGAATATTTTATTTTAAATTTTAAATTGCGTATGTGAAGACTAATTCCAACAATATTTGGTTCTCTAATTATTCTGTGTGGAGAGGTCATAAACAATTCGGACAGAAAAGCAGTAAACATATACGCGAGTTTAAATCTCCGTCACTATAATTTGGTCTGTCAACTAGCATGCCTAGCTTCCAGCTTCGTAATATGTGTTTTATGCCGTAAATCAAAATAATTTATAATTTATAACGTAGGAATTCGCGCTAGACTTATATTATATAATAAACATAAATGAGCGCTTCAGAATTCAATTATTAATATTCAAATATAAATATTTAAGAGGTGTTACGATTGTGTTGACGCAATATTTGGAATGAACTACTTTTAAAACATAGGTATTTATTTTAAGTGCCAATCAATAATAGGACCTTACAAATGAAATGGTATTTTGTACGGGAGGAATATAAGTTAATTTTTTCTTTGTAAAATATATTTAATTAATCAAATTATGCACCGTTGTTATATATGCACTTTTGCCATCTCATAGGTTATTCATTTATCCCTTTACTAAAAAACCATGAAGGCGAGAATCAATAAACTCTTTGAAGGCAGTTTGGACTGCCGAATCTGTTTCTTAGCAGCTATTTCTTCCTTCATGGTTTGCAGTTGCTGACAATACGGTATTACTGCCGTAATCGTTTGGCCAGATTTTAGAAAACTGTAGTGAACGACACCGGCGCTAGTCCACCAAATACTTACTTACTACTTTGGTTTAGGTCAGGATTTGGCTGGGTTTCTAAGATTCAATCATTGCGACGAGCACTTCCGATTATCGTACAGTATCCACTTTCTATACTACAAGTAATAATAATAATAATAAATTATTTATTTTATGGTTATAATAGACTATTTCATGTATATTTATCTTATTCAAGTTTTCATTTATAATTACATATTTATAGAACCCAACCAGATGAGAAAACTATATACGGATCAGCCCACAATACCATAATAAATTTCAATTGCATATTATTATTATTTCGGAATTTGATTATTTTGCAACACCAGCGCCGTACACATAATTAATTCTTCGAGCTGTTTCTGCAGCACTGGTGCCATGGTAGAACTCGTACTCGTAAATATACCGATATTTCATGTTTTTCACTGTGCGGTAATAAGCGACACCTAAGAAAAAAATAATGAGGAAAAAACAAATGAATAACTGTTTTCAAAACTCAAATGTACCAACTAAATGAATTTATAAATTTGAATTTGGAATTCTTAACCAAAGAGGAGAGATATATTTCAGATCAAAGTGGTCAGTACGACAAAACGCTAATTTCATATGTAAGGACCCAATACTATATGACAATATGAGACAATATTGACGACTGTATGTACTCGTACTTTATATCTATATCTTTAAATTTTCGTTATTTTTGAACCTATGAGCTACCATGTTTCAGAACCTTGCAATGGCATCAGAAGAGTAAAAAAAATAGTTTTTTAATTACATTTTTTTTTTATTATAAATCACAAGTACCGTAATCCGTCTGCGTTACATCAAAGTCATTTATTTGAGTAGTGAACTTTAATTCCATAACTTTCACTATATAATCAAGTTGTTAATTTTAATGTATGTTACACTTATTAATTTTATATTTTGTATGCCTGCTGGCGGGTCATACAAAGCCTACCTAATATTGTATTGTGTGCATTTCGAGATCATACCTCAAAACAAGATTGTACAACCAGTGCATGTTTCCAATCATGATCTGTGGATCTGAGACGTGGTCCTTCACTGCTGCCCGTATGAGGAAGCTCAAGGTCGCGAGCTGTGGAGAGGGCTTGCTCGGGGTTTCTCCACGTGATAGACTTAAAAACGAGGATATCTGCAGTAGAGGCAGAGTAACCGACGTTCTGGTGTGGCATTCCTTGGGGGAGGCCTATGTTCAGCAGTGGACTTGTGAAGGGCTGTAATTTAAATATTAGTAAATTAATCCATGTTCACAAAATAAACAGATTTGTTATTTGATTTTATCTAATTAAATTATTAAGATGTTTGTGTTGCAATCAATCCATTACGCTGCTCCAGTGACTACCTCGAAGTATTATATTTCTCAAGTATGTAGGTTTCACAATGTTTTCTTGCACATAGTCATTTAACACAAAAATTGTAATTCAATCATTCTTTGGTGCGGGTGGGGATCGAACTAGTTCTTACCAGGTACTCCATCTAGTGAGGGGCCACACTAACATTAATTACCGGTACAGGGCTGTGAATTAAATACGTTTCTCCACCAGTTGTCGGTTTTTCGAGCTATATGGTCAGACCAGTGCCACTTCAGCTTACTAATAAGTTGCGTTATATCGGTTGCTCCAGTTCTTCTACTGATATCTTAATTAAGAATTTCATCTCGTAGATGAACTCCAACGGATATTAAACTTCCTCAACCGGCCAGTAGTGAAGGACCACATCTTAGACTATATTATGTCATTACTTGCAACAAGCACTAATTGTACACTCTTATTTTTAAGTTCTAAGGCACACGTGATGGCAAGATAAATCGCGAGAAGATTCATACGCGGTAGAGCCACGCTGCAGCTATATTATGGTTATAGCATAAACGGGTCGGCTCGACCGGGGAAGGACCACGCTCTCACAGAATACCAGCATAAAATAGCAGCTTAATACTTCTGTGGTTCGTATGGTGAGTGTAGAGATCCGGAGACTCTTTTTTACTGAAAACGAGGCATTTCATCTTAGCCCTCAGGAGTGACAACGCATCTGCGTTTTGATTATTAATCTAGGTCAGATGTCTATGGGCCAGAGCATTCAGTTACTATCAGGTGGACTGTGTGCTCATTTATCACCCTTATTCTATAAAAAAGATGTGTTGCTGCTGCTTAGCTGAGGTGGATCCGTTGATGGATCTCTTCATCGAAATTGGACTTACATGGTCAAAAAATTGTCCTACATATTCATACTAATAAACATACTCTTTGACAAACTTCGAGCGTAATGTTTGTAGCTCCATGTTTTATTGCGTATAGGAAACACGTTTTAGTACTATTAATTGTTTCTTTTAACAAAACAAAGCAAATGCAATTGAGCCTTAATGTAAACTCGTAGATCTAATTCCTCATAAACTAATTACTTCTGTGAATAAAAGGTTTATCCTTAAGTCTAAAAAGAACAGATTGCAAAGCAAAGAAAAAAATTGAGTTTAAAATAACTTTTACTTTGTTGTGAAATATCAGCGCAAGGCAGGTGCTTGTCTTAACGATCTTTGATAATATTGCAACATATAATTTGCTACCAAATACATTAATAAATTGAGAAAACAACTTAAAATATATTTGAATTTTAAATTACAATATATCACAACGTGAATATTGAAAATTGTCTTACGTTGTTTAGTATTTATTATAAAGAATTAAAACTTTCATCATTCGAAAGGTGCAGGTAAGGTTCGAAAGCCAACGATGTGTAAAATAAACTCATGTCTGAGGATATTCCAGCGGCTTAATCATTACAAACGTATTCCTATGTTTTTTCCGTTAGTAATGACTAAGTAAGGACTGACTAGTACAATACCGTCGATGATACTATTTGATATGTGTATAGTAGATACCACTGCCATGTTACTATGCTTTGTTTTATCGAAAAATTTATTTTTAGCTTATTACTTAAGGTTTTAGAGTCACTGATAATTTTTTTTAGATTTCCTGTATAGCAATTTAATTACATTTAATGTACAAAAAATAAGTGAAGAAATGTAGGAATTCACATGAACGTTATGAGGACTTTACGTGGTATAGCTCAGCTGTATTATAATTGTAGCAGAATACTAACGTGACATTTGACGACACCGCTGTGGGCTGCGGGTTCTAATCTCGTTCGAAACAAGTATTTGTATGGCCTACAAATAATTGTTCCGTGTCTGGATGTTTGACATTGTAAAATTTATATATGTAAACTGCTCCCACGATACAAGAGAAAATCCTAGTGTGGAGGAACCGTGTTTCGTATGACGAATGTAAAGAATGTTGAATGAATGAATTTTTACTGGAAACGAGACGAAAATACATGTGTGTGTCTAGGGGCTACAGAATCTGGATAGTGTGTACGTTTACTATCCTTATTAATTTAATTTTAGCTTATTACTCAAGGTTTTAGAGTCACTGATATTTTTTTCAGATTTCCTGTATAGCAATTTAATGTACAAAAAATAAGTGAAGAAATGTAGGAATTCACATGAACGTTATGAGGACTTTACGTGGTATACCTCAGCTGTATTATAATCGTAGCAGAATACTAACGTGACATTTGACGACACCGCTGTGGGCTGCGGGTTCTAATCTCGTTCGAAACAAGTATTTGTATGGCCTACAAATAATTGTTCCGTGTCTGGATGTTTGACATTGTAAAATTTATATATGTAAACTGCTCCCACGATACAAGAGAAAATCCTAGCGCGGATGAACCGTGTCTCGTATGACGAATGTAAAGAATGTTGAATGAATGAATTTTTACTGGAAACGAGACGAAAATACATGTGTGTGTCTAGGGGCTACAGAATCTGGATAGTGTGTACTTTTACTGTCCTTATTCTATATTTAAAAAAAAACATGTGAATACATGATTTCGTCAACTCTTTATAGTTATAATTGATTTCAAGCAGCAGTTGTTTCTCTAGGTTGTCGAACTTGGTCGTTTAGTTAAAGCGACAATAACAAATATTTTAAAGCAGATAAATAGATTGCAGAATAAATGAATGTATAACGAATAATTATTTCATATTAATATCTTTAAACTATTAAATAAAAGCATTTTTATCATATTCATGTTGTGTAATTGATCAAATTTCGACCGCAAATGACACTAGTATCTATATTTATATTTAAATAACGTGTGGGATTTCACTCGTCACCTGCAGATTTTTTATCATCATTTAAGCATTTTTATCATATTCATGTTGTGTAATTGATCAAATTTCGACCGCAAACGATACTAGTATATTTATATTTAAATAACGTGTTAGCGGACTTCACTTGTCACCTGCAGATTTTTGCACGATGTTTTCCTTCACCGCCGAATTGAAAATTAATTTAGATTTGCTTGCGAAATTTTAATCGAGCTTTTTTGATCCTAAAAGCATGGCTTTATAAAAATATTTTATTTTGACCACTACAACCTTGTCATAGTGCCAAAATTATACGTGCAAATAGGACGGCACTCATCATTCCTCCAAATTCGTTTTCAACACAAATCAGGCTGCAGTAAAGTTAAGTTAAATTTCTGAGAGGTTTTTGGGTTATACTTGGAAACAATCCGATGGAAATATCTATCAAAACAGTTTCAAAATGAATAAAGAATTGTTAATCCGCATAGTTGAAAAAAAACTATTTTAGTCTAGTATCTACTTTTATAAAATCTGAAATATTACGTATAACAGATTTTTTGTTTAACACAAAGCACTTTTTCCAAATTATTTCATTAAAAAAAATTAAAATGTTTTGTTTCAAGATATTTTATTTATTTATTTTAATTAAAGCAATAATACACTGTCTAATATTAACTTCTCTTATTTAGCAAATACACATCTAATTTCAACCTTGTCCAAGCGAATGACAAGTCAAATTACATTGACAACGAGTGATTATGAGTAATACACATAGCATAATGACCTCACTAAATCACATTTTGCAGCTTAATTTCTCTTACTTTAAAATTTTACGGAATAAAAATGAGTTTTTTAAGCTGCAGTTAATTGTTTTTATATTGAAAAAGTATATTTTATTTTAAAATCGTTATTGCGTCCTCTTATAAAATAAAAATACAAAGCTATCAGATGAATAGACGTAAACATAATGATGAAATAAAACATATTTTTATAAGTATTTTTATTGTACTAATAAATCAAACGATATAAAATATAATTAATATAAAATTTATACGAAATAATAACATAAAATAATTAGTATAAAATAAGTAGGTAATAAAATATATTTAATAGATAATTCATGAATAAACTAAAATAAGAATAATTAATTATTTTGTATGAAAGTTAAAACGTAGTTTTTATTATAATTTCCAAAATATTTAAACTCCGAAAAAATTAACTTACTCCATTAATTATATAGTCTCCTATTAAGGTTGAAATGCGGAAAAGTGGCAACATTGAACCTAAATGGCAATATTCGATAATTTTATTTAATAATTTGAGGTTTTTGTTACGTTTTTGTGACTTTGAATAGCATTCTTCACGACGTTACCCATTTTTTGACGTGGGTCAACTCTGTCGGCGTCACATTGAACACTGAACTGACGTTAGCTAGGCATATGGCTGTGTCTATATGTGCAGTGGCAACGCTTTGGCGTGGTTATTACTGATCTAGTGTAATATATAAATCAATGAAGCCCTACCCTTTGTTGACACTGTTAAGATCAGTGTTAAAAGATTAAAATTTTCTAAAGATTCTGCGGTAGTAACTATATTATCGTTGGGAAATTAAAACTAAGTGATGTAAGCCATTGATGTTGATACTACATTATTCGTAGTCTATTAGATATTAATTTGTATAACCTTAACCTCTCAATCCCTTAGCGGGCTCATGAGCCCGCGGCCATATTCCGTCAAATCCCTAGCGGTCTCATGAGATCGCACCCACCCACAGCAATTTAACCTATAAAGACTTATATTTAGAGACTACTTTTCTATGAAGATATTTGACATTATAAGCTCAATGTGAAATTTTCTATCCTCTAATGCAATAAAAAGTAGTTAGTCTATGTTTTTTTATTTATAATCTACGTTCATTTCGTACGCCTATTTCGTGTGGCGTGTTATTGTGTTGATTTTTGGATTTTTCTAATATTTTATTAGTGTTTAGTATAGTGTTTTATTATAAAATTGTTATAAAATTGCCACTACACGGTTTAAGAATATCCGCAACAGAGGAAAACTGATTCAGGAGATAGACAGCAACATCTTCCTGATTATAAAAACTGTGGTTCCCAACCTTCCAAGCGTAGTAACTGTGGCAATAGGGCTGATGGATAAACGGATTATGAACTTGAGACTTCTGTTTAAACTACCGAAGGAAACTAGGAAGTAAACTTTTTTTATACTTGCAAAATATTTGTTGAACATTTGTTAGTAAGCCGTGTTTTGTGGCATTTCTTTGGTGAGGCTTATGCTCAGCAGTAGAATTTTGATGGGTTGTAATGATGATGATGATGATGATGATGATGATGATATTTGCAACAATTATGACTCCCGAAAAAATCTTAATCTTTAAACAACACATTGATTTTCAGGCATAACCGTAATTAGTGTCATATTTAATAATCTCTTCAAATTATTTGATATCATTGTGCCGTAAGAGCAATACTTGAACGTCGTGTAATTTACTCGAATAAACTTTTGAATGAAAAAGACGCTAGGTTTACTATAATAAATTTCAATTTTGCTTGCAATGTACTTAGTTGTTAAAAATGTTGACACAGGAATTATTATTGCGCTTTTCTTAAGCAATGTTCTGTAGAGTATCATTAAGTTTAATGACTTTATATTCGCTATAATACACGTCGCAATTAATGACTCGCGTGTTCCTGGAACAATTTATGTTTGAATAATTAATATAAACAAAAATCGACTTCCCTTTATGTTATAGTACACGTAAGCTGTGTTCTTCTATTTTCATTCTTATGCGTTGTTAATCTGTCATTATGTAATACGTACTGCTAAATATCATCAAAATAAACGTGATATCTTTGTAAGAAATATGATTACTATTAATCAATAGAATAATTTTAAACGTGATAGAGCCAAGCCACGCTGCAGCTATATTATAGTTAGGTATAGCACGAATGACCGGGGAAAGATCACGCTTTCACAGAATATCATCGTAAAATGGCAGCTTAATGCTGCTTTTTTGTATGGTGAATGTAGAAACCGGAGATCCTTTGTAATATAAAGAAAGTTGTTGTATACAAAAAACGAACATGTAAATCTTAGTCGATTCAAATTTAAACATAATTGTTAAGCTTTGAACAATACAAATACTGTATAACATTATTACAACTATAAAAGAAACATCATAACACGATTAAACGTGAAAAATGGGTCCATAACAAGCCCAGTGACTTCAAAGGCGCACTCTCACACCACTTCCCTAAATACCTCCGAGACAAAAGGCTATTAAATAGGTAGATAATGTATACAGAGTAGGAACATAATAGAATCCGTTACGTTACACGTTAGGGAAAAAACCAAGTATCGTGGCAGCAGACAGGTAATTACTCTGAGCCCGTCAATCGCACTCGCTTAGTTCCCACGTTAAACCTCAGATATTACCACTATTTGTTCTAACGAGAGACTTATAAACTCTAATTATAATTCCCATAAATACAATGTTACATTCCCTTGGTGCCATAGCAAATAAAAGCAAGAAGTTCTTATCGAATTTTATTTTGTTGTATAATGTTTTTAGAAATTTTAAATCGCTTCAAATTCGACATTCTTTTCAGACTAGGGCCCAGGCGCCACTACTATTATTTAAATACTCTATAATAAATAATAGATTATATACTCGTAACGTAGCGTGATTTACAAATAATATAATGATAATAGTGATTTCTTGCTATAACCTGAGTATAATATAAATTATAACGTGAAGTTAAACTAATATAATTTGCTTAATAATATTATGGCGAAATATTAGGTTATAATTATAGTATTACTAAATTAAATGAATCAAATTTTTACGGATTTTATCGCGTTTAATTATAATATTAGATCTTTACATCACCAACGGTCACGGGGGGGGGGGTCCCTGCAAAGTTCCCGAAACTTCGGGAATAAATAAGTCAAATTTAACAAGATAAAATCCGTAAAAATTAGTTTTAATAATAATATAATTATATCTTAAAGTTTCGCCATAACATTCTGAAGCCATTATATTAGTAGTTATAGTTTAGTGTTGAATTATGGATTCGATAAACGCACCAAATGATAAATTATTTTCTGTCGGTCATATTTTTATATCATGTAGATCATACGTTCAAATTGTTATAGTTTTTTAGATACTATTCACCAGATATCATAGTGGTAGAGTCACAATGGAGTAGGACGAATGACTCAGCTCGACCGGGGTAAATCAACACTCTCACAGAAAACAGCTTGATGTTGCTGTGTTTTGTATAGTGCAAAGGACCGGAAATCCTTTTTTACTGAAAACGAAACATTCCATCTTAGTCTCCAGGGGTGACAACGTATTTTTATTTTGATTCTTAACCGAGGATAGATGCAGATATTTATGGGCCACAGCATCCACTTACCATCAGGTGGACTGTGTGCTCCTTTGTCACCCTTGATCTACAAAAAATATTTGGTGCTACATGCATATTAAGCGCAATGAGAATTATGTGTGATAACTATATATATATTAGCAGTAGACATTTCGTAGGTTGTAAATAAGGAATAAATGAATAAATATTTACGTTTAAAACTTTAAATTACATATGTAAATTGTCGAAAGTTTCAAATCAACAAATTTGAATTCACGTCAGCAAACTTGTAGTTGCAAGCGTAGTGAAGTCTGATCGATATCTTGTTAATGCGAGTAAAGGTTAAAGCAGCGCGCCACCGAAACGCCCACCTTGTAAATCTTTACCAGTATTAGTGATTGCGTTGTTATCGATAGTTTGTCTTATTCGATGATTTTTCAAGGCCATTCATTTTTGTGGTCTGATTTTTCAATCCATCCGTACATTTCAGCTTATAAAAGTCTAATGCTGAACATAGGCCATCCCTATAGATTTCTTTATAGGGAAGATTTTACTTTAGTTGCCACGGTTAGAAGACGGGTTTGCAACCACATTTTTTATTGTTGCGCTTGACAGAGAAAGAAAACATCGTAAGGAAACCTACGTATCTGAAGAATAAAATAGTTTACCAACAGAGGGTGGACAAACTGCTCCATAAGCCTCTTAGATATGAGAGGTCAGCTGCCTCTCATGTGGAACGTGTAAAAGCTGTAACTTTAGGTTTACAAAAATATTATTTACTCCCTGTTAGATAAAATAATTATTTTCACTTATCACAAAGAACCTCAAAATTAACAATTCATATTCTATAAATTTTTATCATTATTTTGAAACATTTATTTTATATAAATTTTATGTTTTTATATTTTTTGCGCCCGAAGCAAATAAGGGCTACCCTCCGGTAAATGGGGGAGGGAGGTGGTGAATGTACGCGCCGTACACTAAATATTCTACAGATATCGATAGATTCATTTTCCATCACCAATTGGAGTAATTGCGTTAGTCCGCCCGGTTTCAATCCGGCCACTTGGTACGGAAAGCCGACACTAATGTATCCTGTGACCGCACATTATGCGCTGCGATGGAATCATCATACACGTAACTTTTATATGAATATTTACTGATGCAAATTCGTTGAATAACATTAGTATTAACTATACGGTAGACTTATGTAATAAAAAAGAAAAAAGAAAGAGGAAAAAGAGACAGTTTGCAATATGTACAAATAAAACATAATAGAGTTTAATGCTATCTTTAGGTAACGGGATTTTATTAGCTGACTATAAAACAAGACGTGGTAGAGTCATGTTGTGCGCCCTCCTTCTGCCAAGGAGGGTCGCGTTCGTATACGGCTTAGAGATCTCTGTCAGATCGTTAAGCCATTTCCTAAAAGGCGGTGTTTAGTGGGTAAAAGTCTCCACATAACCACGCAGCCCATCACCGCCTCCTCCCCCGCTTTCCGGAGGGTTGCCCATATTTGCTTCGGGCGCAAAAAAAAAAGTCATGTTGCAGTTTTTTTATACGTGGTATAGCCGTGCTGCAGTTATATCAGTAGTATAGCACGTAGCACGAATGGGTAGGCTCGACCGGGGAAGGACAACATTTCACAGAATACTACCGTAAAATAGCAGCTTATTACTGCTAAGCGGTAGTAGATGCGAAAACGAGGCATTCTATCTTAGTTATTAAGGGTGACAACGTATCTTCATTTTGATTCTTAATCGAGGAGGCTCTCACAGAATACCATCTCACAGAATAAAATAGCAGTCTAATGCTGCTGTGTTTTGTATGGTGAGTGTAGAGAACCGGAGACCCCTTTTACTGGAAACAAGGCATCCTATCTAAGTCCTCACGGATGCAAAACGCATCTGCATTTTGATTCGTAATCAAGGATAGATGTAGATGGCTATGGGCCACAGCAACCACTTACCATCAGGTGGACTGTGTGCTCGTTTGTCACCATATCCTATAAAAAAGAGATTATTTTTAATTTTACCACTTTTTATCATATATTTGTAATTTCGTCCGAATATGAGCTATTTTAGAAATTTCAAGTTACCAGCTGATCGGATAGTTAGCTTAAAATCAATTAATAAATTCCACTCGGAAAGACAGACAAACTACAAAGTAATGACTTAATTAGCTAGTAGGCTTCGCACGGATGATCTCTGGATTATACAACAGCGCCATCTACAGGTTCCAACTATGCCTATAATCTTCGCGGTCCGCAATCTGATGAACGGTATGGCAGCGCATAAAATACAAAGTAACAAATACTAATTTTTAAATAATATAATAATAATGTCCTCCAGACCGAATTTCGGTCACGGCGGCCAGCCGCTACAGAGACTAGCCATCGGCACAGGACAGGATTATAGTGCCCAAGTGTATGCGCAAGCACAGGTGCACTCTCTATTCCCTCGTTAATTGTCGTCTTCACGCACTGCCGTACGTGTAGGTAACGGGCCTCGGGGTGACCCCCATTGCCCGGGTGTCCTCATGTCCCATCGCTATGGGACAGTCCTTTTGCCTATTAGGCTAGATAGCATACCGGGTTTGTTCCGTATTAAGGTATTATATTGTTTCCGTAGTTAACCAACTACGGAAAAAGGTGGTTATCTGATTGAGTTTGGGTTGGCCTTTCTGCGGCATTGTGGGTTGTTACTCAACTCTCTAATCACATATAGAGAGGAGTTCTCTTGGAAGAGGTCGCCCGTCCGGTGGCCGGGTATGCAACGGCGCAAAGCCGTTGAGATGTTCATGTGGCCCGTTATCGGCACGGTCAAACATGCCGCGCGCTAACCGGGCCACGAAGTCGATGATGTTCTCGATCTTCAAATCCGCCGCTATCACGTCGTTCCGGACGTAGCGACCTGCTCCGACGATCGTCCTTAATGTCAGATTCTGCTGGGCCTGTAGTCGCCGCCTCAGAGGGTCGCTCAGAAGTGCGTACCAGGCCGGTGCAGCGTAGGTGATAATGGTCCGGATATACATCTTGTATATCCGGAGCTTGGTTCTTATAGGCAGCTTGGATGCCAGGACCGGCAAGAGCGTCGCCCGCGCACATCGGGCCCGGCGGACAACGAAGTCGACGTGCGCGGTCATGCGCAGCGTCCTGTCGATCCTACACCCAAGGTAGGTTACAGCCTTCTGGTACGCAATCTCCTGGCCGTTGAGGGTCAGCGGAGGTGGTTATTCCCTCACTCTCATAATCCGATGGGATGGTAAACCGACACGACCGGAGAGAGATTAGGCGCAGGACCAACGGCTTTACGTGCTTTCCGAGTCACGGGGGTGAGACACCGCCAAATTCCTGACTTCGGGCAGCTACTGAGAATTTCTTGACGGAAAAACTCAATAATTGATTTTTTGGCCCGACCGCGGATTCGAACCCAGGACCTCATGATCAGCAGTCGCACTATTACAACCCCTAGACCAAGGAGGCAGTCGAATTTTTTAATATTAAATGTATAAAAGGGTATCATTTGTTTACTTAAATGCGTATTTATTTTAGCTTTAATTTAATCTGTCTTTTTTGATTGCTTACCTACGTCAACTTCCGAGGGTTGACTGGTAAAGAAAGCCTATAGGCATTAAGTCAACCCTTTGTATCTTTTTTATACAAAATGCAAAACCCTATTTAACTTATAAAGTCAAATACACGATATATAGACAAATTAACTTTAATTTTTACTTTACCAATTTTGTCAGATGGTATAATTCTAGAGATTATTGAAGCCCTTTTATAAAATTTTTTTGTTAATTTATATTTATTTAAAAATAAAAAAAAAATAATTAACCACATTAACATACAGAACTAATTATAAAACAATAAAGGATATAGACTAGACTAGAACGTCTTAAAGCCTGCAATTACTCTGATTCTATTTTCCTTTCCACCGCTAATTAGTGGCCTATCTTAATATATATAAATTACGTGTCACGTTGTTTGTCCGCGATGAGCTTCTAAACTACTCAACCGATTTTAATAAAATTTGCACACCGTTTGCAGTTTGGTTTAACTTGAGAGATAGAACAGTTTTTTTGCCCATGATAGAACCACAAAAATTTAAGGATTTTTAATAGGACATGACAAAGGGTTGTCGAAAAAGGCAGAACAACGTCTGCCTGGCAAGCTAGTATTATATAATTTGTTTAATTACGTAGCTAATACTGGGTGTATTGAACTATTTTAAATAATAATACTTACACTTCACGAGTAGAAGTTTGAAATTCTACTCAAATTTAAAAAATAAAAACGAATATCTTTTAGAACAGAACAATATTACAATTTTAATCGCTAATTATTGAGATACCTTATAGCCATGCTTTAGATTACATTCTCCCCGCTCCCCTTTTATATCCTGTGAAAACAAACCCACTTTACGTGTAGTCTCATTTAATAAAGAGGTAAAATAAAAATTGTAATCGCTTAATACTTTTTTAAAACTTATTAACAGCCTCATTCTCTTTTATATTACCACGTGTGAATTTGAAAATTCCGCGTAAAACCGATACGGTAATTTCTCAGAATCGAACTAAGCTACAGCTTTCGCAGGTTCATTTTTAAATTCAAATTGGGTTATTATGCCAGAGATTCTCAAAGTGTTGCTAAGTACGCGTTTGTTTTGAAACGAGTTCTTAGCATTGTAAAATCTTTTACAAAGAACATTGTCTTTCAGCCTTGAAATGCTTTTAACGATCTAAAATGCATCTCGTACTAAAATAAGGCTGTAAGCGATAACTTGAGCGAAAATTTTACTATTTTCAAAACAGTTATTGTGTTTTAGCAACCTCACGAGTACACTTTAGTTTTTAGGATTACTTTACTGAAATCGTGCCTTTTATATTCACGTAACGACACAACGTGGGTAAATAGCTTCTTCACAGCGCGCTATTTTCATATAGGATTCACTCATATTCACCTCGTGGTGCAGATTAGTTAGCAAGCTGGGCAGATATCCTAGAAACAATGATGTCTATGATCTATCAAATTAAAACGTCAGGTAATAAATAGTTGACTCTAAGAATTACAAATAAACTTTCGGACACAATTATGCACTGAGTCCTTGTTGATATTAGTGCTAAGAGAACTAGAGTTACTTCTCACGAGATACATTTTATTTTCCAGATATGCGAGTAATTTCCGAGAGTTCCGAGAGAGAGTTCCCGATGTAATTTGTGTCTTTAACTCCTCTCTCTTCCTCGTCTTATTTATGATCGTTGAATCACCTAAATAATCTTGTCATTTTAGTACATAAGTTAGTATTTTTTTAATTTATTTTTTCTAATTTAGTGTACCCTACCCGTAATTTTTTTCTTATCTTTATTAATTTCCAAGAGATTGCTGTGTATCAGTAAGACCGCTCTTTGTTTGTCCCTCAATACTTATTAATTTTTTAATTTTTGTTATTTTTATCTCTTATTGGTATACAATAAAGCATATTGTATTGTTTTATTAATTCTCAATGAACAATTAATTCAATCGAATTCAATTGTATCGTTTACTATGACTATGATAGCAATAAGAAAATCTTTTAATTTCGATGCCATCTAAGATATCTATGCTACAGCGATAGTAGCTTTTATAAAACTGAATTTGATACACCTGCTGGTAATAGGCTACTGAAGGCAACATCGAAGACTACAGATGCGTAGTTATTTCTCAAAATTAAGTCAAAATCCCTTACAGTCTGTAATTATACTGGCTTTCTATAACCCTCAGACTGGAATACAGTAGTGCAAGCACTTTCATAGCAGCAGAAATAGGTATGAGTATGGTATGGGTACCAGACGGACTCCTAGGCAGAGAAAAAGTCCTATCACCAATAAATATAATGCAAGAAATGTATAGATAACACTATAGCCTCATTATTTACACAATTTCAAATTACCAGATCTGCAACGGGAAGTAGCTTCAACGATGCAAGGCGTCTGGTGCTGGGTCTGGTGTAGTGGTGGTAAAGCGAAGCGATTAACGTGAATTTCACAATGATTTCTAAAAGTTACGCGAACATTACACAACGAATAAAACTATATATATATATATATATATATATACGGATTTTATCGCGTTTAATTACCTTACTTTAGCTGATTTTTAATTCCCGACGTTTCGGGTGCTTTACAGCGACCATGTTCACGAGGGAACTAAGATGTTTAACGTCCCAATGTCATAGTTAGCCCGGCTACCTTCAGTTTTGAATATGAATTTTTGGTCCGATCTACGCAGCACGAGCTTACAGTATCTTGAAATCTTGCGGTGGTATGCTTGCTTTTGGATTCGGTTTATTAAATTATAGGATGCAAGCAGATGGCAGCACCCATCCATCTTCTCTATTGAAATTAGGATGTTTTTTTTTAATTTAAATAGCCTCGTGTATAAAGTATTGGTAGGAATCGGTGTTCTTTTGCGAGGATTTGTGGTTTATCAAATATGATGTATTAGTATGGACGATCTTAAGCATGTTAACAGACTTCAGACTTCCCGCAGCGTCAGTGTAAATAAGTTAATTAAACGCGATAAAATCCGTATATATAGTTTTATTAGATCCAAATCTGTATAACGTGGTAATACCAAGTCCAGAAGTGGACATTAACGGGTTGATGAAGACGATAAAGTAGTGCAACGTATATAGTAATCTCACTCACACATTTAAAATAGTACTCGCACTTGAAGTCTCGCAGTTTAACCATGTTTTAAACGCAACATTAACTGCTTAATAATGCTGCGATGACTCTTGAAACGATGGTTTGCTGGATTTTTTATTGGAATATAAGGGTGGCAAACGAGCACACAGTTCGCCTGATGGTAAGTGGTTGCTGTGACCCATAGACATTTACATCTATCCTCGATAACGAATCAAAATGCAAATGCGTTGTCACCCGTGAGGACTAAGATAGAATGCCTCGTTTCCAGTAAAAAAGGTCAGGGTCTTCTGTTCTCTACACTCACCAAACGAAACACAGGGTCATTTGACGCAACCAGACACATTGGTGCTACAATTATACCAGTAATATAACTGTAGCATGGCTCTACCACGTTAAAAGATCTATAATGCTTTCACAGAATTTAACAAAGAATTTAAAGTTTGGAAACCACGGAAGCAATTCGTATCTATCTTTCGGATTTTATGTGTTCGCTCTGTAAGTGCTTTGCTGGGTGCGATTTCTCTGCGCCGTAACTGAAACGATTTTAATAAGATTTTTATTCTTTTCTTACTTTTCACATACACTTTTGTTACGTAAGACAATTGCATTTTCCTAATATGTTTTGCTTTGTACGACAGATCTGTATTTTTAATCGTTTAGAAAATAATTGTTCCTTTTTATCTTTAAGACTATTTTATTATATTTTTTTAACATTTTATTATATTTATTTTACAAAGTAAAGTAAATAATATTTTTATACGTGGTAGAGCCACGCTGCAGCTATATTATGGTTATAGCACGAATGGGTCGGCCCGATCGGGGAAGGACCACGCTCTCACTGAATACTAGCTTAAAATAGCAGCTTAATACTGCTGTGTTCCGTATTCCATATGATGAGTGTAGACCCTTTTTACTGTAAACGAGGCATTCCATCTTAGTCTTCAAGGGTGAAAACGCATCTGCGTTTTGATTCGTAAACGAGGATAAACGTAGATGTCTATGGGCCACACCATCTATTTACCATCAGTTGGACTGTGTGCTCGTTTGTCACCCTTATTGAAACGGAATTATGTATATTTTACAATAAGTGTAAATAAATCTACCAATTGGCATATTTTCTAAAAGCAGACGCACTTGCAACATTGTTTAATAACGAATGAAATTCTGGTGTCTAGCTTCAATACCAAGCCTATTTAAGTAATAGACTAAGGCAAAACTATAATATAACAACGATCCCCTATAAGACAATATTAGAAGCCTATGTTTAACAGTGAAATTTTGATAGGTTGTTACTCGTATTATGAGGATAATGTTGAAATCCAATGATGGTTAATAAGGACTAGTGTCATTGTTTTAGTACTCTGCGTTTACCAACCTGCCTTCCAAGGGCAATATGCGAATCTTTCACAAAATATTACATAATTCATATTTATACAAACCACTACCCAGGTGTAACTATTTTATAGAAGTACGAAGACAAACCCGTAGTAGCACAGATGGTCAGCGCTCGCTGTAAATGTCACAGTACGCGAGCAAACCGGGTTCGATCCGCGCCGGCACCAATGAAATTGTTAATTGCACTTTTAAGTGCTGATTTACCACGTGCTCGGCGGTGAATGAAAACATCGTCCAGTTTTCACATTTTGTCACTATTCACTAACCATATGAAATATAAATGTAATAAGCTAATAAGTATATCTGAGAAAAAAAATAGATTTGTTCATTGACTGTTACTTGTAGTTTTAGTTATTGTTAACACATACTATAAACAATACAAACCTTGTTTCACTTTTTTTAAAGTTTCTTTGTCGACACAGTGGAGTAATTTAGTACGGTATTAAAAAGTCAAGTTTTTTATAACGTTTCACCGCCGAGGCTACAAGAGTATACCAATATTTAACCTACTTATACTGGTTGATTCTGTTTACCATTTGGAAAAAATAGGGTGTAACAGGTGAACGGAATAGAAGCCTGTGGCACTGGTAATTTACAATTTTTTTATTTAACATTTACCCATTGTTGTTTTTGCAATAATACACGTTCGTTAGTGAGACAACAACTGATTTATTCCTTTGCATAACTACCTACGTATACAATAATACAAATACCCACAACATATATATATAAAAAAAAAAAAAAAAAAAAAAAAATCATCATCATCATTATCATTACAGCCCTTCACAAGACCACTGCTGAACGTAGGCCTCCCCAAGTAATGCCACAAAGCACGGTCCTGAGCCACCTGCATCCATCGACTTCCTGCATATCTTACCAGGTCGTCACTCCATCTAGTGGGGGCTCGCTACACTATGCCTACCGGTACGAGGCTGCACCTCGAGAACCCTTCTTCCCCAACGGTTGTCGGTTCTTCAAGCTATATGACCGACCCATTGCCACTTCAGCTTACTAATCCGTTGGGCTGTGTCGGTCACTCTGGTTCTACCGGATATCCTCATTTCTAAGTTTATCACGCAGAGAAACATAGCATAGCCCTCCCCCGGTCTCCACTTCAGCTTAAATCTAAATAAAAAAGCAACAAATATATATATATATATATATATATATATATATATATATATATATATATATATATATATATATATTTGTGTTTGCTTTTTTTTATTCCTTTGCAAAACTACACAATAACACGTACCCAACTAGTAGCATAATTACTGATAGGCTTCTCTTCCGTTTACCAGTTACACCCTTTTTTAGGCGATAAAAATTATCATCCAGTATAAAATAAAATAATAAAAATATGTTGTAAAGAAGTTTCACTTCTTACGTGTATACACAACTAAACGCTCATTTTTTAAATTTCATTTACATTGGCTTCTGGGTTCCAGCCGATAGTTGCAGTTAAACTTAAATTTAGACAAAATAAATGTCTTCACAATTTTTTTTATATATGTGTAATTTAATTTAATTTAATATAATACTTTATTTAATCAAATATAATAATTTTTTCAAAGTTCATTTTTTGCTCAAAGGATAAGTAGCTATTCAGCGAGGAAACGCAGCCAGCGTTCTTGGCGCTATACCACGGGGAGCAGGACTTTATGACAATTAAAATTTTTAGTTTTAGTTGTCTTTTATTATAGTTTACTTTTAATATTATGTGTAAATAATTAGAATATAATTTTACTGTCATTATGCAATAATTGTTTTATTAAAATTTAGTTTAATAATATTCCAATTTTATTTTATTTTATTATCACAAATTTGGTTTATAGAAAGCATAGTTTTCAGCCCCTTCAAGCTTCTTCTGGTCGTCACTGCATTTATTGGATGTCACCCGAGACTAAAATTAAAAATGCCGTGTGGTTTTAACGTAGAGTATTTTGTCGCGTAGGTGTCATAATAGGCAACTATGAGAAATAACAGAAAGATGCTATGGATTCTTATTGATTACCCTGTAGTCATTTCGTTACGCCATATGACGGTTCCGTGGCACATTGCCTTAGTAGTGACTGAGGAATAGTAATCTAGCTGTGACCTTGAACTTTTGATATCAAATTTTAATAAAAAAGAAAATAGTTTCCACTTGTCTTGGATGCACACCGCACACGATCTTTCAAATGTATAACTTAAATATAACTTAACGTGCAACAAAAACCCTGTGGTTCCCGTTAAGTACATTATTAGAATAAGTATTCAAAGGTATAGATATAACTTAAGTTTAGAAAACTTGACCATAAAAATTTTACTAAATTAAAATATTTTTATGTGCATATTTTATGTGGTCTTATGACCTCTGCATTGGCCGAGGAGTGAGAATATTATCAAAGACCTCGCTTTACCGATGCGAGTGTCAGTAGAATTTGCACTACCCAACTAGTAGCATAATTATTGATAGGCTTCTCTTCCGTTTATCAGGTACACCCTTTTTAGGCGATAAAAATTATCATCCAGTACAAAATAAAATAATAAAAATATGTTGTAAAGAAGTTTCACTTCTTACGTGTATACACAATTACACGCTCATTTTTTAAATTTCATTTACATTGGCTTCTGGGTTTCAGCCGATAGTTGCAGTTAAACTTAAATTTAGACGGCTTAGCATAAAAAAAATAATTAATTACGCTAACATTAACCGTGACATCATAATATAACTCTGGAAAGTTAGCAAGGACACGAACAACCTGAGTTAGATTAAGTTCGATCGACGTTATTAATTGCAATTTTAATTATTAATTTGCCACTTTGTGCACTAAAGGGACGAATACATAAAATGTGGTCTGCCTTAAAGATTTTATGTCAATATTATGAGGATGCTAAAAATTACATTTTATCAAAATGGCGAAGATAAAACGTATTATTTTTTTATAGTATAATGGTGCTCTGTGATGCTCTGACCCATATATCCTCGACTAAACATCAAAATGCAGATGCTTTGTTACCCCTGAAGACTAAAATGGAATGCCTCTTTCCTTATAGGAAAGAGTTTCCGGTTCTTTACTCTCACCAAACGTAACAGAGCAGCATTAAACTGCTATTTAGCACAGATATTCCATGAGAGCGTGGTCCTTCCCATATTGAGTAAGACTTAGAACCCCACCCACTCGTGTTATAGCTGCAGCAAGGCTCTACTACGTTAAAACCTGATTCACGGTCATCGAGATAGGTATTTATCAGAAGGCTTACTGTGAAAATGTATCAAGTTGTTAGATTAAAAATCGACAACACACAACAACCTCCGCTGCACACAGGAAATTGTACTGACGTGAATCAGCAACTTGCTGCGAGTCAAGACTCTGGGCATAACATTAAGAGTAGCGCGAACAGATACATTTAAAATTTTAAAATGTTCTCCTTCTAATAGGCATGCACTAATTAGGTCGACATGCCATAAAGTATGACATTGATAGGTACTGTATGTACTACTAAGAAATTCAGGACTTCATGGGCGTGATTTTTACTGACAGCTGTCGCAGAGATCAAGCTATCTTTTATGAACTATAAATAGGTCGTGAAACGTTACTTGGGACAAAGTAGACCATACTCACGGGTACCACAAAGATCAGGGTTGGCAAAAAGTAAAATGAATATTTTAATACACTTTAAAACTTCATCGAAAATTTTCGTAGGTTTTTTATAATTAAAGGGGAGGAATGCAACTTATACAACATGCAAAAAACACCCTGTGGTTATCAAAATTAGTATTCAACGTACAGAAATAACTTAACTTAAGAAAACTGTGGCCAGTAGAAAATTAAATTAAATTTGAATATTTTTTAATTTGCAAATTCTACTGACTCTCGCATCGGTAAAGCGAGTTCTTTGATAATATTCTCACTCCTCGGCCAATGCAGAGGTCATAAAACCACATAAAATATGCACATAAAAATATTTTAATTTAGTAAAATTTTTATGGTCAAGTTTTCTAAACTTAAGTTATATCTATACCTTTGAATGCTTATTCTAATAATGTACTTAACGGGAACCACAGGGTTTTTGTTGCACGTTAAGTTATATTTAAGTTATACATTTGGAAACTATTTTCTTTTTTTATTAAAAGTTTTATATTTGTTTAACCATTTGAGTGGGCAGAAGGATATCAAAAGTTCAAGGTCACAGCTAGATTACTATTCCTCAGTCACTACTAAGGCAATGTGCCACGGAACCGTCATATGGCGTAACGAAATGACTACAGGGTAATCAATAAGAATCCATAGCATCTTTCTGTTATTTCTCATAGTTGCCTCTTATGACACCTACGCGACAAAATACTCTACGTTAAAACCACACGGCATTTTTAATTTTAGTCTCGGGTGACATCCAATAAATGCAGTGACGACCAGAAGAAGCTTGAAGGGGCTGAAAACTATGCTTTCTATAAACCAAATTTGTGATAATAAAATAAAATAAAATAATATACACAAATATATATATATATATATATATATATATATATATATATATATATATATATATATATATTTGTGTTTGCTTTTTTCATTCCTTTGCAAAACTACACAATAACAAATACCCAACTAGTAGCATAATTATTAATAGGCTTCTCTTCCGTTTACCAGTTACACCCTTTTTAGGCGATAAAAATTATCATCCAGTACAAAATAAAATAATAAAAATATGTTGTAAAGAAGTTTCACTTCTTACGTGTATACACAATTAAACGCTCATTTTTTAAATTTCATTTACATTGGCTTCTGGCTTTCAGCCGATAGTTGCAGTTAAACTTAAATTTAGACAAAATAAATGTCTTCACAATTTTTTATATATGTGTAATTTAATATAATAATTTATTTAATCAAATATAATAATTTAATCAAAGTTCATTTTTTGCTCAAAGGATAAGTAGGTATAGCTATTCAGCGAGGAAACGCAGCCAGCGTTCTTGGCGCTATACCACGGGGAGCAGGACTTTATGACAATTAAAATTTTTAGTTTTTGTTGTCCTTTATTATAGTTTCCTTTTAATATTATATGTAAATATTTAGAATATAATTTTACTGTCTTTATGCAATAATTGTTTTATTAAAATTTAGTTTATAATATTTTATTATTTTATTTTATTTTATTATCACAAATTTGGTTTATAGAAAGCATAGTTTTCAGCCCCTTCAAGCTTCTTCTGGTCGTCACTGCATTTATTGGATGTCACCCGAGACTAAAATTAAAAATGCCGTGTGGTTTTAACGTAGAGTATTTTGTCGCGTAGGTGTCATAAGAGGCAACTATGAGAAATAACAAAAAAGATGCTATGGATTCTTATTGATTACCCTGTAGTCATTTCGTTACGCCATAAGACGGTTCCGTAGCACATTGCCTTAGTAGTGACTGAGGAATAGTAATCTAGCTGTGACCTTGAACTTTTGATATCCTTCTGGCCACTCAAATGGTTAAACGAATATTTAATTTGTGGAGTGGAGAATAAGTGGAAACTATTTTCTTTTAATAAAAAAAGAAAATAGTTTCCACTTGTCTTGGCTGCACACCGCACACGATCTTTCAAATGTATAACTTAAATATAACTTAACGTGCAACAAAAACCCAGTGGTTCCCGTTAAGTACAATAATAGAATATGTATTCAAAGGTATAGATATAACTTAAGTTTAGAAAACTTGACCATAAAAATTTTACTAAATGAAAATATTTTTATGTGCATATTTTATGTGGTTTTATGACCTCTGCATTGGCCGAGGAGTGAGAATATTATCAAAGACCTCGCTTTACCGATGCGAGAGTCAGTAGAATTTGTAGTACCCAACTAGTAGCATAATTATTGATAGGCTTCTCTTCCGTTTACCAGTTATACCCTTTTTAGGCGATAATCCAGTATAAAATAAAATAATAAAAATATGTTGTAAAGAAGTTTCACTTCTTACGTGTATACACAATTACACGCTCGTTTTTTAAATTTAATTTACATTACCTTCTGGGTTTCAGCCGATAGTTGCGGTTCAACTTAAATTTAAACGGCTTAGCATAAAAAATAATTAATAACGCTAACATTAACCGTGACATCATAATGCAACTCTGGAAAGTTAGCAAGGACAACCTGAGTTAGATAAAGTTCGATCGACGTTATTAATTGCAATTTTAATTACTAATTTGCCACTTTGTGCACTAAAGGGACGAATACATAAAATGTGGTCTGCCTTAAAGATTTTATGTCAATATTATGAGGATGCTAAAAATTACATTTTATCAAAATGGCGAAGATAAAACCTATTACTTTTTTTATAGTATAATGGTGCTCTGTGATGCTCTGACCCATATATCCTCGACTAAACATCAAAATGCAGATGCTTTGTTACCCCTGAGGACTAAAATGGAATGCCTCTTTCCTTATAGGAAAGAGTTTCCGTTTCTTTACTCTCACCAAACTTAACAGAGCAGCATTAAACTGCTATTTAGCACAGATATTCCATGAGAGCGTGGTCCTTCCCATATTGAGTAAGACTTAGAACCCCACCCACTCGTGACAAGATTATAGCTGCAGCAAGGCTCTACTACGTTAAAACCTGATTCACGGTCATCGAGATAGGTATTTATCAGAAGGCTTACTGTGAAAATGTATCAAGTTGTTAGATTAAAAATCGACAACACACAACAACCTCCGCTGCACACAGGAAATTGTACTGACGTTAATCAGCAACTTGCTGCGAGTCAAGACTGTGGGCATAACATTAAGAATAGCGGGAACATATACATTTAAAATTTTAAAATATTCTCCTTGTAATAGGTATGCACTAATTAGGTCGACATGCCATAAAGTATGACATTGATAGGTACTGTATGTACTACTAAGAAATTCAGGACTTCATGGGCGTGATTTTTACTGACAGCTGTCGCAGAGGTCAAGCTATCTTTTATGAACTATAAATAGGTCGTGAAACGTTACTTGGGACAAAGTAGACCATACTCACGGGTACCACAAAGATCAGGGTTGACAAAAAGTAAAATGAATATTTTAATACACTTTAAAACTTCATCGAAAATTTTCGTAGGTTTTTTATAATTAAAGGGGAGGAATGCAACTTATACAACATGCAACAAACACCCTGTGGTTATCAAAATTAGTATTCAACGTACAGAAATAACTTAACTTAAGAAAACTGTGGCCAGTAGAAAATTAAATTAAATTTGAATATTTTTTAATTTGCAAATTCTACTGACTCTCGCATCGGTAAAGCGAGGTCTTTGATAATATTCTCACTCCTCGGCCAATGCAGAGGTCATAAAACCACATAAAATATGCACATAAAAATATTTTAATTTAGTAAAAATTTTATGGTCAAGTTTTCTAAACTTAAGTTATATCTATACCTTTGAATACTTATTCTAATAATGTACTTAACGGGAACCACAGGGTTTTTGTTGCACGTTAAGTTATATTTAAGTTATACATTTGGAAACTATTTTCTTTTTTATTAAAAGTTTTATATTCGTTTAACCATTTGAGTGGCCAGAAGGATATCAAAAGTTCAAGGTCACAGCTAGATTACTATTCCTCAGTCACTACTAAGGCAATGTGCCACGGAACCGTCATATGGCGTAACGAAATGACTACAGGGTAATCAATAAGAATCCATAGCATCTTTCTGTTATTTCTCATAGTTGCCTATTATGACACCTACGCGACAAAACACTCTACGTTAAAACCACACGGCATTTTTAATTTTAGTCTCGGGTGACATCCAATAAATGCAGTGACGACCAGAAGAAGCTTGAAGGGGCTGAAAACTATGCTTTCTATAAACCAAATTTGTGATAATAAAATAAAATAAAATTGGAATATTATTAAACTAAATTTTAATAAAACAATTATTGCATAATGACAGTAAAATTATATTCTAATTATTTACATATAATATTAAAAGGAAACTATAATAAAGGACAACTAAAACTAAAAATTTTAATTGTCATAAAGTCCTGCTCCCTGTGGTATAGCGCCAAGAACGCTGGCTGCGTTTCCTCGCTGAATAGCTATACCTACTTATCCTTTGAGCAAAAAATGAACTTTGATTAAATTATTATATTTGATTAAATAAAGTATTATATTAAATTAAATTAAATTATACATATATAAAAAATTGTAAATACATTTATTTTGAGTGATGTTAAATTAAGGTCGCTGCAAATGAATAACCTAAAATAGGCATGCCTTTAAGCAGTATAGCAGTTTGGGTATACTCAAACTATACTGCATAACTTGTCATCGAGGCATTGTGTTACGTAGTTAGAATCTATTTACGTTAACCTGTAAGCTGTTGTTAAGTTTTTTTTTTTCACATTTGAAAAGCTAAAACAACGTCAACGTTACACAAATAAGCACACCTAGAGGTAAACGGCTTGGTACTGTAAGTCATGAAACATACATCTATTTCCGATTAAGAATCAATATGTAGATGCATTGTCACCCCTGAGGACTGAGATGGAACGCCCCGTTTTCAGTGAAAAGGGTCTCCGGTGCTCTACACTTACATACATCAGCTGCTATTTCACGCTGGTATTTAGTGAGAGATTTCTCTTCCTCTTAATTCGTGCTACAATCACAGTACAGCAGCAGTATAACACTATCACGTATAATATAAGAATATTACATTCATTGATTTGAAATGCATAAAAGGGCTACGCAAAATTTATAGCTTTTGGCAAGTATCCAAAATATTAGTCTTTCAAACAAGATTATACTCAGCTAATTGTAATGGTAAATTTTGATCATTTAGTGTCTAGACTTCAACGAGTTTACTTTCGGTTTGATCAGCATTTACTCAACATTAAATTGAAGAAAACTTTTAAGTGTATTTGATGAAAACTTTCAAACTCTTATTAAAACTACTGGTATATTAATATATTCTCACAGATCCGATAACGCTTTCGTAAGTGTACTGTGCGATTTTACTTTATTAACCCTTTTATTAAATTTTTAATAAAATTTAAAATGCAAACAGTGTTCGCATTTTAAATTTTATTAAAAATTTAATAAAAGGGTTAATAAAGTAAAATATAATAACTACAAACACGCATGCACAATTAAATTGATTCTTAATCCTCTATATCAATATAAAAGAACCAACTATCACAGAATACTAGCCTAAAATACCAGCTTAATACTGCTTAATATGTTTTTTTATGATAAGTATAGAGAACCGGAGACCCTTTTTACTGAAAACGAGGCATTCTATATGATCAGAAATCAAAGTTCTCGGGGGTGACAATGTATTTATGGGCTACACCATCCACTTACCATTAACGGGACTGTTTGCCGATGACGTGTTTCTTGTCGTATAGGTCAAATATATCCACCGGCTTCAGAGCACGGCCAACGCTGCGCTCTCTTGTATTACTTACTGAATGGGGATCATGTGCCAAATTGATGTTTGGTCCCTCTAAAACACAAATAATCGCATTCACACCATGTCCAAAAATTTGTCCCAGACATCAAATTGTTGGGTGTCATACTGGATGAAAAACTGCTATTCATCGAGCACATTTAGTGTGTCATTGGCAAGGCGACCAATATTTTTAACAAAATTTGCCTATTAAAATAATACTAGTTTTTACGGAATTTATCGCGTATATTTAACTTTTTAAATACCCGTCGTTTCGAACGCTTTACAGCACTCATGGTCACGGGCGGGACTGAGATGTTCAAAGTCCATATGTCATAGTTAACCGCGGTTACCATAGATTAAAATTTAACTTTTGTTCCGATCTATACAGTATGAACTTATGGTATCTTGAAGTCTTGCAGTTGTATGCTTGGGTTGGGATTTAATTTTATTTATTATCGGATCCCAAGCAGATGGTAGCACCCAGCCATCTTCTCTATTGAAATTAGGATGTTTTTTTGATTTCAATAGCTTCGCGAATCATCCTTGGAAGGAATCGGTGTTCTTTAGCGAAGATTTGCGGTCTATCAAATCTGATGTAGTGACGGGGACCATCCTGTACGTGTTCACAGACTGTAGACTTCCCGGAGCGTCGATTCTTTACATCAGCTATATGTTCTTTAACGCGGGTTTTTATTGCTCTTTTAGTTTGTTCTATGTAGGAGAGACCACATTAACAATCAAGCTTGTACACTCCTGCATCTTGCAGAGGGACATTACACTTGACTGATGGTAAAAACTGACCAATCTTCTTCAGCGGCTTGAAGTATGTTTTGATGGAAGCACGCTTCAAGATGTAGCCAATCTTGTCAGTGACTCCTGTAACATATGGCAGTACAGCAGGTACACGCTCGACTGTGGCCGGCTTCACTCGTTCACTGTGACGTAGGCGCGGGACTCGTAGCTTGTTGTCATGCAAAACTTGCTTGACATGGTGGAGCTCGGCAGCCAGGTGATTACTGTCACAGATCCCTCGTGCTCTCTGAAACAAATATTTACCTACGGTAGCTAACTGTGAAGGATGGTGGTGAGAATCACCGTTTAAATATCTATCTGTATGGGTCTTTTTTCTATACAAAGTATGGCTCAAGGTGTTATCAGGATTCCGAATTACTAACACATCTAGAAAAGCTAAGGAATTGTTTGCCTCTAACTCCATTGTGTACTGAATTTTAGAATTTATAGAGTTAAGATGGTCTAAAAATGCAGTTACTTTATCTAAAGGTAGAATTGTGAAATTGTCGTCTATCTACCGATTGTAGAATCTTGGATTTATGGGAGAACTAAGCAGGGTTTTCTCCTCAGTCTTCCATGAATATGTCGGCGACAATTGGAGATACAGGTGAGCCCATCGCCACACCATCTACTTGCTTGTAGAACTCCTCCTTCCACAATAGGTAGCCAGATGTAAGGCAGTGTCTGAGTAAAACTGCATATTCTACGGGCATGTTGTTTTCTTCCAGCCTTCTAGTTACAATTGAGATGCAGTCTTCAACAGGTAAGCATGTAAACAATGACTGCACGTCAAAACTGACCATAGTTTTATTGTCTGCCAGATGTAGGTATTTAATCTCGCTGACAAAATGGTAGGAATCCTTTATGTGTGCTCTTGTATGTCCCCTGAGCGGTGAGAGTATTTTCGCTAAGTGTTGAGCCAATCTGTAAGTTGGTGAATCGATTTGGCTCACTATGGGACGTAATGGAGCATTGGGCTTGTGTATTTTTGGTAACCCATACAATTTTGGTGATTTGGCGCACGTAGGTATTATCCATTTTACGTCCAGATTTAATATTTCGGAGTGTAAAATGGAGGATAATAGTGTTCCTTGTGATGAATTGAAGTGTGTTAAAGTGATAATCGGAGAGGAAATCTTTAAACTTTGTAGAGATAATACACAAGGTTAAGAGTGTATTTCAGAATTATCAATTATCGCAATTAAAAACAGTTATTGGTACAATTAAAACGTTCACCAACATTTTACGTGGACGTAATTAAATCTTTCCATAAGAAAGCGAGACGATTCCACTTATCTTATCTCTTATCCATTAGAATGTAAATAATTTTTTTTTAATTTTGTACATAGTTTGGTTGTTCGTGTTTTACTTTTGTTCATGTATTGTATTGGATGTAAATATTTTTTTCTGTCGCTTAAACAAACCAAACGGCTTTCTTCAAAGCCACCGAAGCTATGCAATTGCTGATATGTAATACAATCTATCTAGCAGTGTTATGCCTTCTGTGTGCTTTCTTAAACACGTCCTTGACAGCACTGAATATGAAATTGAAGCGTGGAGACAGATCAAGATTGGTGTATTTTTATAAAACTGCTAAAAGCAACAATCTATATTTTTATCAAATTTATATCTTGGGCTTGCACTAGCTTAGAGCTCTAGCTTCGCCACTGTTTCCACGCTGGTTGCTCTGGCCCTCGCACAGTGCTTTGCCATAAACCTAAAAAAAGAGCATCATATGGTGGAAAGTACGTATAATAAAATAGGAAATTGTATAATGATATGTACATAATTTTTTTTTATTTTCTTATCTAATGGGTTATCATTAGACATGTATAGAAAGAAAGACGAGATTTTATTTCATTTTTCTAAAATTATTAGTTTTCGAAACATAAAGACATTACGCCCATATACATATTTCAAAACTATATTTTTTATAGAATAAGAGTGATAAACGAGCACACAGCCCACTTGATGGTAAGTGGATTCTGTGGCCCATAGACCTCTACATTTATCTTCAATTAAGAATCAAAATTCAGATGCGTTGCCAGCCCTGAGGATTGAGATGGAATGCCTCGTTTCAAGTAAAATGGGTCTCCGGTTTTCTACACTCACCATACGAAACACAGCAGCATTCAGCTACTATTTTACACTGGTATTCTGTGAGAGCATGGTCCTACCCCGGTCGAGCCGATTCATTCATGCTGCTACCACAATATAGCTGCAGTATGGGTCTACAACGTAAAAATATAATAATGAGTAAAGTTTTAGGAAAGAAGAAATTCCCATTAAGCATATGATTTCTTTACTAATCTCAAATATTGAAATAAAAAAATAATAAGATTTTTTACTACCAAACTCTTCAAGAGTTTAAATTCAAGTCATCCGCTGAAAAATGAAACATTTCTTGCGTTAATAAAGACAAAAACATAAACTAGGATTATCTTAAGGGCATAAACTTGCCCCAGCGCTTAAGTAAGACGTAAAGTATCCCAACGCCCCGCGATCTTTCGCGCGCAGAAAATTGAATTTATTCCTCATTTCCCATAAAATGCCTATGTCGAATTTATTTTGGACCATTAGCATATTAAAATAGCTCTTACCTTTGTACTGATTGCAAAAAGGTAAAATGTATTTCATTTTTTTTATGATTTCCGCCGGAGGGTACATCCCCACCGACGGGAGTATATTGTCAGATTCCACAGATAAGTTCGATTTGTTTTAAACATAATATTTTTTAATATAACTATTACTCATATGGAGCTGGTTGCGCGTTTCTGCGATTTGATACATAACGCGCTTTCCTTCTCCTCATATACACAATTCTTAACAATTTTTTACATATTTTTTACATGGGTGTTGTTCGGAGAAAATAATCGTTTGATTGACATTGACGTTTTGTTATTTATTGTCTCGCGCATGCCGCGCACCCCGTTAGACTAAAAACGAGATGACAATAAAATGAAAATAATGTAATAAAATTTAAAATAAAAACTAAAAACAAAAAATAGTCTTAACTTTAAACTAGAGCTGTTATATAATGTCTCTAGTGTAATGAATTGGTACAATGACGACAAACTGGTTAAATAATCTTACAATGTAAAGCAAAAGTAGAATAGTGTAGTCTTATCACTAAACACGGACAGAGTAGCATAAAGACAGTAAACCTAAAGAAAATAAATACAAAGAATAATCTTAAATCTAAACACAAAAATGACGGAATAATTTAGTGACAATGAAATTGACAAAGTAAAACATAATGTACATACATTCTCATACCATATGCCACACATATGCCACCATGACATATCTTATGTATATACATATACAAATTGTTATTAAGGCAGTTAAATTCGAATAAAATAAAATTTAAATGGAATAAAAACATAGGATAATCTTAATACTAAACACAATAATAACATTGATATAACAAAATAACATAATAACAATAAAATGAGTGTAAAATAAATCAAGTGTAATCTTAATTCTAGACACAAAAATAACATGGTAAATAATGACACAGTCAAGTAGAAAATTTAAAGAAGACTATGAGAAGTCTTTGTTCCATGAGCAACAAAATAAAATAAAATGGTATTCTTACATTACTATGGACAAAACGATATAAAATATAACTAAAGGCAATCTTATTCCTAAACATAGCCAAATGGTTTGTTAACAGTGAGGTAAAATATTAAGAATATGAGGGGTAATCTTAACCCAAAAAAAAAATTAAAATTAAAATGACATATGTAATACAATAACTATGAATGATTGTTTAAAGAAAAAGTACTTAATAACTAGTTGTTTCTATTTGCATATGTACAGCTTTTATTAATGTTTTTGAAGTTTTTAATGATGCTATTAACAAATTGTATGAAGGAATCCAAAAGGAATTCCTTCTTCGTTAAGTTAATCAGGTTAAACGGAGAGGTTCTTAAGTTTTCACACCTCATCACGTGACTAAGTCTTTGTACTGAAAATGCAGGGCAATGCTCTATAAGATGCTCCAGCATCTGTGGGGTGTAATTGTTGCATGGGCAATAATTATTGTCGGTTATTTTAAAACGGCATATATAATGTTTGTGGAAACCGTGGTCGGTGAGCACCTGGGTGAGGTAAAAACTTGGTTTGGTGAGGGTGCGTAGCCTCTCGATATCCTCCAGTGTTATACAAGCTTTATTATTAGTATCTGTAATGTAGTTATTTAAACAAGTTATTTTATATTGCAAACGGTTCAGATGTTGTGGAAATTAGCATATACAAACACTCACAAAAATTTTAAAAATGGTTATTCATGTTCTAATGATATGTAAAATAGCCCCCTTAGCTCAACGTAAGGCATTTACGTCGATATTACAGACAGATACCACAACTTTATTTTTAAGTCATACATATTGGCGTGCTCGTTTCTTTTTATATATCTTTCTTTATACGTGGTAGAGGCACGCAGCTATAATATGGTTGCAGCACGAATGGGTCGGGTCGACCGGAGAAAGGCCACACTCTCACAGAATATCAGCTTAATACTGCTGTGTTTCGTATGGTGAGTGTAGAGATCCGGAGAAACTTTTTTACTGAAAACGAGGCATTCCATCTTAGTCCTCAGGAATGACAACGCATCTGCGTTTTTATTCTTAATCAAGGATAAATGTAGATGTCTATGGTCCGCAGCATCCACTTACCATCAGGTGGACTGTGTGCTCGTTTGTCACCCTTATTTTATAAAATAATTGTAGTATCACTCTGTCCATATTTTCTTGGACATGAGTATGTACATCAAAGCAACAATCACCCAAATTTAATTTACCGACAATTTTCAAAAACAAATAACTAATGAATTGGATTTACCTTTGACGTCAACAAAGAATTCTAAAATTTGTGCAAATTTTAGATAGGTTAATGCAAATGAGTTTCATTTGGTTGCCTAATTATTTTGCGTGGAGAGTCCATAAATAATTACGACACGAAAACAGAATACAGGTATGGCCGGTTAAATCTTTGTCACTCTAATTACGTCTGTCACCCTTTAGCTTTGAATTAGGTATTCCATATAATGCTGCTTTAGAATTTAAATCTCTTATAATTTATAATGTAGGAATTTGAACCGACTTCCAATTTAAATATAGCATCTGATTACAGTTGTCAACATTTCGATTTATAAGACGCTGTAATTTATTGATTCAAAAAATATAAGTTTAGTTTCAAATTCACTCTTTAAAAAGAATATAGGCAGTTGCACATACTTGCCACGCTTGTAAGCTTGACAAAACATGTGGTTTGCGATTTCCATTTCAGATTCTGTCACATATTATAAACCCGCGCATAATGACTATCCTACCTCATTATCATCATCATCATCATTAGCATCATTGTAGTCAATCACAATCCACTGATGAACATAGGCCTCTCCCAAGGAATGTCACACAGTACAATCATCAGTTATCTTGAGACTACTTGCATCCATCGACCTCCTGCATCTCGTAACACTCGTCACTCCATCTAGTAGTTGAGATGCCATCTAGACTATACTACCTTTAAGTAAGTAATGATGTAGCTGAATATGGTAAAGCACACTGGAAATAAATTAATTTACGGAACAGACGCTGACAAAATAGTCCATTCCCTTGTTTTCACTTTATAAAGATGTTTTCTCTTATCTGTTTGGATTATTTATTATTTTCATCATCATTATTACTGCGAACACAAAACATTTATTGATGGAACATTGTCAATATTTTTGATAATCCAACAAAATGGAATTACTTTTTGCTTCAGGTGATTTAAAGGTACAGACTATTTGAAAACAAAATATCACATAATAAATTAAACTTTTCTTCCCTTTCTAATTGTCAGACCGTTTTTACTAGTCATTCATTCACTATAACGTGGAATATGTGATTGTTTGTTACCTTTATTCTATAATAAAAACTTTAAATAATAAATACGAATAACATTATACAAAAAAGAGAATTATTAATAGAACTTTCTTTTTGCTTTCACGTATATTTATCATCATAATGCTTAATTTTAACATTATCCATTTCCACATCATAAACCCTTTCATAAGCGCAGAAACTTCGTGGCACAACTTAAATGATAGGTATTTAAACTCTTTCTCAACTTTCATCGTTGAAGTTACAACTTTTAATAAGCTTCCACTTGATATTTAATCGTCATGTTGAAACTTTGTCAACTAAATGATTTTCGGTTTTGAATTTAATAATGACTTTCAAATCCTTACTTTTCTATACAAAATTAATTGTATTCTTTATTAAGATTTCAATGTCCCCTTCACTCGTTGGGAAGTTTAACAATTGGTTTAAATTTTGGTTATTATTGGTTAACAAATACACCACAAACAATTTAAACAATTTTCTAATTTAAAACTTTGTATAGTTTTATGAACATAAAGCGAAATTAATGCTATATATTATCCTTTGCCAGTTGCCCTAGGTGTTACCGAAAAACTTATGTAGTATAATTCAACGCTACTAAAAGTTGTAAGTAACACAAGACAGCAATCGCAAAACTAAGTACATTAAAAATCATTACACCAAAATATTTATTGAAATATAATTTTTCGGGTAGCATTCATTATTTTCACATGTGTCGTGGTACACGAAGATTAAGCTGAGTAAGGTACGTTCAGTATTGCTACTTTTTGTGCGACCGTAAGATGGCGGGAAATCTCATAACAGACTTTAAGATATTTAAAGCACTATTTTCTAATTATTAGTATAAGACGACTTCATTTTGGTTAAAAAAAAAACCTGTTTTCGTTTATGCTATCCGTACATGAGATCCAGACCCTCAAAAATAACTGCTGATCTCATTTATTAAAAGTTCTTTTGGTGTGCCGAGAAAAATGGACCTTTTCTTACTGACACCACAAAGTTTGTGTATCGTGTAAAATAAAAATATTAAAACTTTTCGTTTTTAAACATCTGAATCACAAACGGATTTACATTGTCTGCGTTTTAAATAATTTGTTTCGGCGTTTATAATGCGTACAACAAATGCGTAAAATAATATGCCAGCATCTTTCCATCCAATTAAAATGTGAGTAATATCCATTACATTATACATTTCCAATTCTTTTATCTTCGGCTCCACCACCAATTACCGTCAGATGTGTTAGTACACAATGGATTATATGTAAATATATAATGATATGAATTCCTCTTTTTAATTAATAATTACATTTCGTTTTAAACAAATTTAGGAAAGGAATACCGTTTTTTTACTTATTATAAACAAGTTCTTGACCAGAATCACACCTGATGGTGGTGATGTAGCCTTAGATGGTAAATCGCACTGTCTTAGCGTAACAAAAACCTATTCATTCTTTCCTTGAAGACGCCCAGATTGTATTCAGACGGAAAGACATACGGCGACAAATTCTTCCACTCTTTTGCTGTACTTATTACAAAGGTCGAAATAAACCATTCGGTACTAATGCGTGGAATATCGACAAAAAGATGTGAAGACCCACCGACCGTCTGATTGTCCGAAGGTGGAAAAGAGGGGGAGGAACGGAAGCATGTAATTCCTATGCACACTCTATAGAATACCGAGAGGCTGGCTATTCTCCGTTTATGCACGTCTCTCTACCGAGTCCAAGTGACAGCAGTACTTCAAGCACTACCGGGATTGCACTTTATATAAGTAAAGTCGGCCGCTTTGGCTCTGAACTCAATGAACCGCTGATATTTGAGGTTCGGAAAAAATTCAACCCTTGACAACTGCAGGCGATCAGTGTACGCCAAGGATACATTCCAGAAAGTAGGAGCTAGGGTGAGCTCAGGGCTCTTTTAAGCGGTGAAAAAACACGCTTGTGTTTTGTTTAATCTCACGAAATTGGCAACTTCCCATTCGGAGACTGCCTGCAGTGGGAGATTCGCATGCTCAACCATAACTTCTTTTCGGACTAAATATGATCCCGACCGTCCCGAGCATTCGGCTGGTACCTCTCCACAATTTTCTGCATACCCATATATTCGGGTAATAAGCAGATGATTAATATGCAGCAGAAAGAGAGTTGCGGAGAGAACGTACCTAAGAAGAACTCCGGCGTTTGTCGCGATAGGACTGGACGAACTGCCATCAATGACGGTTCGAAGAGATCATTCACGCAAAAAGTCGTTCACCCAATCCATTAGGCCAGAGGATAAGTCGTACTAGGCTATAGCGTCCGAGATAGGGGAACTCCCCTCTAACGATTTGACCGGCCACAAGTTAGTTAAGGTGAGTGAGTCATTTTGTACTTTGTGCTATAATATTTATTTGTTTTCGCGGTAGTCGAAATCGAACAGCAGGACATTTAAAAGAAGGGTACTAGTACCACTATTAATAGTACTGAATATTCATTTAAACCACTCCAAGTAAACTTATAAAGCGTTTATATAAAAAAAGTCGACTAACTTCCCAAATTGGAAATTTTACGGCAAAAGAATAAATCTGACGAATTTGCATTTCATGTTAACATAAAAAAGAGAATGGAGCGTTTAATCAAGAGTCAAGAGAAAACCTCGACGTTTACGAAGCTTTATATTAGCAGTGGCGTGCTTTGGAACAAAGGGCTGGCGTGCAAAGTTGAAAATGTGTGTTTTTAACTTCGAACAGTTTCGCGAGTCGAGGTGCGAAACAACTTCTTCTTTGGGGTTTTTGGTCATAGATCAAAAATGTATAGATGGAATTAGGCTACTTTTAACCTTCAATGTTATATCTCGTAGATTAATGAGTAAATAGAAAGATTATATTTATTTATTGACCTATTATAATTTACGTTCAATGTCACCATCTTCAATTATTTCTTTAGTAGTATCATGACTGGAGCCCCAATTACCTCTTTCCTACCCTTAACATCAACTACTTCAATTGCTTTAGGTTTAATTACCATTTCTATTTATTCTTCAACTAGTTTTTGTTTAAGGCACGCTACTGAATCTGGATCTTATAAGCTCTTTGTACCTCCGTAACGTCTTGTTGCCATTATAGTTATTTAATCACCGTTATCTAATCTACTCCACTCAACGCTATTCTTTAATAAGCTACAATTATGTTAATTTAAATTAAGTAATAAAATTTGCATCTATTTTAGCGCCTTTCAGTTTCAGGAGCAAACTTAGTAAATGACGCGTATATGAAGCACGGAGAGATGATTATATTTACGTGCCATTTTGCTGAAGCGACTATCGATCCATGGAGTCCACGAGTGGTGAAGTTCCTAATAGCAATGTATCCACGATTGGACGTCACCGCTGAAACATTTTTTATTTGCTCGCAAGCTTTCTTAGTACTCAGGGGTACTCTTTTTTTCACTAGGCAGGGCTGTATAATATGAAGACTTCAATGTCAATAGCGCATTGGGAGAGGCTTATATGCAGCAAATAACATATAGTTTTTTTGAGTGAATACCGTATTTTCCTGACCAAGACACAGTGAAAACTGCTTTCGATTCTTAAATTATAAAATTTTCTTCTTCTTCATAGCGTACACTGCTGAATATAGGACTATCACATTGTAGAAAATATGAACCATAACCATAATATTAAACTACGAGGCAGGCGGATTAGTATACGCAATATCTCACGAATGCAACTTTCTGGCTTATTCGAGAGGGTAAACCACCATCTACTGAAATCTATGAGGCCTTTCCCATAGTCGATCTTACGATAATCACGGCCGATATAACGCCATAAATTCGCTTACGCCAACACCACGCAACTCTACCATCACACGACAAAGAAAGCGGCATTCAGTTGTCCTTTATACTTCCTTAATGCAGTGCCAGAAATACAGAGACATTGACACAGTCAGACTTCACCATACATTAGTCTGGTAACTTCAATCTCTAGGCGACATATCTATAATTAATTTTTGTATATATATTCGTTAACGCTGATGTAAATTATTCATTACCTGTTATATTAAATTTAAACTAGACCACAGCAATTAATATTTCAACGCAAAACCTTTACAATGGAAATTTAATTCACCTAATTCTATCAGTCTTAAATTGCGGAGCTTTAAATAGTCTTTGTTCAAAACCTATTTTCCATTTTGTTCACAGCTTAGTCTAGTTTGTCGGCAAAAGTCTTTTGTTAAAGAACAACCAGGCTTAACGCTTCTATTTAAATTGTGTTTTACTCTATGGCACAGCGGTGGAAAATATACCGAGTTCGATTTATCGTGCGACTTATGACGAATTTATTTTGACGCATTGCACAAAATTGGTTGTAAAGTTTTTCTACCTAAGCCAAGAAAAGCGGGTTGATGATCTACGTGTAGGAGTTCGTCAGGAGAGATGATTTGAACCGAATGAACTTTTTACTGCATTAACATTTTGCAACATATTTTTAAGTGGTAGAGTCACGCTGCAGCTATAGTATGGTCAATGTGATTGGGGTAGGACCACGTTCTCACAGAATACCAACGTAAAATAGCAGACTAATGTTGTTGCGTTTCGTATGGTGAGTGAAGAGAATTGGAGACCCATTAACTGGAAACTGCATTTTGAATCTTAATATAGTATAAATCTAGATGTCTATGGACGACAGCATCCACTTACCGTCAGGTGGACCGTATGCTTGTTTGTCACCCTTAGTCTTTAAAAGAAACAATACTCTAGTACACCTATTTAAGTCCCTAAACTGGTCTTAAAATAACTAAATAATGTGACATTCTGATGTTGAAAAACACAGGGTAAGCTAAAACAAGGGTAAAAAAAGAATTCTCTATTTTCGCTTCCTTAGAGGTAGAATTTTTTCGCCGAATTAATACAGGATCATCTCTAAAGTATAACTATTCAGCACAATAAATTCATAAAAAATAGTTCACATCTAACGAAGATTCACGTAAAACACATACAAAAAAACGTACAGTTGTAAACCTCCTCTTTTATAAAGTCAGCTAAAATTGGATAAGTGTATGTTAATCTTGCAGTAGTGTTTTGTTTTATTGTTTGTTCCAGTTAATATTTTTTTTGAAATCCTGAATCTAAATGTATACTTAATTAGGTGATTGGGCAACTATTCTGCCTAGGAGTCCATTTGAGTTGGTAATTTTCTTGCCTAATTCTACCCTCAAATAGGTCTTGCACTACTGAGTTCCTATATGAAGTATTTAGAGAGACAGTATAATTACAAGCTGTTCATTCATCATTCCATTTTTTTTTGTTCGCCGAATTAATACAGGATCATCTCTAAAGTATAACTATTCAGCACAATAAATTCATAAAAAATAGTTCACATCTAACGAAGATTCACGTAAAACACATACAAAAAAACGTACAGTTGTAAACCTCCTCTTTTTATAAAGTCACGTCACCGCTGAAACATTTTTTATTTGCTCGCAAGCTTTCTTAGTACTCAGGGGTATTCTTTCTTTTCACTAAACCTTGAGACAAGGAATAGGGCTGTATAATATGAAGACTTCAATGTCAATAGCGCATTGGGAGAGGCTTATATGCAGCAAATAACATATAGTTTTTTTGAGTGAATACCGTATTTTCCTGACCAAGACACAGCGAAAACTGCTTTCGATTCTTAAATTATAAAATTTTCTTCTTCATAGCGTACACTGCTGAACATAGGACTATCACATTGTAGAAAATATAAACCATAACCATAATATTAAACTACGAGGCAGGCCGATTAGTATACGCAATATCTCATGAATGCAACTTTCTGGCTTATTCGAGAGGGTAAACCACCATCTACTGAAATCTATGAGGCCTTTCCCATAGTCTATTTTACGATACTCACGGCCGATATAACGCCATAAATTCGCTCACGCCAACACCACGCAACTCTACCATCACACGACAAAGAAAGCGGCATTCAGTTGTCCTTTATACTTCCTTAATGCAGTGCCAGAAATACAGAGACATTGACACAGTCAGACTTCACCATACATTAGTCAGGTAACTTCAATCTCTAGGCGACATATCTATAATTTTTGTATATATATTCGTTAACGCTGATGTAAATTATTCATTACCTAACTGTTATATTAAATTTAAACTAGACCACAGCAATTAATATTTCAACGCAAAACCTTTACAATGGAAATTTAATTCACCTAATTCTATCAGTCTTAAATTGCGGAGCTTTAAATAGTCTTTGTTCAAAACCTATTTTCCATTTTGTTCACAGCTTAGTCTAGTTTGTCGGCAAAAGTCTTTTGTTAAAGAACAACCAGGCTTAACGCTTCTATTTAAATTGTGTTTTACTCTATGGCACAGCGGTGGAAAATATACCGAGTTCGATTTATCGTGCGACTTATGACGAATTTATTTTGACGCATTGCACAAAATTGGTTGTAAAGTTTTTCTACCTAAGCCAAGAAAAGCGGGTTGATTATCTACGTGTAGGAGTTCGTCAGGAGAGGTGATTTGAACCGAATGAACTTTTTACTGCATTAACATTTTGCAACATATTTTTAAGTGGTAGAGTCACGCTGCAGCTATAGTATGGTCAATGTGATTGGGGTAGGACCACGTTCTCACAGAATACCAACGTAAAATAGCAGACTAATGTTGTTGTGTTTCGTATGGTGAGTGAAGAGAATTGGAGACCCATTAACTGGAAACTGCATTTTGAATCTTAATATAGTATAAATCTAGATGTCTATGGACGACAGCATCCACTTACCGTCAGGTGGACCGTATGCTTGTTTGTCACCCTTAGTCTTTAAAAGAAACAATACTCTAGTACACCTATTTAAGTCCCTAAACTGGTCTTAAAATAACTAAATAATGTGACATTCTGATGTTGAAAAACACAGGGTAAGCTAAAACAAGGGTAAAAAAGAATTCTCTATTTTCGCTTCCTTAGAGGTAGAATTTTTTCGCCGAATTAATACAGGATCATCTCTAAAGTATAACTATTCAGCACAATAAATTCATAAAAAATAGTTCACATCTAACGAAGATTCACGTAAAACACATACAAAAAAACGTACAGTTGTAAACCTCCTCTTTTTATAAAGTCAGCTAAAATTGGATAAGTGTATGTTAATCTTGCACAAGTAGTGTTTTGTTTTATTGTTTGTTCCAGTTAATATTTTTTTGAAATCCTGAATCTAAATGTATACTTAATTAGGTGATTGGGCAACTATTCTGCCTAGGAGTCCATTTGAGTTGGTAATTTTCTTGCCTAATTCTACCCTCAAATAGGTCTTGCACTACTGAGTTCCTATACGAAGTATTTAAAGAGACAGTATAATTACAAGCTGTTCATTCATCATTCCATTTTTTTTCTCAAAGGTGACAACATTAGCTCCATTTACACGGACTGTAGTAAGCACTTACCATACCTAGGGGAATGTAACTTCCTTTTGTCAATTCAGTTTAAAAAAAATTCAGACATCTCTCAACGTACATATAAAGATGACAACAATTTTCTGCGTTTTTTCGACGTAGCTGTAATATACACGGTATTGTAATAGTTTTCCTTAAATATAGACGTCCTACAGCTGGACTAAGGCCTTTTCTCATTTCGACAGAGCTTTAGGGGAAGAAAGTTACCGCTGGGCTACATCAATGCGTGGTGCCGGACTTCACATATTTTCAAAATATTTTTTCAATAACATTCAGGTTTTCTCATGTTGTTCTTCATTCACCATTAAGCTTGTAGTTTTTTTTACAGAATAAGGTTTTCAAACCAGCACACAGTCCAGCTGATGGTAAGTGGATGCTGTGGCCCATAGATATCTACATTTATCCTCATTTAGGAATCAAAATGCATATGCGTTATCACCCGTGAGAACAGATATAGAATGCCTCGTTTCCAGTATAGAGAGTCTTCGGTTATCTACACTCACCATACGAAACACAGCAGCATTAGGCTGTGTTTCCACCAGAGATGTGTGAGGATGCGTAGCGAGGGATGTGTTTGTAAAGAACCAATAGAATCGCATCATTTACCTCGCCTCGGTCAGCACCGCTCTGGTGGAAACGGCTCAGCGGAGCTAGATTTTTGCGCATACAAAACAAGCGAGGGATGTGTTGCGAGGGATGTATGGGAGGGATGTGTTGCGAGGAATGTGTGTTGAGAAGGATGTGTTGCGAGGTTTGCGCATACTGTACCAGCCAGTCCATAGACGGAGTTTGTTGGAAGTAGAAGAGCGCAAAATAGATATGGATAATTGAAAAAGAAGATACTTTTATATTTAACAATTTGCGATGAAGAAATGGAAGCAGAAGATAAGGAGTTTATTAGTTCTATAATTTTGAGCAATAGAAGAACACACAGGTTTTGGATACGTAACCATATTAAATATCATCGATTACATGGAGAATTCTTTACCTTTTTTTATACGGCTGATGATGAAATATTCGAAAATTCTTATCGGGTATCTAGAAGTAACTTTTATGAGTTACACAATTTGATTGAGAACATTATCAAAAAGGAAGACACTCACTACAGAGAATGCATCAGCACCAAGAAAAAATTGGCGGTATGTTTAAAGTAAGTAAAATAGTTTGAATCAATTTTGTCTTTATTTAACATATTAATTGAAAAGTACAACATAATCTGCAAAATAACTAGACAACATGTCCCTCTTCTTCATGGTAAATTAGGCTCCGTTCCTACTTTGTTTGAAGTATTTTTTCGTTTGTAGGTCTGAATGTTGTGTTCCCGGAGATGCTGGTTGTTCAACTTCCAGTTGGAAAGACGAATCCATCTGGCCCGCTGTTTTATTTGTATTCCTAGTCCCCGGAGATGCTGGTTGTACAGATTCCAGTTGGAAAGACGAATCCTTCTGTCCCGCTGTTTTATTTGTATTCCTAGTCCCCGGAGATGCTGGTTGTATAGCTTCTAGTTGGAAAGACGAATCCTTCTGTCCCGCTGTTTTATTTGTATTCCTAGTCCCCGGAGATGCTGGTTGTACAGCTTCTAGTTGGAAAGACGAATCCTTCTGTCCCGCTGTTTTATTTGTATTCCTAGTCCCCGGAGATGCTGGTTGTACAGCTTCTAGTTGGAAAGACGAATCCTTCTGTTTCGCTGTTTTATTTGTATTCCTAGTCCCCGGAGATGCTGGTTGTACAGCTTCTAGTTGGAAAGACGAATCCATCTGGCCTGCTATATTACTTGCGTTGGTACCAGAGCTTGAAGAATAACCAATAAATTGATTATACCACGACAGCACGTAAGATTCTTCGGCTTCGCTAATCATATTAAAAAGTTTCCTTTTTAAAGGAACTTGCATGTAATCTGGTAATTTTTTAAACGTCTTCGCCATTGAAAGAAAAAAATGATCAGTATCATCGCAGTCCGTTGGTTTTAAAAGTTCTTTTAATTCTTGCCTTTCTTTTCGAAAATCTTCTTGATTTTTCATATGTTTTTGTATTAAAATTGATAATTCATCGCTTTTTTTTCTTCTTTGATGATGACGGGGTGACCGAATGTGATGAAATGCCTTAAGTTGAGGCTATTTCGTAAAGAGTGTCGGGATTGTCAACTTGAGTTCAGTGCTCTGCGAAGAGTCATCTTGGTTTAATGAATATTGAGTGCTTTGCGAAGAGTCATCTTTATTATTTGGATTTATATTATTTAGTGATGAAACATCCTCTTTATAACTTGACTCTCTATCTCTGTTGGCCATGTACGGTAAAAGAAATTCCATAAATTTTTGGTATTTCCATTCACGTGTTTTGGTTGTAGTCTGTCCACTTTTTTTAGATTTCTGCCTCTTTAGCGCGTCCCGATGGCTATCCCATAGTTGTTTCCAACGATACTTTGCACTTTTCACTGAAATAATAGAAAATTATGATTAGGAATATAACATTTTATACGAAGCATATTGTCTTACAGATCGCAAAAAAATCAGTAACAGGTAAAAAGTACTTTTACCTGTTACTTTAATTTAAATTATTATTTTATTATTATTATAAACAATCCTTTTTTGCAGGTATTTATCTACGGTATTTATCTATAACTGTAGACTTTCGAGAGCACGTCACGTTGTGGAAGCTACATTCGGTGTAATGGCACGAAAGTGGTATGTGTATCGTAAAGACTTCGAATGCAGAGTGGAAACGGTTGACAAAATCGTAAATGCCACATATGTAATGCATAATTTTTAATTGAAAGACAAACTAATTATTTGGATTCCATTGACAAAACAAATACTCTTGTATCCGTTCCTAGCATTTCCGTCATCGAGTCAAGTGATGGTAATGAAGTAAGAGAGAAATACTGCTCTTATTTCAATAATCAAGGAAAAGTGTCTGGCAGGATACTCGTATTTCGTCACGAATTCATCGCACTCAATAAATACACAAATATTGTAACCTGTATTTCAATATACCTGATTATTACTTACCATCTTTATATTTTATTTCTTTGACTATTTCCTCCCACGCAGCGTCCTTTGTTTCATTACATTTGTAAAAAGACAAAGAAGTGTTCCACAAACACGGAAACTTTTTAACAACATCAATTAATTTTTCGTCCATTACGCTACGCAACCATACGACGTGCATAAGACTACAAAAGATAACGACAGCAAAGTGAGACGTGACCGTCCGCAGGCCGAGAAACTCTCTCTCGGACCCGCCTAATAAACTGTCAAACGACCTGAACTGTCTCCTTATCGGCTCAGGCCAACTCTAATTAAATTAAATTACTGTAATAACTAACATTAATTTGCCTTCGTAGGCACTCCCTCAGCGGCACTTAGCCGCCTGCGCCCTCTTTTCCCAAAAGAGGGTCGCTCATGATAAGGCACAATACAGCTTAATCAGCCGGCTGCCTGTCCCCAAAGGCGGTTTTTAGAGTGTATCACTTAGGGACAGCGGTAGGACAGTGAGCCCCTCATAACCACGATAGACCGGCTATCGTGGTATGCGTAATGCATTTTCCGCCTCCCTACGTATAGGGTAGCCCTTTAATTGCTTCGGGCGCAAAAAAAAAAAAAAAAAAAAGTGAGACGTGAGCGGCAGGCAGGCGTTCCACTCCCACTACACCGCACCCGCGTCGACACATTTCACAGCTTCGCAACGCATCCTCGCACCACACATTATTGCGCATTTTCACAGCTCCGCTACACATCCTAGTAGGCACATTTTCATCGCACAGCTTTGGTGGAAACTCCCACACATTTTCACAGCACAGCTAGACATCCTCGTACGACACATTTCCATCGCACATCTCTGGTGGAAACGCAGCCTTAAGCTGCTACTTTACGTTAGTATTCCGTGAGAGCGTGATCCTACCGCGGTCGAGCAGACCCATTAGTGGTAAAACTATAACATAGCTGTAACATGGCTCTAATACAAATTGTCGCTTAAAATTGCCATTGCCGAGGACACCTGGCACACCTGTGAAACGTAGAGCGCGATAAATTGAAAAAAAGTTATTGCAAATATCTACCTTACAAATATAAATCTGAAAATTCACGAGATAATTTTAAAGATGTTGTTGATAGTCACTTTAAATATGAATAAAATGAAAATATATTCGCTCCGTTGCTGCTTTCCTGCAAAATATACTACATCCGTGAAAATCTACTCACACTAAAAGTCTCGGACTCTTGTCGGTCTAATGGTGGAAAAAATTGTAAAGAGTGTCCGTGCAAGTGCGAACTTACAGTTGACAGCAGATGCTTTCGTTATAAATTTCCTACATTTTTGTTTAAAAAGATAGAATTTTCAGTATGAAATTTTTGCTTTTACTTTTACTTATAGAATAACAATGACAAAAAAGCACACAGCCAATTGATGGTAAACTGTGGCCCATAGACATCTACATATATCTTCGATTAAGAATAAAAATGTAGATCCTACAACTCATCTGGATTTTGGTAATGATCATCATGGATTGCATCATCATCAAAATGGTCCTATCCCGGTCGGCCGACCCATTCGTATTACAACCATAATCTAGCTGCAACGTGGCTGTACAACATGAAATGCATTCTTCTTTATACATAGGAGGGATAATTACCATAGTCGCCTGTCCGACAGGTTAAAAACTGAAGGTTTATCGGCTAACTCTAAACGAAGTACCTCTGCTCTGAGACGATAAACAACCAAAGTGTCTGCGCACATGGCGTAGTAGGACCTTGCCTCTCCCCCTAAGATTAGAGTCATATCGTCGAGTGTCTTATAAAAAAGTAAAGTTAAAGCCTATATACGTCTCACTGCTAGGCACAGGCCTTCTCCCATTTCTGAGAGGGTTTTAGGGCAGGGAAGTATCCGCCGCGCTGTCCCAATGCGTGTTGGCGAACTTCACGTCTTCGTAATATTTTTTTTTGTTATTCCACAGACATGCAGGTTTTCTCACGATATTTTCCTTCACCACCGAGCACATGATAAATAAGCACTTAAAATTGCAATTAACAATTTCATTGGTGCCGGCTGGGATCGAACTCTCTCTACTCGCTTTCTGTTATATTTAAAGCGAGTGTTAACCATCTGAGCTACTACGACTCTAGCTATGAGTGACTTGTAATCGTTTATAAATATCACAAAGGCTCTTAAACCGATGGAACGTTTATAAAGAAAAATCTACGGATAATATCGTTCTGAGAACTGTTGGCGTATTTTGTTTATTATTATTTTAATTTTTGATAAAATAATTACTAAATAATTGACAAGATCATAACTCGAGAAATCTCATTAAATGTTCTCATTCAATCTGTAAACATCTTGTTAATATGGGCAAGTGGGTTGACGACGACAATTGACATTCATTTTATAATCGTAATGACCTTAGGAGTATAGAATGGAATAGAATATTTTTATGTAATATTGGTTATTACTTATTACATAATACTTATTGGAAGTCAATTTCTTTATTAACTACTGGTTCTAAAAATATCGGTCACAGGAACCTGGGAAAAACCAGTATGAAACTGAGATTATTATTATTTTTAGACATAAATTACAATTATTTATTTGAATTATAATATAACCAGCATAGTAATTGTTATTATTATTTTTCATTTATATATTCATCCTATCCTATACCTTTAAACGAGAAATTCGTGTGTGTATATATATATATATATATATATATAATCGGAATCTCGGAAACGGCTCCAACGATTTTCATAAAAATTAGTGTCCAGGGAGTTTCGGGGGCAATAAATCAATTTAACTAGGATTTATTTTTAGAAAATGTCCTTTTATCCGTTTTTTCAGGGAATAAAAAAACTGCTAGAAGGTAAATTTTGACAGCAAAATAACGATCGTAATAGCTCAGGTGGGATGTCGGTCAGGCGTAATATCTGAGTTCCGTGGTTCGCGTCCTGTCTCTGGTTCGGCTTTTTTCTTTTTTTTTCAAGTTCCTTTCTTTTTGTGAGAAAATCTATTATTTCAATTCCTTTTTTTTTAGTATTTTTTAAAAATACGAAAATTTTAATAAAAGTAGTTGCACTCATGATTTTTTATTCAAATAACCAGTTCAGTTTTTTCTATTATGTCCATAAGATCAAAAATATTATTTATGTTATCTCAGTATGTAATTTATAAATCTAATTTCAAAAAAAAAGCCGAGCAGAGCTCGGTTATCCGGGTACTTATAATAACCTATTTATACAGTTTTACTTCAGCAAAATTTTAAACATGACTTGATAAACAAACTTTGAATATTTTCTGGAATTTTATTGTAAAAGTGCTTACATCGCCACATACATCTTTGTCGTAACCTACCCATGCGTAGGGTGTTTATTATGTGGGAAGATTTTTATTAAGAGCATTCATATTGATGTCATAAAACAATACTAATTTCATACTTGTACGGTGTAATTTACGTCGCAACAACATAATTCCATAACAAATTTTATTTGTTACATTTTATAAAGAATTACTTAACAGTACGAGCCGTGGTAGCTCGGATGGTTAACGCTCGCTGTAAATATAACAGAACGCGAGTAACCCGGGTTCGAACCCCGCCGGCACCAATAAAATTGTTAATTGCAATTTTAAGTGCTGATTTACCACGTGCTCGGCGGTGAAGGAAAACGTCGTGAGGAAACCTGCATGTTTGAGGAATAGGAAAAAAATATTTCGAAGACATGTGAAGTTCGCCAACACGCATTGGGGCAGCGCGGCGGACACTTACTTGCCCCAAAACCATCTCAGAAATCGGGGGATGCCTGTGCCCAGCAGTGGGAAGTATATAGGCTGTAACTTTACTTTACTTTACAGTTTACTGCAGTTCACTGCTGAATGTAGACCTCCTCTAAGATTTTCTGATAAGGGGGATATTTTTCATTGATGACACGCATGGAAGGCGGATTAGACACTACAATTTTTATTTTGTAGTTGTAATTATTAAGACGCTGCCCTCCTCCCGATTTGTTTCCTTTGACGCCTCTTACTACACCTATCGGATGATATCGGGTAGTGGATATTTTTACACCGCCGCTACAATGTAAGGTAGTTTTATAATGGTAAATTTTATAAGGAATGAACAATCGTTTTTTTGTATACTAATACAACCCTAAAACTATCAAGGTTTAATTAGTTTTAAAATAATTTCCTCTGGGTAACTTTATCCGCAACCCCAACGTCTTAATCCTAAAGAAAGGGTGCAACAGCAAATTACTTTCTGATTTAGTTAAGCACTAAAACTGTACGGCTTCCTAGGCTATCTAAAGATATCAAGTACTTGGGGGTGTTTAAAATTAAGAAACAAAGTTTCGAAGAGTTATATTTTGTTTTAGCACAGACCCTTGCTTAATACATAACACTGTTTTCTATCGTCGCTACATTAGTGAATGCATATCGGTGGGGTTGTAATACTTAAAGGTGTAAGCAGATACTAAGGACTTCTATTTGTCACATTCCCGGCATACCTCTCTCGCTTTTTTTCATACATATATTTATACCTTTTATATCTGGTAGAGCCACGCTGCAGCTGTATTACGGTTGTAGCACGAATACGTCGGCTCGATCATTATAGGACCATCCTTTCACAAAATACCAGAGTTTAGCAGCTAAATGCATTTTGATTAATAATCGGGGATAAATTTAAATGTCTATGAGCCACAGCATTCACATATCATTAGGTGGATTGTGTGCTCATTTGTCGCCCCAATAAAAATTATTCTATTCTATACCAAAAAAAAATTTACGCATATATGCTTGTCGTTTAAGATTTCTCTTAATTTGGCCCATCTGCAATATAATCTATATAGATATATGTATATATATGACCTGAACCTGAGCTATTACGATCGTTATTGATCTGTCAAAATTTACCTTCTTATATTGTAGCAGTTTTTTTATTGCCTGAAAACACGGACAGAAGGACATTTTCTAAAAATAAATCCTAGCTAGATCGATTTATGGCCCCCGAAACTCCCTGGACACTAAATTTTATGAAAATCGTTCGAGCCGTTTCCGAGATTCCGATTATATATACATATATATATATATATATATATATACAAGAATTGCTCGTTTATAGGTATAGGATACCTCTAAGGAATATATAAATGAAAAATAATCCCTGCGAATGAGATGACAATTACCATGCTGGTTATATTATAATTCAAATAAATAATTGTAATTTATGTCTAAAAATAATAATAATCTCAGTTTCATACTGGTTTTTCCCAGGTTCCTTTTCATTACAACCAGTAGTTAATAAAAAAATTGACTTCCAATAAGTATTATGTAATAAGTAATAACCAATACTGGATAAAAATATTCTATTCCATTCTATACTCCTAAGGTCATTACGATTATAAAATGAATGTCGATTGTCCTCGTCAACGTCGTCAACCCACTTGCCCATATTAAGATATGTATATTACAGTATAATAATGGCTTCAGGATCTTGTTGGGGCTACCCCGATTTCGCAGTGCATCAGGCATGTTTGCAAAGGCGCGTACAGATGACTATTTATTACGCCCTTATAAGGAAGAAAACAGCCTCGTTGCTTGGCAGGGTGCGGGCTAGCTCCAACTCCATCATGAAAGTAATTGCTGAAAGATACGACTCATTCCTCCTTAAGCAATATTACCGCCTATGTTTATTTAATAAGGCGCTTGTATTTAAGAATTAGATTTAGGTACTAACATAGGTTATAATTTCCATATTTACTAACAAATTTTGTGGATCACTTGGATATCTGAAATAAAATTATTATTATTTTATTTTGAGGTATCTATATAATTTTCTCACCTGGTTGGATTCTATAAATACATAATTATAAATTAACATGAAAAGATAAATATACATAAATATCAATAAAATAAAATAAATACAAAAACTACATAAATAAATAAGATTATTATTATTATGGGGTATCTATATAGTTTTCTCATCTGGTTGGGTTCTATAAATATATAATTATAAATGAAAATGAAAAGATAAATATACATATCAATAATATAAAATAAATATAAAAATACATAAATAAATAAAAGCCCAACCAGATGGAGGCCCTCGGCAGGGGGAGACCAAACGGCCGAGGGTTAGGGGGAAAGGGAAAGAAACCGGCGGACGATGCGGGCGGTATCGAGGAGCACCGCCTTCTGCATTTGAGCCCGGAGCGGTCCGCCACGTAGTCCCAGTCGCCTCAGATGACGAGAGAGGCCGACTGGGATTAGCCCGTTTGCAGAGACGACTACAGGAATAATTTCGGTCGGCAGACCACCCCACATGTCAGTCACCTCGACTCGAGCCAGGTCCAGATATTTTGTTTGCTTGTCTGTTTCGGCTTTCACAAGGTTCTCGTCATCCTCCGTATCCGTATTAGTTGTAAGGTCTGTTTTGACCTTTCGATAAGTAGTTTCATCCGACAAAAGTTGTTGTATTTTAAAATTGTAATCTGACATATCCATTATAACCGTAGAATTACCTTTATCTGCGCGGAGAATCGTAAGCTCTGGTCTGTTGCGTAAGTTTTTCAACGCGTTAAATTCATTTTTGGGGAGATTTAATTTCGGCGCTGAACTTCGACGTAACATAGACGAGATGTCTTGACGTATGGCCTCTAAATCTTCATTACCAATATTATTTTTATACAGACAGTCCTCAACACTACAGATAATGTCCTCATACGGTATTTTTCGCGGTGTTATTGCGAAATTAATAACTTTTTCTAAAACTTATATTGTGGCGTCGTCCAGTGTTTGTTTTGATAAGTTGTAGACAGCGCGTTGTTTATGATTCGTCGGTCAACGATTTCGTATGTTGGACATTTGATTTAGTTGTTAATTTATGGTATTTATCAATGTGTTTATTTTTTTTTTATGGAGTTAGAGGCAAATAATTCCTTACCTTTCCTAGATGTGTTAGTCATCCGAAATCCTAATAACACCATTGGTCACACTGTGTATAGGAAAAAGACCCATACAAACCGATATTTAAACGGTGAATCTCACCACCATCCTTCACAGTTAGCTACCGTGGGCAAATCTTTGTTACAGAGAGCACGAGGGATCTGTGACAGCAAACACCTGGCCGCCGAGCTTCAGCACGTCAAGCAAGTTCTGCACGACAACAAGCTTCGGGTCCCGCGCCTACGTCACAGTGACCGAGTGAAGCCGGCCACAGTCGAGCGTGTGCCTGCTGTACTACCATATGTCAGAGGTGTCACAGACAAGATTGGCTATATCTTGAAGCGAGCTTCTATTAGAACATTCTACAAGCCGCCGAAGAAGATTAGTCAGTTCCTACCATCCGTCAAGTGTCATATTCCTCTACAAGATGCAGGAGTGTACAAGCTTGATTGTGAATGTGGTCTCTCTTATATAGGACAAACCAAAAGATCAATTAGGACCCGCGTAAAAGAACATATAGCTGATGTGAAGCATCAACGTTCCGGGAAGTCTGCAGTTTGTGATCATATCCTAGACGGCCCCAACCATTACATCAGATTTGATAGACCACAAATCCTCGCGAAAGAACACCGATTCCTACCAAGGATGATACGTGAGGCTATTGAAATTAAAAAACATCCTAATTTCAATAGAGAAGGAGGCTGGGTACTACCACCTGCTTGGGATCCTATAATCAATAAAATTAAAACTAAACCCAAGCATACCACTGCAAGACCTCAGGACAAGGGTTTAACAATGACATCGGGACGTCAGTCATCTCAGTCCCCCGTGACCATGGGTGCTGGAAAGCGCCCGAAACGTCGGGAATTAAAAATAAAAAGTAAAAATAAACGCGATAAAATCCGTAAAAGTAGTTTTAATCATGTGCAATGTTCGCGTAAATATAAGAAATCATTATAACCTGATCCTGTATTGCACAGACAAAACCCTCGGTTTCCCCGAAGAGATCACCAAAGCGTAGCCAGTGGAGGGAGGCTACTGTGTCTACGAAAGGCTCATGTAGAGCCTTGTAGAACCTCCCGTGGAGCTCCTTCTCCTTCCATACGTTCTTCCGGTCGGAAATTGTCTGCACTTCCGGGTCTTGCCATTGCTCGTTGGCTAAGGATAGAGGGGTAAGTTCTTTATCACTAGAAATGACGTCCTTATAGAATGGATCATCCAATCTCGCCAGGAAGTAATTACGGAGGCTGCACACTTCGCGATTATGCATGGTGAGCGCGCTCAAGAAGCCACGCCCACCATGTTTTCGTGGCAAGTACAGCCTCATTACCGACGATCTCGGATGATGCATCCTGTGGGATGTCATGGTAGTGCGGACTTTTCTATCCAGGGCGTTAAGTTCAATCTGAGTCCACCTGAGTATGCCAAAGGTATACATGAGGACAGGCATGACCCAGCCGTTATATGCGTGTGTCTTATTCACACCGGACAAAAAGGCTGTTAAGCACTTTGGTCAAGCGTGCATAAAACACGTCGCAAACTGACTGTTTCATACCAGCCTCATCGATACCGATGTTCTGTGACATACCCAAGTATCGGTATGTTTCAGCCTCGGAAAGGGTCCTTAAGTTGACGGGCATAGATAAGTCTATGCCCTCAGAGTTAGCAACCCTCCCCCTTTCAACATGGAGGACCGCACACTTATCCGTTCCCAGCTCCATTCCAATAGAATTGCTAAATTCACAAGTGATGTTTAGCAATTCCATAAGATGGGAGCGACTGGAGGCGAATAACTTGAGGTCATCCATATAGAAAAGGTGGGTCACTTTTGTACCTCCTTTCCGAAGCTGAAATCCCCTCCCAGAGCCCTCCAGTAAAGTACTGAGAGGGTTCAGGGAGAGGCAAAACCAGATTGGACTCAGACAATCGCCCTGGAAGATACCCCTTCTTATCCTTATGTGGTTCTCCGCAGCCATCATCCGCTCGCCCAGATCGTACTCCATTGCCCCATACACTGCTCAAGGAAGTCTCCAACTGTACAGTCAATTTTGTACAGCTGGAGGACTCTCTTTAGCCATGTATGGGGCACCGAGTCGAATGCCTTTCTGTAGTCTATCCAGGCGGCGGAGAAATTCCGACGGTTGCGTTTCACCACTTTGCCAATGACCGCGTCAATGAGGAGTGGTTCCTTGGTTCCACGACCACCGCCCCGGCATCCATTTTGAGCGCGTGACATCACCTGATTTAGCTCCAGGTGACGAGTGATTCTCGCGCTCAAAATGGATGTCAGTGTCTTATATATGGTGGGTAGACACGTGATGAGGCGATATTTGCTCGGGTCTGTGGTATCCTGATCTTTAGGAACCAAATGAGTGATCCCAGTAGTGAAGAGGCTCGGGAGCGACTTCTGATCGAGAGCCTCTTGAAACTGTCGGGCGAGCACAGCGTGACACACTACGAACCCCTTCAGTCAGTAATGATGCAGCCCGTCGAGCCCCGGACTTTACCAGTTCGGGGCCCTACGGACCGCCTCAGCCACGTCTTCAGGCGTTATGGCGACGGGGTCCATAGGCGTAACACTTGCATTCTGGCTCGCCACAACTTCCATCCAAGGGCCCTCGCTGTGGTTTACGGGCTCTGACCACAGGCCACGCCAAAATGCGACAGTGTCAGCCTGATCCGGTCCTGGGCCCGCTCCACATACCTCTGGTCGCTCCAATGATTTATAGAGCCTCTTCTGATCACTCTGGAAGAGACGATTCTGGTTGAACCACCTTGACCTCTCGCTAAATCGTCGAATCCGCTTCCCCCAAGCAGCGATTTTTTGCTTCAGGTCATCTATGCGCTCCGTTAGTTTTTGCGTGATATCCGGCTGGGACAAACTGATATTTGTCCCAGCAAACGCCATCCTAACGGTGCGCATAATCCTCGGTCTATTATTACCCGACCTGAAGCTTGTCAGTCTGCCGATAAGGGCCCTTGCCTTTGCGATACGGTCCTCGATTCTTTTTCTCCAGGCTGGGATGGCGCTACTTTTTTGAGTAGCACGTCCAGCCACGGGAAGTTTGGCGCCAATAATACGGCATACTGCCAGTGCGGCGCCTAAAAGAATTGAATCCGTCTCGCAAAGGTCCCGGCTGGCTTCCAAATAGGTCACCAGCATTGGGTTAAGAGCCCGCACGACAGCCCGATTTCGCTTGCTAAGGGGTATGCGGGGAAGTCGCGGTCGATTTTCGAGAGGCATGTTGCGCGTTTCCAGCATCGACTCTTCCAATATGCTCCTCATTTTCTCTAGTTCGTGGGAGACTATTCCATCATCGTCTGAATTTGCCACAAATGGAATATTGACGGCAGCATCCACATATGCAGTTTGTTGCGCATCTAGTGGCGCCGCATTCCCAGCCGTAGCATTTCCATCCGATGAAGGAATAGCCTCACGTCGTAGTCGCTCGAGTTCGGCGTCACAAATATGTTGGAGCGCAGGATGTACCTAACTCGGTCTGCCAGGTTTTGCTCAGTGACGGATAGAGATGGCTCCAGCTCTGCAAAAAAAGCGATGCATCCGAGCCCGATACGCCAAACTTCCAGTTTCTTCCCCTTTTGCCCTAAAATACGCCCGCAGTGCGTTTTCATTCATTGATTTAGACCAACGCATGCGACGTGCTCCACCAGCGGCGGGTGCCGCTTGCTGAGTCCGAGAAGACCCAACCGACACCAAGCCTTCTGGTGGGGATGATGGATGCGGGGGCTGCTAGGTGGTCGTGCAACACCCCGCGCTCGGCTGGCGGCCCGCATGCTGTCGCGTCCAGCGCCGGCTCCAGACGCGCCCCGGCGACCTCCAGGCAGCGGCCCTTTGCGCGTTCTTACTATCTTGCATTTCTCCATTCATCCTTATTATTATTATTATTATTATTGTGGGGTATCTATATAGTTTTCTCATCTGGTTGGGTTCTATAAATATATAATTATAAATGAAAATGAAAAGATACATAAATATCAATAACATAAAA